>VZRI01010791.1:26311-38506 GCA_013397515.1 Upupa epops | reverse complement strand
GTTGGGGTGGGGATGGTTGGACTGGGGGATCTGGGAGGCCCTTTCCAATCGGGATTGTTCTGGGATTCTGTGATGGTTAATGTTTTGAGGAACCACGCCTGCACCTGCAGGTTCAACAGCAAATGGGTAACTTCAAAGACAGAAGCAGGCTACGCACCCTGTCCTCTGTAGGTGCTTCGCCAGAGGTCACGGATGATTTTGTTGATCTCTTCCATCTTCATGCTGTGTAACGTCATGATCGCCCTACAGAGCAACAACAAACAGAGGTGCTGCTGTGGAGTACAGGGGGCTCCCTTTCCATTCCCTAAACCCTTTTACTAGACATGTAATAACCACTAGTCCCTTCCGAGTGTAAACACTGCCCAAGTTGGGTCAATCAATCCACGCTCCCAAACAGCTCCAGCCTCAATGAACAGGAGAGGAAGGAAGACACCAAGATTCACTCAACGGGGAGCCAGCTCACCTGATTCTGAAGGGACTTGTGATGGGTTAAGTGACACCAAGAGGACTACACTGACATTAAGCCTTCCCACCAAACCAGCAGCAGTGCTGGCACAGTGTCCCAACAGTGCACGAGTGCAGGAGGAAAGAAGAGGCCAAGAAGTTTCCTCAGAGCAGAGGAATTCATAACCACCTGAACAGGGGATAAATCCTGCTGCAGGGGACTCGTACCTCCAACTTCTCCTACCTCCCCTCTTACAGGAGCGATCTGCGCCTGCTCTTGGGCAAGCTGAAGGATCAGCTCGAAATGGATTTTGCTAAGGCCAAAGTTTCCACCTATTTACTTCACTAACCCCGAGAATGCATTCCTCACCAAGAGTTATCAGAGAAACCTCCCAACAGGAAGGCAGTAGAGATGCTCCGATAGCACAGCCGCTTTTCCCAGATGGAGGTTTCAGTCTCTGGCCATTAGAGCTAACATTTCATCTCACCGATTCCTCAGGAGATTACCAATAAGTGACGCTTATCTAATTTTCTTGAAATTACCAGAGTGATTTCCTGTTTTGCCTTAAATAGAACCAACAGATGGTCTGATACCGCGCAACGAGGTTCTGAATTCTGCCAGGGAAATCCTTGGAGTGCAGCTCAAAGGGAACACAATTACAGATGCTCTGAACAGGGCTCTGAAGCTTCTCCATTAGCCTGGGCTCTGACTGTTGTGTTTCATGTTATGTAGTTGGATTTTGGCATCAAACCTGGTTAGAACAGGGGTCCTCTAGGCCACCTCTTCACCTTGGAAAGTTCCCATCTATTTAGGTTCTTTTCTTGGTCATTAAACTGACCCTCAACCTCATTCCTGCTCTTCTGTGCTCCTTTCTCCAGCACTGCTAGACCCTTTGTAAGAGAGGAGAGCAAAATTCCATGCTGTATTCAAGACATGGCTGTACAGGCAACTCATAGAGTGGCCAAGATACTCCTCTTCTCTTTTCTGTTCCTAGTACTCTATTTCTCTACCAGTTTCCCATTCCTCAACTCCCACTGATACCCAAATCCTTCCCCAGCGCCCACTGAGCTGCAGTAGCTGGTGGCAATTCCATCACTGAACACGCAGGAGGGTTTTAGGGACCCTAGGATTTGAGTTTGCTCAGATTTGGAGGTGCTTTTCTTGGCCACTCAGTCCCAGTCTAGAAAAGCTTCACGAAGAATCAAACTAAGACGAAGCTTACTGCACTTTCCATCACAGGGAAGCACGATTCGTTTGATCTTGCCTTCTGGAACACAAGCACAAACCCACCCACGCTGGAAAAGGGCAAAACCACCTCTACACTGCAGTATTCTTCAGTGAAAGCATAACCGAGAGGATCAGAAGGAACAGGAAATCTACCTGTCGATCTTACTCAGAGGATGCTATTGTATTCTGCTACAGAATCACAGCTGCTGTGAGACGGTGGAAGACAGACCTGGGTTAATAACCACGGCTTCAACCCACAGTTCACCTTCTGTAAAGCCATGCTGCAGCTGTCACGTAATTTCAGGTGATGTGGGAGAGAGATCGTCAAGAAACAAGTTCTCTGAGTTACCTGTTGTGTATCTTAGCCCTGAAAACCCAACCGAAATGAGAGGGAGAAAGGAAAACCAGCAGCAATCTGGGGAGACACGTTTATAAGGGTTCCTAGAAACACCTTTGGGTGAGCCCTCTATGACCACATGCATCTCAGGTAGCACCTTCCATGCATTTACTCTGTGCATTGCAGGTATTAACCGAGGTCTTTCCCACATCCCACCAATCCTCTGACAGTCTGCACTGTATCTGCATGGATTTAATGATAAGAAATAATCACCTCCCTCAAAGAACAGCCTCGACTTCCCATTTCCAAGCTCCCCCCTCCCAGAAGTCGGTGAAAGCTGCTTTTGCACCAAGGTTCTCAATAATACTGAAGCACAAAACACCTCAGACCTCCCCTCACACGACAGTACTCACTTATCGAGAGCCTTGTAATACAGGTCCAGATCTTTGTTGGCCAGCTCTGTTGTTCTCATAACGATCATCATCTCCCTGTACCTCTCCTCTGCATCTCTGAACTGGGACTCGCAAAGCTCCTTCTTAAACCGAAGAATCTCTTCTTCAAACCCACGCTGTCGGCCGAGTGCAACGTGATGGTTTCTCTTCAGAGTTTCTATCCTCTCCTCCAATTGCTTTTGCTCGCTGTGGAACCATAATCGACGCTCGAGTCCTTTGCATTTAGTGGTTGGCAGTATTTGAAACTGAGTTCTGAGTCTGTTCATAGAACCCTCCTGGCTGGAAAGGACCTCCAGGATCAGCTCCCCAACCCCCAGACCATGGCCTCAAGGGCCCTAGCTACTCGGTTTTTAAACCCCTCCAGGGATGGGGACTCCGCCTCCTCCCTGGGCAGCCTGGTCCAGTGCCCAGCCACTCTCTCTGACCAAGATCACTCACTTCTTCCCAAGATCCAACCTACCCCTCCCCTGAGGCAGCTTGAGACCATTTCCACTCATCCTGTCATTAGGAATTTGGAAGNCCCTCCTCCTGCTTGTGACACCATCCCGATCCAGGCCAGGATGGTGCTGGCCTTCTTGGCCACCTGGGCACCCTGCTGGCTCCTGCTCAGCCAGCTGTCAGCCAACACCCCCAGGTCCAATTCTACCAGGCAAAGGTGGAATAAATTGCTTCCAAGCAGCAAGCTATGGGGTTCAAATGCCTAAGTGCTTTATGAAGAGACTTCAAAAAGGATCCAATTCATAGCTGGAATGAATTCTGGGTATCAAACAAAACAAGAACTAACGGGGTAACCTCTCGGAAGCTAAAGGGACTGTTCACTTGTCACCAGCACGGTGTAAATCCTCTTCAAAAGAGCTCATTACCTCAGCAACTACCTGAATTACTGCGAGAGATATAAAATTTGCTGCTGAGACTGAAACTGAGACTAAGTGTTCTCATCCTGAGAGACAAACTGCTTCTTCCATGGGGGTTTGGTAGTGGAAGCCACTACAGAGGGGATTAGTCTGGAAGTGAGATGGGCACATCTACTATGTCATGTCACTGAGCCACTGCTGCATGGGATGTTAGCAAAGAGGAGTTTGAAGGAGGATGAGGTCTGTGAGGATGGGGAGACTAAAACACAGTACTATGGAGCTCAGATACTCGAGTGAATTATTGTGCAAAACGTTCTGAAGCCACTTACTTCTTCATCTGGGGGACCTTCATTTCTCCCATCTCCTTCGCTAGTCGTTTGATTTCGTCTTCAACTTCTTTTAGCTCTTCATTCCGCTTCCTCAAGGTAAGATTATCCTCCAGCCACCTTTCCTGTATCTATCTCCACAGAAAGCAACAAGCTGTACAATGACTCCCCACACAGCCCGGGGTGAGGTGGAGGGGGGAATTCTCCACACAAAGATTGGCCCTGGAAGGGACCTCCAAAGGGCTTCCAGTCCAACCCCTCTGCTAGGAGGAGGGACAGCCTCCACCAGAACAGGTTGCCCACAGCCTCGCCTTGAAGACCTCCAGGGCTGGGGCCTCAACTCCCTCCCTGGGCAACCTGTTCCAGTGTTCAACCCCCCTCCTGCTGAAGAACTTCTTGATTTTCAAACATTTTCAGCTTCATTTTCCCATTAATGAAATTCACCGTGTTCTGACTAATAACTGGTTGAGGGAATCAGGAGGAGACAAACTCACTACCTCTGAGGACCTACGACAGACTTAAGCCCACCCAAGAACTCCAGCGATGCTGAATACCCTTGACAGTCAACCAGCACCTCTACCTTTTGAGTGTCAATGTCCTGTCGAATCATCTCCATCTCTTTACTTATCTTCTCCTTCTGTCTCTCACAGGCAGCCAACTGAGAATTTACCTCCTCGAGCTCGGACTCCTTTTGCTACGGAAACCAAAGGGCACAGGATTTACCCACAGGAGTGCTTCCCACATCAGCTTTGTACTGACAGGCTGCCGGGTTACCTTTTTATAGTCGTCTTTTCTCTGCTGAATATAGTTCTCAATTTCTTTCATGTATTTGTTTATATCCTTGACTTTCTCTTTGATGCCATTTATCTGCAGAGGGAAAACATTCCAGATGAAAGAGGGCCTTGTGTCCAAGAAGGGCTGTCCTCTGTCTCAAAGATGAGATAGGGGATAATTCCTTATCGTAACCGCCTTTGGTTTCCTAATAAAACCTCCAGCTTTTGAAATCCAGGCAGCCCTTATCCCCCTGAAACTGTTTTCCTGCCTGCCAGCTATGTCCAAAGCAAACAGACCTTGTCTTGGGTTTCTTTGTTTCTTGCGGCCCTTTTGTTCACTAGATCCTCCTTCTCCTGCTGCAGCGTTTCTAGAGTCGCATTCAAGGGTAAAACCTGTTCCTTGGCTTCCTGAGGAGGAGATGGAAAAAATCCTCTTTACTGCCTCATTCTGCTGAGCATCACTCTTCCAACAGCAAAAGCCAGTCGCTTGTTGCTTCTGTTTTGTGTTTAAAATAAGGTGAAAGCATGGGGATTAGAACCCTAGAGTGTCCCAGGCCGGAAGGGCCCTCCAGCGGTCATCCAGTCCAACCTCCCTACACAAGCAGGGACAGCTCTCCCCAGGGCAGGTTGCTCAGAGCCTCAGCAAGCCTGACCTTCAGTGACTCCAGGGATGGGGCCCCCAGCACCTCCCTGGGCAGCCCATTCCAGCCATCAACCCCCCCTCACATTGAAGAGCTTTGTTCTCATCTCCAGCCTCAATCTCTCCTTTCCCAGCTGGAACCCAGTGCTCCTTGTTCTGTCCACACAAACCCTTGGGAATAGACCTTCCCCTGCCTCCACGTAGCCCCCTTCAGGGACTGGAAGGTGCTGTCACAGACACAACAGGAGAGACACTTAAAAACACCTCTCCTCTGTTAGGATTATAGGCAGCATTAAACATAACAAGGTTAATTTCCATACCCAGAAGAGCAAGGCTCATGGATAACAACTCAGGGGTCCCCTACCTTGATCTCCCTGCACAAGGACTGCACCTCGGTGGACAATTCCACTGTTTGCTCCTCCAGCTGTCGCCGCCGCTGCATGCTGCTGGAAATCTGAATCTTCTCTGCTTTTAGCTCATTCACCACGCTCTTCAGCTGCTGAATCTGATTCTGCTGGTCTTGCTTGAGTTTGTGATTTAACTCGATCTTCCCAGTAACTGCAGACGAAACAGAGCGAAGGAAGTTGATGAAGGAAAGCGATTCGAGGAGCTGATTGTCTTCCTTATTAAAACTGAGCTCTAAATGAAGCTGCTGCCACCCCACCCCACTGAAACTACAGGAACAGAGTTAGTTCACAGTGCAAAACGAGTAAACTCGAGATTCACTGTTTAATAGCAGCAAGGTCAGAACAGTACTGTCAACCTAAAGGCAAAAGCCTGGCTTTGTATGGCCCACCTGTATCCCACAAGTGCTTTTTCTCTTGTTTCTCACGGCTCACTTCCAGAACAGTGCGATTTAAGTCGACTCCTAGCAGCTTAGCCTCCTGCTGAGCAATTTTCCGTTCAACATCCCTAATGTCAGTCTGAAAGCAGGGAGAGAAGCACAGTAAAAATGACCAGTGCAACCCGACTGCCTGAAGGGAGGGGGCAGTCAGCTGGGGGTCAGGCTCTTCTCCCAGGCACCCAGTGGCAGGACGAGAGGGCAGGGCCTGAAGCTGCCAGGGGAGGGTTAGGTTGGCTGTTAGGAAGCCCTTCCTCCTGGAAAGGGTGCTCAGAGCCTGGACTGGACTGCCCAGGGCAGTGGGGGAGTCCCCGTGTCTGGAGGTGTTGAAGGACAGCCCGCTGTAGCCCTGCGTGCCCTGGGCTGATGTTAGGGGCTGGGCTGGAGGAGCTCAGAGGGCTTCTCCAGCCTCAATCATTCTATGACTTTTCCCAGCCATTACAGGACAAAACTGAATCAGAGCTCAAGGCAATATGTGCTTCTCCAAAGAAAAAGCACTCTCATAACACCTGAGGTTTCAGCAGTACCAAGATCACTTTTACTTTCCTAAGCCCTGGAAGTTTTGTCCCACTATTGAGCAGCTGAGTATTTAGCTGCTAACCAGGGTTATCTTACGTCCAGAAAGAAATCCCCCAGGCATACCTGGTACCTCTCCATGAGTGTTATATCCTGTAAACAGGCCTTGGCACCGTCCTCCTCAGACAAAGCCGTCCTCAAGACTGACTCCTGTTCTTCTATCTCACACTTCAGGGCTGCTATATCCCTGTTTGCGCTCTGTATCTTGTTCCTCAAGTCCGGTATGTCCTTGTCTTGCAGTTCAACTACTGTTTGCCTTAAAGAAAACAGAACCACAGGGTGTCAGGGATTGGAAGGGACCTCCAAAGACCATCCAGTCCAATCCCCCTGCCACAGCAGATCCAGCTGCACAGGAACAGTCCAGGCGGGTTTGAACGTCTCCAGAAAAGGAGACTCCACATTTCTTTTGCCAAAAGCAGCGGTGTGAATTCCAGGCATCCAGGATGATAAAATCAGTAGGTGAGATGAAAGCAGAAAAAGAGAGATGCTGCTATTAAGTTCAAGTAACAAGTGCTCCTCAGAGGGTCGAAATCCCCTGTACAGGAGTGCCCTCTTGTGAAAGAAAGATCCACTCTCAAGCACAGTCTCCAAACATGAAAATTCAGAGTCAAGCGCAGGCAGCAAACCCCACTGCTAAAAGAAGATAGGAATGAGGTTGTTATTAAAGAGTGCTCTACATGGGTTCACAGAGTGTCAGGGGTTGGGAGGGAGCTCCAGAGGTCATCCAGTCCAATCCCCCTGCCACAGCAGGAGCTCCTAGATCCAGTGGCACAGGAACAGCCCAGGTAGGTTTGAAATATATAGAGGAGACTGCACAGCCCCCCTGGGCAGCCCCTGCCAGGGCTCTGGCACCCTCACCGGGAAGAAGTTGCTTCTCCTCTTGATGGGGAACCTCCTCTGTTCCAGCTGACAGCCACTGCCCCTTGTCCTGGCATTGGGTGCCCCTGAGCAGAGCCTGGCTCCTGCCTCGCGACACCTGCCATTTCCATCTTGACCAACAACCATGGGGTCCCCCCTCAGGCTCCTTTTTTTCCCAGCTCCCTCAGCCTTTCCTCAGCAGGGAGCTGCTCCCCTCCATCATCCCTGTTGCTCTGCACTGGACTCTCTCCAGCAGCTCTGTGTCCTTCTGGAACTGAGGGGCTCAGAACTGGACACAGGATTCCAGATGAGGTCTCAGCAGGGCAGAGTAAAGAGTGAGGAGAACGTCTCTCAATCTCCTAACCATCCCCGTTCTAATCCACCCCTGGGTACTACTGGCCTTCTTGGCCACGAGGACTCATTGCTGGCTCCTGGCCATCCTGTGGCCACCTGGAGCCCCAGGTCCCTTTGTCCTGCACTGCTCTCCAGCAGGTCAGTGCCCACCGTATTCTGGTACCTGCTATTCTGTCTTTCCATTTCAGCACTAGGAAACGTCTGAGTAGTATGAAACACCATGTCAGCACCACTCCAGCCTGTCCCTTTCACACCCTAATGACAGAGAAGGAGGGCAGCTGTGCCTGTCTAACCTGAATAAACAGGAGAAAAAGAAGTACTTAACTGCTTTTGCTGCCTCTTGGAAGCCCAAAAGGACCAGAACTACCAGAACCATTAAACAGTTCAATCTTAAAGCCTGAATAAGCAGAGAGCAAATGTTAGCAAAGAATCTATCTCAACAACAGCATTTTTTCTAGAGAATTAAGTAGCCCTAAGGCCTCACTGATTTCTACCTGATTTTAATCACAAAAGAGCAGCATTTGGAAGGAAAGAGCCTGTGCCAAGAGCTTTCTTTACCTCAGTGGCTTAAGACTCATCATTTCATCCCGTCTCTTCTCTTTCCTTTTCAGCTCAGACTCTGTTGACTTCAGCTTGTCTGGAGCAAGCCGCAGCTTTGATTGCAGGTCACTGATGACATCCTGCAGCTCAGTTTCCGTCTGGAAAACCCTCTGGCAAACGGGACAGCACGCTTGGTTGTCCTCGGTCAGCTGCGTGATGAACTGGGAATAAACTGCAGTGGCTCCAGCAAGCACCGCTGGGGTAAAAAGAGGCACAAGGTTTTGCATTGAATCAAAACTGCTTGATGTCAGTACTTCTTCACAAAGGAAGAGAGAATTAGAGCCCAGGAAACTGAAGGTCCCAGGTCAGCACTGCCCCTTCTCTTCATACAGCATAGAATCACAAAGTTGGAAGAGACCAACAAGCTCATCCAGTCCAAATATCAATCCAACCCCACCCTGCCCACTTAACCCTGTTCCCCAGGGCCACAGCTACTGCAGGAATGGGGACTTCCCTCCATCCCTGCTAAGGATGCAGCACCCACACACAGGTGCTGTGACCCCAAGGACGGCTCTTGGATCCCATCCCAGTGCAGAACCCAGTGCACAGGACTCTGTGGGGGCTCAGCCACCGATTCACTTTCAGCAGGTTTCAGACAACCGGGTCCTGAAGCCCTCATCAACCCGAGTTCTTCAGAGCCTGTTTCATCAAACAGTGTCCATCCCTCTATCATTAAGAGTGGAAGAAGGTTCTTCCCTTGGAAATGGCTTTGGTTTTGCCAGTGGCCCCTATGGGCCAAGCCCAGAGCAAAGAGCTGGCTCTGGATGGATCTTCACACTCAGCAGCTCCACAGAGTCAAACATGCCCCTAGCTTCGAGGTCATGAGCTACACACAGAGCGAGCCAAAGCAGAGATGTTTATACACAGTAAGAAAATGAATGGAAAGAATTAAACCCACTGATCCTGCTTAAACATCAGGAGTTGCAGTTAAAAAACAAGACAACTCAATAATAATCTCCCTTCAGGGGGTCTCTGTGCCTACAGGCAGCAACAGCCTCAGTATCTCTACAAGCTAGCATTCATGCAAGGCTTTGGGGGAAAAAGAGAAGCAGAGCTCTGTCTGAATTCACCTCGCTGCTTGGAGTTCTTTTCTATTTCATCTTGAAGTTTGGTCAGGTCGCTGTCGAAATCTTGGCTTCCACAAACGTCAAAAATCTGGGCTTCGTGAAGGGACAGCTGAGCTTCTTTTCTTCTCAGCTCGGTACTGGCGTAGGTTTTATCGGACTCCACCGCGGCCAGGCGCTTACTGAAACATCAAGGCACGTGCTCACAGTGGAAACCCCAGGGGTTTCAGACTGCTTGAAGTAAAAGCAAGGGAGTTTAATCTGAATCGGTAGGAGAGAGCAGCTTCCCAGGGTCTGCAGTGATTTTTCAGGGAAGCTATTGCATCAGTTTGTTATCACACGATCCCAGAGTGATGGAGGCTGGCAGAGCCCTCTGAGCTCATCCAACCCAGCCCAGCACCTAACAGCACCCCAGTGGCCACAGCAGGGCACTAAAGGCTACTGGGTGCCTGGGAGAAGAGCCTGAACCCCACATGATGACAACTGCCCTTTAGGTAAAGAGGGATAGGGTCCTCCCTTCTCCAGGCTGAACCCCCACAGCTCCCTCAGCCTCTCCTCATCAGCCTCTCCCTCCAGTCCCTTCCCCAGCCTCGTTGCTCCTCTGCACCCACTCCAGCCCCTCAATCTATTTCTCGAAGTGAGGGGCCCAGAGCTGCCCCCAGGACTTGAGAGGAGGCCTCCCCAGTGCCCAGGACAAGCCAGACCTGCTGGCCACACTATTGGTGACACAAGCCAGGATGCCACTGGCCCTTTGTGCCAGCTGTACATTTCATTTCAAATCCTTTTTGTTTTCTAGGCACTCCTTAAGGAGAATCCATTTCTAACGACAAAGCTAAGCAAAGCTTTACAGAACACCACAACAGCGAGGATTTCCCCCCTCTACAGCAGCTACGAGATCAACACTCCCCCCTCTACAGCAGCTCAGGAGATCAACAGCCAACTTCATCATTCCCCAGATAACTCAGGGACCTAATGAAACACACGAATACCTACTTCAGGTCAGCAAGATTATCCCTCATCTGATGAATCTTTCTGCTTTTACCATGAAGCCAGTCCTCGAGTTGGTTTTTATTGGGGAAGTATCCCAGCAGTGCTGTCAGCTCATCGGAATGCCTCGATTTAACCTTCCTGATCTGCTCTTCTTTGTCTGCCTGGGGAAACGAAGCATGTTTCAATTCATTCTTGTCCTACCTTCCAGGTGCTGCATTCAGGGGGTCAACGGCTTCTGAGAGGCCACAGGGAAGCTCTAGGTATGATTGCTGATAAACACCCAAACCCCACACAGATCTTGAGGGGATTCTACCAATTCCATGCCCCTCTCTTAGGAAATGAGGGCTAGAAAGATTACTTTGTCTTTCTTCAGCATCTCCATTTGGGTAATGGTCATGGTATGCAAATTCAGCTGCTCCATCTCTTGATCCAGCTTCCTAAGAGCTTTGTCCAGGTTTACTTTCTCATTTTGCAGGGTCTGTACTTCCCGTTCCAGTGCTTCCACGTTGCTGTTCCTCTCCACTTTCTCCAGCTCGTGCTCCTGATCACAGCAAAAGCCCAGACAGTGAACAGTCACACTACTCTGCACAGTTCCCACCAAAGGAGACAGAGAGCTCTCAGGCCACCCAGCAGCAGAATCGTTGAGGCTTACAGGAGTGACAGAAGGAACAGGACAAAGGCTGTGATGTTGGCACAGGGGAAGCAAAGCAGCTACTAGACACAGTACTGGCCAAAGCCACTCGTGCCTGCACTGTCAGCCACGTCCACAGGACTCAGCTGCAGGAAGCTCACTCAGATTCAGTCTGCATGGCCAGGTTTGGTTGCTGCCAGAAGCTTCTATGTGTGACAGTTGGGTCCAAGAGGGACCCGCTGCTGGCAAAGGCTGAGCCCAGCAGTGATGACGGGAGCACCTCTGGGATAACAGATTTAAGAAGGGACAAGTCCCCAGTGCAACAAGAGCAGCTGGAGAGAAGAGCAAGAGGCATAACCAGCTGTTCAACTGGGACATCAAATCGGTGCCACCTTCTAGCCCTTCATCGGATGAAGACCTTCATGATGCTGATAACCACCCAGGCCATCTCACAGAGAAGGTAGCTGGAGAAACGGGGCTAGGGTAGCACTTCAGGTCCTGTTTTACTAGTTGAAGACAGGCTGATCTCAAGATGTCACCAGCAGCGGCTGTCACCCTACTCGTAACTCACAGAACCAGTGTATTCTACAGTGTGCAGAGTCCCCGACCCAAAGGATGCACCATGTAGCCAGACGAGGGGGACAGACAGAGGGTATTAAAAGGGCACAAGAGCAGCAGGTGAGGATTGAGGGGGGGGGTTTTAAGGATAAAGTTTTTAAGTCAAGCTTCTACAGATTAAACCAACTCACCGTCTTGGCAATCTCCTGATCCAGCTCCAGCACTCTGTCTGAAAACCCCTCCAGCTGCTGCAATTCCTGCTTTACATGCTTCAGCTCCACTTGTTTCTTACTTTGAATGTCTGACTTCAGGTCAATGGTTCTTTCTAAGCCAGTCTTCTGGTCTCTTATTTCATCTATCTGTTTTTGTTTCATTGCTTCTTTCTGTGCAAACTCCCTCTGGAAGAAGGCAGCAATAACACTCTCATCCCTTGTTTCATAGAACAGCATTCAAAAACAACTTCTTCACATCAGCTAGCGAATGGATTTGCCTGTTCAACAGCTCTGGCAGTTCAGATCACCTCAGTTCCTGAACTACTGTCGTGGATTCAGGTGACCAGCAATAAGGTATTTGAGAAGGAAACCAAACAGCTTCAGTTTTCCCCTGCTCCAGTGTTCTTGTTTGTCCTCCTAGCACCATGATCCACCAACACTAAAAACCAGGACAAAG
>VZRI01010791.1:0-17391 GCA_013397515.1 Upupa epops | reverse complement strand
TATGTTTAAATTGATTATATTTTAATTATACATTAAATGTATTACATTTTAATTAATGCTATTTTCATTCTATATTAAATATATTTTAATTGATTCTATTTTAATTATACATTAAATGTATTATATTTTCATTAATGCTATTTTCATTCTATATTAAATATATTGTCTTTTAATTAATTCTCTTTTAATTATACATTAAATATCTTCCATTCTCATTAATGATATTTTCATTCTATATTAAATATAGGAGCTATTTAATATAAATAAATATATAATATAATTATCCTTTAATTCCACATTCAAAATAAGAAGGAAAACGAACACCAACCATAAAATAATGGGAGAGAACAGCAGGCGACCCCCTGCGTGAGTGGGATGGCTGCTGCCGGCAGAGGGAGGGGAACTTCCGATAACTTTAAAACAGTCAGGTACCTCAGACCCTGAAGAAAACTGGGGGGAAAGGGAGATAACTGCTTTACCTGCAGCACAAGGTCCCTGGCTGCTTCCTCAGCCCCTGCTGCCCTACGCTGCACACCAGGGAAGGCTTCTCTCACAGACAGAGCGCTCAGGCACTGGCACAGGCTGCCCAGGGACGGGGTGGAATCACCATCCCTGGGGGTGCGTAAACATCATGTACGCTCGGTGTTGAGGCATCTGGTTTAAGGGTCAACTCGGAGTAGGGCGGATGGTTGGGTTTGATGATCCCGAGGGATTTTCCCCCCAAACAGAGTGATTCCTTGGTTCTTTCCTGTGCGTCCCTCTTACCGCTGCTGTTCGAGATCTCAGCATCGTTTGTTAGATACTCCTGACGTTCAGGTTTGTCCTGGAGGATCATCTGAGGGGAACTGCTGGCTGCTTGCACGTGAACACTCTAAAGCCGTCTCGGGATGAATTGATCCCTCCTGGAATCCCTGTCCTCTTCTAAGGGGAGCTCTCTTGGCAGACAAGGCTGTCTGGACACCTGGGGACACCCCATCTTGACCACTCCACCACCTACACCTTTGTTTCTTTCCAAACCTGTTCTGAAGGCTCAGGAGAGCCTCCCTTCACAAAGCCAAGGAGTCAATGGAAAAGAGAGAACTGGGGGAACATGGATTTCATCACCCTCATCTCAAAAACTCCAGCTTCCCGCTGGGCCCGGAGGAACATCAGAGGCTCCTGACTGCCCAAAGAGCTGCTGACCCACGCAATCATCCCGTCTTCCTTCTCATTTCTTTGCGGTCCACCCTGACAGACCAGATGCTGCAAAATCTTGTGTCAGGGTTTCTGCTGCCCGTCCTCCCCTGACGATTTTTTAACCACTGTGGGAAGGGTGGGGGTCAGGAGGAAGGAGCCAGGCTCTGCTCAGGGGCACCCAATGCCAGGACAAGGGGCACTGGGTGTCAGCTGGAACAGAGGAGGTTCCACATCAAGAGGAGAAGCAACTTCTTCCTGGTGAGGGTGCCAGAGCCCTGGCAGGGGCTGCTCAGGGGGGGTGTGGAGTCTCCTTCTCTGCAGACGTTCCAGCCCCGCCTGGCTGTGTCCCTGTGCCACTGGGTCTGGGTTATCCTGCTGTGGCAGGGGGACTGGACTGGGTGATCTTCCCAGCTCCCTTCCAACCCCTAACAGCCTGTGATTCTGTGCCTACATCGACCTGACTGATGATCATTTTCAGTTCCTCTGTCCTGTCCTGATTTTACTCTACCCAAAGCATGCAGAGCCTGACAGATTAATACCTGCACTCAGCAGATGCAACCTATTCCTCTCCTTTGCGCTGTGGTTTGGTGCAGGGCCATTTCACCTGGAGCCCTTTCTCCTAGGTTGCCCTCATACACTTCCCCCCCCCCATTCTACTCCCACCTCCCTCTGGTAACGCCACCCCTCTCCGTTCAACCTCGACTAAACTCATCGCTGCTGTCCTGCCAAGTCCCTGTGTCCATGGTTTGTGGACAGAACGGCTGTGTTACCAAAACCATCTCATTCCTCTCCCAAATCCTGCCTCGGGGCTCCCTCACCATCAGGTTGGGGCAGCGTTTTTCATGATGGCAAAGTGATTTCACTTGTTGGCAATGCAGACGCTGATGACAGCTCCGCACGCAAGAAGCCCTTCGCAGCGTGGGTTCCTGTTCGATGCGGTAGCAGAGCTCTCTCAGCGAGCTGAAGCCATCACTTGTAGTGTGAAACAACAAACTGCTTCCCGTGGGAAAGGGAATCCCTTCCGAAGATCTGCTTTTCCTCTGCCTAGTTTCTCACAGGCACCTTCTACCCCTCCAGGGAAGAGCGGCCGTGCCAGGTGAGCCGACAGTCCGTCTGACTCCGCGTGCTGTCACAAGGAGTAGGCAAGCGCTGCTTTCTGTGGAGGGACGTGAGTAGCTGTTGTGTTACTCCCCAGGCGCTCTTACAGGGTCCAGATGTTTGCAGCTGGGGGCTGCGTCCCTCTGTGAGCCCGGTGTTAAAAGCTTCTTCAGGAGCGTTTGCAATGAGACCCAGAAGGTCCTTAAGAAGTCCCTTGTTAAGCTCATTGCCCTGAGCTCCAAGCGGAGAAGAGGTGTCTCCCTGTCTGAACCAGGTCAGTTAGAGCTCTAACACGTCGCTCCGTACAGCGGTGTCTTGAGGGGATGTTTGGTGGCCACAAGGTCTCAAGCAGCGAGGGCTGGAAAACCAGACGACACCTCTCCCGTCCCTGGGTGATCGGTCTGATTTTGCCGTAACCTTTGAACAAAGCGACCTGTTCCTGCTTCCCGCAAGCCCCTGGTTGCCATCCGAAAGCAGTTACTAGCCCTTTCCAATCGCTTCTGCGCCTTTTCCCGGACAGAAGTGTTTTCCTCTAACGCTGAAGGCCCAGGCTTTGCTCTCGATGGCAAGGACCGATAACCTCTGCCATCGATGCCTCTCTCTCGCCGCTCGTGAAACCCCTGCTCTTCCCAGCTCTGGTTTAGCAGTGGGCTCGGTAAAATCAGGTTGACGGTTGGACTTGAGGATCTTAAAAGGTCATCCAAGTCCAAGCTAAGCGACCGAATGATTCCAGACGTTCACAGAAGAGCGTGGGTGAAGGACTAAGGCTGAGGAAACCAAGGTGCCAGGGCCTGTCTAAGAATCTGCTATAATTTTTCACTCCAGCTAGATGTGCAGTTTATACCAGCAGACCCCGCTGAGCAGAAGGATGTCATCGCGCTGAGTGGAATGTGAGAGCTACTACCGTTTCCAGCCCTCCCTCTGCCTCATTACGTGCTGCAAAAGTAAGAATAAACCCACATAAAGCCGTGTGTTACACAAGGAATACTCCTATTTCCTGTGATGAGCTCTTGATATTGGGTAAGAAAACGACAGCTCTTATCTACCCAAGGTATTTTCCCCTTATTTGATGTCAGCAGGAAGGAAACCCCCAACCTGTCCCCGCTGAGGCAGCGCAGACAATAATCCACGCTGGGTCTGGTGCCTTTTCCAATGTGAGAAAACTTTCCCTTCGAACGAGGAGGCAAGGTGGTGTACACGGGTATATAAGGGCAGCATGTGCCCTCCGACAGGCACAAATCAAACGTAGCTTTCCTGGAAGCAAAAATGCTCTTGCTCTACGTCGTCTTCTTGAGTAGCTGCTTCTCTGCCTCGCTGGGCAGCGCGGTAGAAGAGTTTCAAGCTAACTTTAAGGCTCTAGCGGCTCGAGCAAGCAGGGAGGTGGGTCCTCATCTTTTATTCTCTCTTCGTTCTGTTGATGGAAGTAGAAAATCAACGGGGGGCTGCTTTCAGCTCTGGTTTGCATGCCCTGTGCTTACGTTGTTAAACCCCAGATGCTGAAGGCACTGCTGTGTCAAGCTCTCCTCAAAGGCTGCGATTGTTTCCCCAAAGGAAGTTCAGAAATAGAAAGACCCGATGAAGACGATAGGTAGTCAGAGACTCTTTAACCATGTGGCAGTCACCGAGCAGACAAAGACCTTCTAATCCTGTTTTCTTTTCTGATATTTTAGAGCTTCTTCCCAGTCCCTGTCGGGAAATTTCAGGTAAGGCCTTTAAACGCTTCTTCCTTACTGCTGTTGTGAACCGTTTGGAAAGAGGATGGTGCTTTGGACCAGAGAGAAACAGAGGGTTGGGGCTGGAGCTCACCAAGAGGGAGTACGCGTCTGACAGTAGTGTCACGAGCAGCTCTGTGCCAGCCGGTGGGGCTCCTTGTGTGCAAAAATGGAATGATGCAAGGAATGATGCAAGGAATGATGCGAGGAGTGATTATACAAGGGAATCAGGAGGCAACTCTGAGCCCAGGGTCTCTGAGACTTGACTGTCAATGTCCTGAAGGCACCCTCGGAGAACTGAGTGCTGTCCTCAAACCTGGGGTGCAGACCCTGAGTGGGACCCGCTGGCCTTCTAGAGCAGAAGATGAAGGCCGTTAGCGCTGGGAGCACTAAACTGTTCTTTCCTCTCAGTGCTAAAGCTCAACAGAGTTTGTCTCTGAAGGAAGGGATTTGCAGGCATGCCCAGTCCCCTCACACAGCCGCGTGGATCAGTGGGGTTCCAGCCTGTGGTCTGCAGACACCTCTGGCTTTGTGAGCTGGAAAAAGCTTCATGAAGAGTAACTAAGAAGAGGGAGCCTGTTGTTGGGAGGCCTCACCTACAGAATGAGGAAGGTTCAGAGTTTGCAGCTCTAAAGAAGAACAGCGTTGGGTTGGCAAGAGCTGGGTGCCTCTGTCCTACACGGAGAAGTGAAAGGCAATGAGGTCTGAGCTCCTTGGGCTCCTCAGGGTGATGCTGGTAACGCCGCAGCCCCAGTGGATGTCAGTCCTCTTTCAGAAGAGGATCTTTCCTTTACCATGGTGTTTGGGGTGTTGTGTGTGCTCTTCCTCTCTCGCTGTAGGCTTTTAATCACAGGCAGTCAACCCTTACACCCTGACAGCGCAGCACTAGGGGAGACAGCAGGTCATTTCTGCTGAGCGTGCAATGAGTCGGTGGCTTCGATGCGAGATAAAAACTCACTTGGCAGAAGGCAAATGTGCTGGTGTTTGATTTGGTGGCTTTCTTGTAGTGCAGCTGTGTTCCCTGTCACCTTGAGACAACCGTAGAACGGCTGAAAGCTTACTCGCACGACGATGGAATGAGAACGCACGTTTCTCTGATGGAGAAGAACGTGGCCCACATCCTATCGACTCTAAGCAGGAGGCACACAGTAAGTCTCTCACTGGTTATTTATAGCGATTCAACGGGATAGCAGGTGGAACTACCAGCAGTGGGCTACTCGTTTGGTTTCAGAATGTAGGGAGTTAAGCAACTCAGTGTCCTGGTCAAGTGGAACCAGCAGCTGAGCCACCTCTGCACGCTCGGCACGTGGTGCTGCTGGGCTTTAGAGAAAACACCCCGAATTCAGAGTCTGGACAGGAGTCACAGCTTCCTCAAAGGTGCAGCTCTGCTAGGGAAACCCTGGGCTTGGGGTTATTAGCCAGGAGATCAAGAAGAAAAGGCCCTAAGCCACATCTCTGTGAGCCCAGTCAGCCACGAGGAAGAAATCCTGACTCTCAGAAGCCTTCTTGCTGAATGAAGAGAGAGAGCTCTTTTTAGTTCTGATTAGACATCACCCTGAAGAGCCACCATCGACTCCACTGCAATAGGCTTTGTTCATTCTCTCCCTCATTAGCCCTCACGCCTGTTGTTGTTACCCTAGAGACCCAAGAAAGACAGTGCCTGCCCAGTGACCGAGAAGCCCCTGTGGAGAGCCCTGAGAAGCTACCAGAAGTTCTTCCAAAAGCTGCACGAGAACTGCTAGAGACCCTGCTGCGGGGTGCTAGCACCCAGCTCATGCGAGACACCTTGTACCCAACACTAGAGCCTGTTCCTCCGGCAGATATTTATGCCACAGTACCCACGTATTTATTTAATTTATAGGGAGTGTCTGTGTTTGCACAAGGATCCCGACGTGCAGAGAGATGATGAATAAAAGAACTCCCACTCCATCCTGGGTTTCATGCACGGTGAAGACTCCAGCTCAGACAAAAGTCTGGGAGTGAGATTTAACAGAGCCTAGGAGGCAGATCCCTTCATGTGCTCTGCTGTCGGCACCGCAGACATCGCCACAGCCGATCGTATTGATTGCAGTGTTAGTCCCAACCCGAGTTCACTTCAATCTTAGAGCACAGAGAGAGGAGTTTGGGGGGGGTTGAGTCAGTGCTGCCCAAAAGGGGACCTGGAGTGCATCTCCCGGGCAGGCTGGATGGGGCCCTGAGTAACCTGATCGAGTGAAGGTGTCTCTGCCTCTGCAGGGGGATTGGAACTGGATGATCTCTGAGGTCCCTTCCAACCCTGGCTGTGATGATAATAAAAGAAACCAGAGGGGTAACAAATGATCATAGAATGAGGGAATTATCAAGGCTGGGAAAGACCTCTAAGCTCGTCAAGTCCAGCCTAAATGATGTCAGATTTAGGATGGCTATTCCACTCCTCTCGGGATGGCCTTGAGCTTCTCATGAAGTGCAGAAGGTATTTCTGAGTTACTCTTCCTAAACCAAGTTCCTGTGATTTTCTAGAACCCAAAGTGTCAGTGGAATCAGAGCATCACAGAGTGTCAGGGATGGGAAGAGATCTGGAAAGATCACCCAGTCCAGTCCCCCTGCCACAGCAGGATCACCCAGACCCAGTGGCACAGGAACACAGCCAGGCAGGGCTGGAACGTCTGCAGAGAAGGAGACTCCACAGCCCCCCTGGGCAGCCTGGTCCAGTGCTCCGGGACCCTCCCTGGGAAGAAGGTCCTGCTGAGATTGAGAGGGAACCTCCTCTGCTCCAGCTGGCACCCAGTGCCTCTTAATACTCGAGTGTGAATTGGTTTCCCGATGAAACACAGCAGCCTGGGGGGTCATGAAGTAGCTGGAGGGCTGGCACCGCGTAAGTTTTCAGCCAAAGGCAGTTAGCCCGATAGCGTTTTGGGAAGTCCCAGCCCCTCACTCGTGGAGTGAACCCACACAAAGCAGTAAAGGAGCGCTGCGATGTCCAAGAAACCAGCAGGACTGTGAAGGTCACACAGGGGAGAGAAGACGCGATGAGCAAAGGGAAGAAAGGTCACGCAGCAAAGCCTTGGTGTCTGAGAAAAGGCAGAACTAACCCAGACTGTTAGGAGCAGTGGGAGAGCAGCTAATCCTTTGGTTTGTGGGACTAATGAACCCTGGAGGCAATAAATACAGCGCTAGATAAACACAGCACTAAAAACACGGAGCAGGGGACGGTGCCCGCACCCTTAGTCACTGCCCGAGGTTGGGCAAGAGCAAGCCACAGCAAAGCGCTGGGGTTGGGAAGACCCGACCACGAGAAGGTACCTTCTCTAAACACTGTGGGCTGATGCAGCTCCCGAGGAAACGACAGCGCATCCGTGGGGATCCGGGAATGCCGGCGCGTGGGGAGGAGGCGTTGGGTGCGCGAGTGACCGCTTCCGCAAGCGCGGAGCAGCTGCCGAGCTGGAGGCGAGGCCACGGGTCATCACACTTTGAGGGCTCGCTCCAGCGTTCTGTGTGAGGAAAGAGTCAGCAAAGTCAGTGCTCTGACAGCTTGCAGACACAGCACCACAGCGTCACAGAGCGAGCGAGGCTGCCAGAGCCCTCTGAGCAAATCCAGCCCAGCCCAGCACCTAACGTCACCCCAGCGGCCACCCCAGGGCACTCAGGGCCACAGCCAGGCTGTCCTTCAGACACGGGGACTCCCCCACTGCCCTGGGCAGTCCAGGGGGCTCTGAGCACCCTTTCCAGGAGGAAAGGCTTCCTGACATCCAGCCTGACCCTCCCCTGGCAGCTTGAGGCTCTACCCTCTTGTCCTGGTGCTGGGAGCCTGGGAGAAGAGCCTGACCCCCACCTGACTGCACCCTCCCTTCAGGGAGTTGGAGAGAGGGAGAAGGTCCCCCCTGAGTCTCCTCTCCTCCAGGCTGAACCCCCCCAGCTCCCTCAGCCTCTCCCCATCAGTCTTACAATCTTCATTAACCAAACCAACCCCAGATCCACTCAACCAGCCGTCGCTGAGTGACTCTATAACTGTCCTTACTGCCGAGTACTCTGTAACTCTGCAGACTGTGACCACAGCCTCTCCTTCCACCCCACAGTAAAACCCACTGAAGACATCAGACACCACGCAGTGACCCCGTTAGCGGAGGCAACAGCAGTCACCCACACCGAGAATGCCGAGAAATGCTACTGACTGCCTCAAAGACCACCCTGCAGCTTAATTAATTCCTGCAGCAGAAGCCTCTTTAATTAGAGCCTGATTTAGTGCAGCCCTGCAGAAGCTCAGCTCCTATCTGCAGGCACGTTCTCCCCTTGTTCCTTGGCGTGACCCTGCGTCTCTCCGTGCACAGGGAGAGTCGTTGTGTCTCTGCCTCGCTCTTCTGGAAGGGTTTTACACCCTCTGCCAGTGCGAGTGAAGGGAGACTGGAGCACCTGCAGCTCTCATTTCATGCTGTTTGCTCGTCAGGCAGCCCAGCACCAGGATCGTAGGAGAACTGAGGGTCTTTGGGAGCAGCCTGAGATGCCCTGTGTGGGAGAAAGGGGGTTTTGCTGTGCTGCTGACGTGAGCCTACTGAAAGGTCATCCCAGAAGAGAAAGCAAAGGGGCTGCTTCAAACCAAGGCCATCAAGGCATGTGGGTGAGGTTTTTAGGAGTCCACGAGGGCAGGGGAATCATGCAATGGTTCGGGTTGGAAGGGACCTTAAAGACCATCTAGTTGCAGCTGCTTGCAGACACCTAAGGAGGTTGTGAGGTTGGCTCTGCGACCTTCACAGGTGACATTGCTGTGCAGAGTGAGTGAATCACAGAAAGGATCATCTAATCATCGGTGCTGGAAGATCATCAGGTCCAGCTGCCCACCCTACAGCCCCCAGCCACTGCCCCAGCTCCTCAAACCCCCTGGCTGCCCGGGTGTTGAACCCCTCCCTGGGCAGCCTGTGCCAAGGCCTCCCCACTCTGTCTGGGAAGAGGTTTCTCCTCAGATCCCATCTGACCCTCCCCTGGCACAGCCTGAGCCCAGTTCCTCTGCTCCTATCGTCAGTCCCTGGGGAGAAGAGGGCAACCCCTGCCTCACTGCACCCTCCCTTCAGGGAGCTGCAGAGAGCAGCGAGGGCTCCCCTCAGCCTCCTCTTCTCCAGGCTGAACAGCCTCAGCCTCTCCCCATCCCCCCTGCTCTCCAGACCCCTCAGCAGCCCTGTTGCCTTCTCTCCCCCTCTCCAGTCCCTCCAGTACGGTGGTGCCCAACCCTGCCCCTGGTACCCAAGGTGCAGCCAAACCAGGGCTGGATATGTGTCCAGGACCACCAACTCAGTCCTGCTGTTGCTGATGCCAGCCAGGATGCTATTGGCCTTCTTGGCCACCTGGGCACCCGGCCGGCTCCTGTTCAGCTACCGTCAATGCACACCCCCAGGTGTCTCCCCGCAGAGCAGCTCTCCCCCAGCCCCTAGCACCAAGACTCTCTTTTCCAAGGCTTTCTAGGCATAAACCCCGATAATAAAATAACACAGGTGGAGGCTGCTGGTGGGAAGGACCCTGGGTGAAGGCAGAGGGCAGCTGGTAGCCAGGCAGACTCCTCCTGCAGAGAGAGCCTGATGTGAGAACTGAAACCCACGCGTGGCTACCACGATAAAAATCAGAGAAGGAAGAAAACAAAGAAGTCAAGACAAACGAGCTGCATTGTTTGTGCTCTAAGAGCTGCAGCCGCAGCTCCCTGAGCACCCTCCAGTTTCATTCTCTGTCTGGAGGAGCCAAAGGGTTTCAGAAACCAGAGGAGCTGCCAAAGCTGCCCGCAGGAACTGCTGAGCTCTGGGGAGCAGCCCACCACTGCTCCTCTGCCTCCTCTCTTCAGTGAGGACAGTGGTTTTTAAGGCTATCCCGAGTGCCCTCCCCACTGGCAGCCCCTAGGGTGCTGCAAAGCCCTCTAGAACAGCTTGGGCTGACCAGTGGCCACTGCCCAGAGAGCGAGCAGGAGCCTCCTGCCTCTCCCTCAGTGTTGAGCATCCTTGGACCAGGTTGCCCAGGGAGGTTGTGGCTGCCCCCCAGCTCCCTGGCAGTGTTCAAGGCCAGACTGGCTGGGGCCTTGAGCACCCTGGTCTGGTGGGGGTGTCCCTGCTCCTGGTAGTGGGGTTGGCACTGGGTGATCCTGAAGGTCCCTTCCACCCTGAACCCTTCTAGGAATCTATGAACAGCTGGTTCCTCTGAGTCATCTTCCTTCCCCTGGCTCCCCCCTGCTGTCTCTCATGTTCTTTGGGTGTCACACACAGTGCAGCAGCTCGGTCGAGCTGTGGCATCTGACAGAGTCCCAGTGTCTGGTGCTAGAGAGGAACTCTCTGCTTTCACCTACCTGAGCGACCTCTGCCCTGAGTCATCCTTAGAGGTGTCTGTGGAAACCACGCTGACCCGCCTGGAGAATGAAGAGGTGATTTGGGACACCCCCATGGCTGCACCAAGGGCAGCTCCTGCTGGTGGGGCTGGTGGCCACCTGTAAAGGGGCGATGGCAATGGATAAGGGAAGAGTGACTACCTGGATCTGTGCAGAGCACTGGACTCACGGGTGAGGGACTTTTCACAGGAGCATCTAGTGATGGGACAAGAGGTCATGGTCTCACTGAAAAATGATAGAGGTTAGATACCAGGCAGAAACCCCTCCCTGGGAGGGGGCTGAGGCCCTGGAACAGGTTGCCCAGGGAGGCTGTGGCTGCTCCATCCCTGGCAGTGCCCCAGGCCAGGTTGGATGGGGCTCTGGGCACCCTGCTCTGGTGAGAGGTGTCGCTGCCCATGGCAGGGGGGTGGCACTGGGGGAGCTCTGAGCTCCCTGCCAGCCCCCATAATGATGAAGTCATGGTCATCAGGCCATCCCTTTCCAACCTCTTCCCAATCCCTTTCCAGGTGAATTTAGCACCACGCAGGAGCCCGGCCACACCAGGAGTCTCTTTCCACAGGGCAGATGTGTGGAGAGCAAAGCCCCGGCTGCCCTTGCCTCTACAATCATCACAGCTTGTGAGGGGTGTTTAGTAACAGAGTGAAGGCTGTTCTTCCCCTGAGAAAGCTGGCCAGATGCCACATGCTTCCAGAAACCGTAAACAGCATTCCTCCTGACAGCCTGCTTCCCCAGAAAAGCCTCCTACATCTGCGGAACTTAGGTCAAGATGAGTCTTCCCTCGGTTTCCCAATTCCCCTGGCTCAGGCAGGATGCTCTTCAAGTGAGAGCAAAGCCCAGGGGTTAAGCTTTTCTCTCCAGCCTGGTTCTCACGCGTGAAGGCAGCAGCCACGCGGAGAAGGCAAAGAGCAGGGGGCTGCGAAGGTCTCCCCTGAAAGCTGTGAGCACGGTCGCCTGCTAGCCAGCTGCCTCTTGCAGTGGCTGCTCTCTGTTGCTGGCAGACAGAGGTGGGGTTGAGCAGCCTCTGCAGCCCCAGGTTGGGGTCAGGATGTTTGTAGGGGTCATAGGAGGCTCTGTTTCAGCCGGACTGGTTTAAAGACACCAGCATGATGGCTCAAAAGATGGATCGCTGTGAGGAAGCTGCTCAGAGCCTTTCTGCAGCTGGGTAAAACACATTCACACCCTCCGAGAAAGGACGGTGGGTGCCTGGGAGTCCGGGCTCCACCAATTCCACTGCTCGTCTCTGGGTTTGAGGCTGGATCCAGCTCAGGAGGAGCCAAGCCCTGCAGTCCTGGGTGGTTCTGCTTTCCCAGCAGCTGAGAATCATAGACTCGGAGAATGGTTCAGGGTGGAAGGGACCTTCAAGATCACCCAGTTCCAACCCCCCTGCCATCAGCAGTGACGCCCCCCACCAGACCAGGGTGCTCAAGGCCCCAGCCAGTCTGGCCTTGAACACTGCCAGGGAGCTGGGGGGCAGCCACAACCTCCCTGGGCAACCTGCTCCAGGGTCTCAGCACCCTCCTGGTGAAGAGCTTCCTCCTGACTTCCAGTCTCAACCTCCCCTCTTCCAGCTGGAAACCATTCCCCCTGCTCCTACCATTCCCAGCCCTTGGAAACAGCCCCTCCCCAGCTCTCCTGGAGCCCCCTTCAGGGACTGGAAGGCTGTTCTGAGATCTCCCTGGAGGAGTCTCCTCCAGGCTGAACAGCCCCAGCTCTCTCAGCCTGTCCCTGTAGCAGAGGTGCTCCAGCCCTCCCCTCATCCTCGTGGCCCTCCTCTGGACACCTTCCCACAGCTCCATCTCCTTCCTGTGCTGGGGGCTCCAGAACTGGGTGCAGGACTGCAGAGATGGGGGTCTCAGGACAGCAGAGCTGGGAGCAGAGAGCATCTGCTCAGGTGGGACATGGCAGCCACCTCAGAGATGCCCAGGAAACAGGCATCTTCAGCACACGGGACCTGACTTTGCCCGATGAGGCTCAGCGATGAGGTGCAGTTTCCATGCAGAGCTGGCATTAGTCAACAGCTGCCCATTTGTTTCAGGAAGGTGAATAAACCAAGATATGGTCTCCCGAGCCCCACGATCTCCTCGCACATCTAGCCTGCCCTTTCAGATAAGGGAGGAAAAGGACACAGAGTCTCCGAAATGTCACTGCTCTGGAGTTTACCCGCGCACAGCAGTCCCTTTTGCCACCAAAGCACCCACCCTGACATCATCTCACAGCAAGGTCCCCGCGACAGAGCCCTGGCCAGCAGCAGCAGGGCACCAGAGGTCACCCCTCAGACCTCCTTTAGACCCCCCCTCATTCTTTAGACACCAGGGATGGGGATTGCAGAAGGCTCCTCACCCTGAAGAGCCCCAAGCATTACCTGCACTCTCCACAGCCTCCCCATCCCCTGGGACCTGCCCTGGCAGAGGAGCGCAGGAGGCTTCCAGCAGCCGTTGCTGGGTGCGGATGAAAGATGCTCTAGGAAAGGAAGCCTGGTCCCTGCTCTGCAGCACTGCCCTTCGCCTTGAGCCCGAGTCCATGCTGCCTCACACACTCAGACCAGAAAAGGAGCCTTATCCGAGCATCGCTGCTGTGTGCTTATCTAGATGAAGGAGCAAGCCAGCTCTGCAGGCAGCTGCAGCTCCCAGCTAGCGATGGCAGCAGAGAGATGCTCTAAAGATGACAGCAGCACACAACAGCTCACTAGCCCCCCTGTGCCACCTCGGGTCACCTCCTCATGGTGTGACAGTGGCTCAAGCTGATGGGCTTTCTGCAGGGCCTTCAGGGTTCTGGTTTGGTTGAGGGGGGTCAATCCTGCATTGGTGCCCAGGCAGTGAATGCTGAGCAGCTCCCACAGCTGCCCAGGTGCTGGTGGTGCCATTGAGCCTCAAGCAGGTTCAGAAAAGCAGATAAGCTCATGCTTAGGCAAGCCCAGCCTTAGTCCTGCCTGTGATGGCCTTGGTGAGCATGCTGCAGGGCTGAGCATGCTGCAGGGGTGAGACAACAGCAGGAGTGAGCATGCTGGAGGGATGAGTGTGCGTAGTGACAGGCTGGCTGACTGGGAAGAGGCTGCTGACTCCCTGCAGCCCGTTCACACGGACACACGGCTACTGGAATCGCCGGTCCTTGCTACAGAGGAGCTCCTGACCCAGGGGTGATCCCAGCTGGCAGCTCCATGGCCATGTGCTCACACTCCCAGCACCATCTGAATGGCTTCCAATCATCCCAAATCAGCTGGAACTGAGCCCTTCTTGTCACCCGCTGACTCCCACTGACATAGCTGTCTCATTACAGCGGGGAGCCGGGAACCCACTAATTAGCAGCATTATTCACTCACTCCCAAGCTGATGGTCATTCAGACTGAGTCACCTCAGACTGGCCCACCAGTGTGGGTCTCCTCTGTCTGTCTTTTCCTGCAGCTCCAGGGTTTCCTCAGAAGTATTTTGTCATCTCTATCCCTATCCCTGATTTTTCCATACTCCTTTTCCCTCGGTGCTTGCGCTGCCTTCTCTCTGCCTGCACTCACAGAGCCAAGCCCAGAGGTGTAGAGATCAAAGCACTGAGGTCAGGACCTGCTCCTCACCTTGTCCTATTTTGTTCCCACATTGTCCTTCCCCTTCTTAACCCAATAATCCCGTTAGTGAAACCCCAAACCATCCGGATGATCACAGAATCNCCAGCTGGCACCCAGTGCCCCTTGTCCTGTCCCCAGATGCCCTTGAGCAGAGCCTGGCTCCATCCTCCTGACACCCACCCCTCACAGACTGAGAGACAGCAATGAGGTCCCCCCTCAGCCTCCTCTTCTCCCAGCTCCAGAGCCCCAGCTCCCTCAGCCTTTCCTCAGCAGGGAGCTGCTCTCCTCCCTTCATCATCCTCGTTGCTCTGTGCTGGACACCCTCCAGCAGCTCTGTGTCCTCCTGGAACTGAGGGGCCCAGAACTGCACACAGCCCTCCAGCTGCAGTCTCCCCAGTGCAGAAACAAGGAAACAAAGATCTCCCAGCCCACCTGGAGATCCTGCAGACCCAGATCCAGCAGTGGGGTGACACCTCGGCTGGGCTGGCAGGTACAGCTGAGCTGCCAGTCAACAGGGACAGAGAGAAGGCTCTGCCCCCCAAACCTGTTTGAGTTTGTGGGAGACTCAAAGCAAAGAGGTGTAAAATGCCAAAAGCACAGAGGAGCAAGGATGGGGGTAACACTTCCAGTGATGCAGAGCCCGTGTTCCTACAGGAATAGGATCCCTGGAGCTGTGTGGTCAGAGTGCTCTCTGCGGGGAGCCTGCAGCATGGAAAACCTCCACCTATTTTCAAGCCAAAAGAAGGGAGATTGAGCTGAGATCTGAGGCAGAAATCCCTCCTGTGAGGCTGCTGAGGCCTTGGAACAGGTTGCCCAGGGAGGCTGTGGCTGCTCCATCACCCCTGGAAGTGTCCAAGGCCGGGTTGGATGGGGCTGTGGGCACTCTGCTCACTGCAGGGGGTTGGAACTAGAGGATGTTTCCAACCTGAACCCCTGCAGCCTAACCCCTTCAACGACTGCATTCCTGTCAGAGGTGACACAGTGGGTGCAGTGGGCAGCAGTCAGCTTGCAGGTTAGCTCGAGCTGAGCCCACAGCCACCGCTGGTGTCTGACTTCCTCTGTTCAGAGTACTGAGATGCTGGGGCACTTATTCCTAACTGCTGAGACCTCCGCTGCACCCAGAGCAGGGCCAGCAGACCAGCTCCTGCCCTGCACAGACAGACAGGGCTGGACTACTCATCACTGTGGCTCCTGCCATCAGGGGAACCCACGAGCAGGGAGCGGCGATGGCCCTTTCTGAGACCCCAGCACCCTTTTGGAAGAGCAACCATTTGAGTCCCAGAACCATGGCATCCCAGGATGGTTGGGGTTGCAAAGGTCCTCTGGAGATCATCTGGTCCAACCCCCCTGCCTGAGCAGGTTCTCCTAGAGCAGATCCTGCATGAACGTGTCCAGGCAGGTTTGGAACGGCTCCAGAGTCAAATGTGGCCAGATAACACACCCTAACACCTTCACGAACCCTCACAACCCCCCTGGGCTTCCTCCTGGCCACGAGCAGGACAGCAAGGACACAAAACCAGTCCCCTGGTCCCGGCTGTGCCCACAGGCTGCAGGCTGGGATGCTCAGAGCATCCCGCATCCCTCCTTCCCCACCGTAGAGGAACCACTTGGCTGTGCCCATCCCCAGGAGTTCCATCCCTGCTCTAAACTCCTTAATCCTCACCAAAACATCTGCATTGTGACCAAAGCAGCTCTGTCCCCTCTTCCCAGCCGGCGACCCACACCCCCCCCTTATTTTCTGTGGGGTTTTGCTTGCTCTTCTTGCTCTCCCCCCAGCATCTCTCGCTATCTCCTATCAGGAGATCGCTCGCTGTTATCAGCCTCCGCTTTCTAGAGAAGTGTCATGGAGAAGGCAGCTGCCTGGTCATGCTTTGTGTCACTGGAGAGAGTCTCCAGTGGAAAGGCCACATCCTTGTCCACTTATTACCTACTGCTGTGGAAACGCTGACTGGGTAAGGAGTGTTCAGCCCCGAATTTACTGGCACTTTGCCCTTCCAGAAAAACCTCACCAAGTGACCTTTTCCCCTATCAGTTTCCAACATCAACCGAGCTGCTATTTCCTTGCCCCAGAGCCCATAAAATGGTAGAGGAGAGGTCCAGAGGCAGTTGCATATTCTCAGAGCACATCAGCAGGATGAAGACCCACCTCTACCTTCTTCTGTTGGCTGTGAGCATCTCTGCTGCTGCCCCCATAAGCAGCATCATTGAACTACTGTCTCTATTGGACCAAATAATGATGGAGGAGGACATCCAGGTGAGCTCAGCTCCTGCTTCTGGGGCTGAACTGGGCTAAACTCAATCCTCCTGTCCCGGAGCATCTTACAGTCTGAAGCGTCCCCCTATTTCTGTGCCCCTGGATCCTGACCCCTGTCACTGAGGATGCCATTCGAAAGCCTTAACGAAGCTCTTTTTTCCAGGGCTTTGAGACTCTGAGGATCGAAACTCCGGACGATGTCACTGTAAGTCAAACTCTCTCTATTTTACTAACAACCAGAGGTGATTTGTGGCAGAACCAGCTTTTCCATCGATCTCTGGGAGCTCAGAGAGTTTCAAACCCGTGATCTCCAGAGAGAATCTATTGGGCTTCGACAGCAGTTCCTCTCAGTGGGGATTTTGAGGGACAGAAACCTGAGTGTGGGAAATCGACTGTTGTGAGACATAAAAAGTTAGGGTCAGTAAAAATCCTCCTTGTGGCAGAGGAAAACTTAGTGTAGGATGAAAAATGCCTTGGGTTTAGGTGGAAAAATCTGACTGTGGGATGGCAAATCTGACTGAAGGATAGGAAACCTGGCTGCAGGGGGTAAAATCTCATGGAAAGACAGTAAAATCTCATTGCAAGGTTTGAAAAGTCTCATTGGAAGGTAGAAAATCATGTTGGAGGATAGGGAAATCCTGTGGAAAGGGAGAAAATCTTGTTGTAGGATGGGAAAATCTTAGTGTGAGATAGAAAAATCTCGCTGAGGGATGGAGAAATCCTATTGAAAGGGAGAAAATCTTATTAAAGGATCAAAAAATCCTATGGAAAGAGAGAAAATCTTATTAAAAGATTAAAAAATCCTATGGAAACAGAAAAATCTTATTAAAAGATTAAAAAATCCTATGGAAATAGAGAAAAATCTTATTAAATGATCAAAAACTCCTATGGAAATAGAGAAAATCTTATTAAAAGATTAAAAAATCCTATGGAAACAGAAAAATCTTATTAAAAGATTAAAAAATCCTATGGAAATAGAGAAAAGTCTTGATGCAGGGTAGGAAAATCTTAGTGTGAGGTAGAAAAATCTCACTGTAGGACAGGAAAATCCTATTGAAAGAGAAAATGTTATTGTAAGTAGAAAAATCTCACTGAAAGAGAGAAAACTCTTACTGTAAGATAGAAAAATCCCATTGAAAGAGCAAATCTTACTGTAGAATAGAAACATCCTATTGAAAGAGAGAAAATCTTGTTGCAGGATAGGAAAAATCTTAGCGTGAGATAGAAAAATCTCACTGTAGGAGAGGAAAATCCTATT
>VZRI01010789.1:0-41323 GCA_013397515.1 Upupa epops | reverse complement strand
GTTCAGCTATGTCATGTCCTCTCCATGGGTAAAATGATATTGTATGTGTCTTCCTACTTTTTTTTTAATGAAGTTCCTGGTTTCTTGTAATGCTTTACTGGTGTTCAAAACATGCAGCATTAGCTGTATAGTCCTTTAAATGTGACTTAATCAGGATCATGAGCAGTGTAGGAATCAACATAGATACCCTATGGATTTGTATTCCATGATTTTTTTTTTTTTGTAATTTGCAGATGCAGGCAAGAAATAAACAGAAATATCAAAGCTTTCAAAACTGGTTCAAATTAGGTATGTCCAAACAAGGATAACTAGATTCATGAATGGTCTGGAAAACAAGTAGTAGGGGACTGACAGAGGGAGCTGAGGCTCAATCTGATTACTGAGGAAAGAGACTTGGGGGTGCTTGTGGACAAAAAGCTCAACATGAGCCATCTGAGTGCACTTGTGTCCCAGAAGGCAAACCGGATCCTGGGCTGCATCAGGAGAAGTGTGGCCAGCAGGCAGAGGGAGGTGATTCCACTACGCTCTGGTGAGCATAGTACCCTCTACTATGCTCTGGTGAGACCTCACCTGGAGTACTGCATCCAGTTCTAGAGCCCTTATTACAAGAAGGATGTGGACATGCTGGCGTGAGTCCAGAGGAGGGCCACGAGGATGATCAGAGAGCTGGAGCACTTCTCTTATGAGGCCAGACTGAGAGAGCTGGGGCTGTTCAGTCTGGAGAAGAGGAGGCTCTGAGGTGACCTTATTGTCGCCTTCTCATATCTGAAGGGGGCTACGAAAAAGCTGGGGAGGGGCTTTTTAGGATCTCAGGTAGCAACAGGACTAGGGGGAATGGAGCAAAGCTGCTGATGGGTAGATTTAGGCTTGATGTGAGCACGAAGTTCTTCACTGAGAGTGGTGAGAGCCTGGAATGGGTTGCCCAGGGAGATGGTTGGAGCCCTCCTGGGAGGTGGTTGGAGCCCCATCCCTGGAGGTGTTTAAGGCCACCATGGTCTAGGGTGGGGTGTCCCTGCTCATGGCAGGGGGGTTGGAGCTGGATGATCCTGTAGTCCCTTCCAACCTTGACTGATTCTATAACTTCTTCCCAGTGAGAGAGATGGGGGGGTGCAGGGGGCTGTCTGGGGGTTTTGTGGAGTCTCATTTTCTGGAGACATTTTAGACCTGCCTGGACCTGGTCAGGGTGTCCTGCTGTGGCAGGGGGATTGGACTAGATGAACTTTTGAGGTCCGTTTCGATCCCTGATGATTCTATGACTCTACGATTTTATGAAATAAAACCTAAACCTTTTATTTCTCATATCCTTACATATTAGCTCCTGCATGAAGCCAGCATGTATCAGCTAGTGCTGACATCAGTCAATGTTAGTGTTGGTGATGTGCCTTAAATAGGACTCCTATAATTTTAAGTCTGTTGGTGACATCACAAAATTATTTGGTTATATTGAAGCAACTAGACAGCCAGTAATGTTTGCTTTCTTGAAGCTCAGAAAGCCAATGGTATCCTGGGCTACATGAAAAGAAATGTGACTAGCAGGTCAAAGATTTCAGTCTCACCTCTGTTCTCACAAAATCCCACCTGAATCCAGCCCTGGGTCTTGAGTACAAGAAAGACACAGACCTTTTGGAGGGGGTCAAGAGGATGACCACAACAAAGGTCAAAGGATGAGAAATTCTCTGCTATGAAGAAACACAGACAGGGTTGGAGTTGTTCAGGCTGAAGAAAGCTTGAAGGAGACCTCACTGTAGTCTTTCAACATATAAAGGAAGCTTATGAAAAAAGATGCAGAAAGAGTTTTTACTAAGGCCTGTAGTAACAGGGCAAGGAGTAATGGTTTTAAACTAAAAGGCAAGAAAATTAGATTGGACATTTCTTGCCAGAGAGGCTGTGGGTGCCTCATCGCTGGAAGTTAGTGTTCAAGGTCAGGTTGGATGGGGCCTTGAGCAACATAATCTAGTGAAAAATATCTTTCCTATTTCAAGGCTGTTGGACTAGATGGTCTGCAAATATCCTTCCCAGCCCGAACCATTCTATGGTTTTATGAAAAGAATGCATTCCAAGAAGGCACTTTTTATACTGCAGTTATCTAACTTAACACATTCTGAATATTACGTAAATAGCTTGGTTATTAATTCAGCTATATTTTAGAAAGAAAAAGTTATTTCCAAAATAAAATAACAAAACGAAAAAACAAAGAAAAGGAAAAGAACTGTTCTGTTCTTAAAATCCTTGTTGTTTGATAATCTGTGTCTGCAATACAAAGAGGCTTAAGATTGTCGCTCCAGCTTCCAGTCTGATGGTAGTTAATGCAGATATGTGCAGAGCATGAACACATAATGGGAGCATTATCGTAAACCAGTTCACTAGGGACTGCTTTCAGCATTCCTCATGCAGCTATTTATGCAATGTAGATTAGAAAATAGCCTTCTACCTTAATGATTGGCAGAGATAGGGTCCTAGAAAATTAGAGTACATGACTCAAAATAGTACTAGGCATGATTCTTGTTATCTTCTGTCTGTGTAGGGGACAGAGTTTCACAGCTAGGTTAAAACATAAGAAGATTTTTCAGCATCCAGACAATTAAAAATGTTACATTCTATTAGAGAATAATAGCAACTTAAATCCTCTTCTATGTGAAATGGGTAGTACAGTAAAACTGATTTATGTTGTTTACTGTGCTGGTCACAAGGCACAAGACCTCTTAATCCAAATGTAGAGCTCAGTACATGGCATCCATCCATACTTGCAGTACACAAAGGCAGTTCCTGTTATATGTAAAAGTAGCTACATTTATCAGTTGTATGTACTCAGATAATTTAAAAATAGATTTATTATTATTCCCCTTTTCATGCTACTCCAAATGTTAACAATTAACTGCATGTCACCAGGCTTATTAAACAAAGAAAGTTAGTTTTTATCTGTGCACACAAAGCACAGCTCCTCAAAGATAAAAAATAGTTTTCTGCCAGAACTTACTTCAATCATAATGGAAACTACAGGGACCACATTTTTAAAGGCTGTCTTTGTGACAGAGAGGAACATGTCAGGGGACGGGGAGAAGAAAGAGAATTTGTTTTCAAAACCAATTACATGCTTACCCTTCTACTGAAATAAGACCAGAAAGGACACTTAAGGGGGAGTTTGGAAACTATATAATAATATATCTGAACTTCTAGTTGTCCAAAGGTTTAATATATCTGGCTTTTTAAGTACCACTGGCATGTAAATGTCATTGGCTTGCAAATGCCACTCATTTATGAGCTTGGATTTTGTATGACTTTTTCTTTCCTCATGAAAGTATTCCCATTTCAGATGTTCAGAATGCTGTGGGCTCCTTTGCATTTTATTATGTAGATACAATCAAACCCAAGACTTATAACCATAATCCACCACTTCTTACTGAGAATTGTTAATGTGATCACCATGTCATTCTTCATGTTCAGATATCATAACAACTTTAATGTGAGTAAATAAAATTTCTCATCTGTAGTAATGAGGCTAGTAGACTGCTTTCACATATTAAAGAATTTAAAACAAATGGAAAAATATGCACTACTGAATCCTTCTGGCACTTTAAGCTACCAGAAAACACTTCCTTGAAGTGTTTTGATCTTCTTCTCAAAACCTGCATTTAAATATGAATATCACTTTCTAGTTTAATAGGACTTCAAAAGCAAATATAAGCAACATGCTTGAGTAAGAGATTCAGGATCCAGGTAACTTCTTGTATCTTTCTTTTTCTTCTTTCATTATTTTATAAAATCAAAAATATATAAAAGGGTTTTTAAATTAAAACATGACTTACTTGCCATATTAGTTCCATACCAATATTCGGCCAGTTCTTATTCTGTGTTCTCCATAATTTTGTGTGACTTCTGTATTTCCATTAGTTCATGGAGATTTCTAATTTTTTTTCTGGAGGAAAAGGGAGACACTGTTTTGAATAGAAGCACACTGCAGAAAACAAGGTGATGTAGTTCCACCTGGAGAGGGGGGAGAGTTTTTTACTTTTTCAGGAAACATGATTGTGGTACTTCTGAGAATAGATTATCATACTGGTTGCAAATCATCATGAAATAATCTTTTCCCTAAAAAGCATCTATTTCCTCAGACAAAACAGGGAAAATGAGGCTGCAGTGCTTCTAATGGAGAGAATGCACACTGGGCTTGTTTCCCCCTGTCATGCCCTTGATCTCCCTTTCCCACGTTCTTTCACAGTCATCTGTTATTGTGTCTATACCAAATGTCATACCTTGGTTACCCCAGGATTGGCATAATTTTGTGTTGGAGAGTGTGCCATTCTGGCACAAATGATAAGTGAGAACAGTTAGTGCAAGTTTTGAGAATGTGTGTAGACGCAAAAGGTAATATTGAAATGATTACCTAGGTAGTGGCCGAGGCATATGACCGTCTTAGGCTCTTTTCAAAATCATACTAAACTTTGTGTTATTGCTGTTTTTATTTTTTCCAGACAATATGTCTTTTCTTACCCTAGACAGCTGTTAATGTATTTTTCCTCCCAATTACAGTCATATAATGCTATTATCTGCACTATTTCAATCAAGATCAAATAAGACACTAACTTACCTCTGTATTGTTGCAAGGAGAGTTCATATTGGAATGGGGACCAAAACTTCTACTCCCACACTCTTCACTATGCATTATTAGCATTTGACCACTGCTTATCTATTGTACTTTGAGGGTGTTGGTGGAACTTACTGGCCTGTCTCTTCTTAAGAATGAATTTCCTATGTTAACAGTTTGGAATGAATAAGAGATATTTCTTCTTCTTCCCACCCAACTCTACTTGAGGAGTTGAATATTCTGGTATTTCATAACTTCCTAAAAAAAAAGACAGGTTTTCTATAACATAAAATATATCCCAACTGTCTTGCAGAGTAAAGGCACATGTGTGAAATGTGAACTAGAGATCCAAGAATGTCTGGCTTTGGATTGACATCTTTGGTGACCAACAAATACTTTGTTGTAAGTTACCCAACAGTGGTATTTTTTTCCATTTACATTCATCAGCAGTGTGCTTTTTCTGGGCTCCAGTTCAGCAAATCACTCCTGTTAAGGACATTTATGAATGTACTTAGTAGCAATCAAAATCAGTTGGAGCCAAGCAAGTACTTAACTGCTTATTCAAAAATAAGACATTCGATTATCCTTACAATTGACATCATTTTCCCTGGGAGTTGAAGAAAAGAATTACAGTGGCTCAGTTTCAGCCTTTGTGTTTACCAGTGTCTCCAGGTCCTGTGTAAGTGCCTCAGCTTTGAGAAGTTTCAATAGATAAGGTATTGCAAAGATAGCTGCCAACTTCCAGAGAAGAATTAAAATACATTGTTGTGGGATTTTAAAAATTGAGTCTGTATCATCACAGCTCATGTAAAAATTATTTTTATCCTTGCTTAGTCCTTTAGAAATGTTTCTACTTCATTTTACCTTGTAGTATATCTCAGTCTGCTCTGGGTTAGACAGAGGCCAACACTACATAAATTTAATAAGAAAAACGATTACATAAGAAAGAAATACAGGAAGACAAATTCAACCAGGGAAAAGCTGAGGACTCTACGAGTGAAAGAACAACAGTGATTACCAGGAGAATCAGTTTAAATTGAGTAATACGTAAAAAAAGCTTGTTCTGTTTCCTGTCCTCTCTGTTTTCTCTAATAGTTGTAATATTTTCACAGTTTATGTACTACCCATATGCAAGTATCCAAAAGTAATAGTTGTCTTTCAGAAAAATAGCTTCTCATAATGCTCTGTTTCTTCACTCATTCAGAATTATTGGCCTTTAGATCTTCTCAGTCTATAGAAGTCACCTAAGGATACACAATCACCTTAGTTTCTTTTCTTCAGTGGTATAAATGATTACTAAGACAAATAATGATGATCAGTAAAATAATCTTACTAAATCATTTCTATGTTGAATGTTTGAAACAAATACTCCTACAAAGTATGTCCCCTGATTATGAATTTCTTTTTTTCACTTTAATAGGAATTAATTACTGTAACTTTAATTTAATTTTCTTCATCATGATCCATGATAGCTAATAATCCAAATGTGACTTTGGAAGATAATAATTCAATTTTCAACCTTTATATTTAATTGTGCCTTCAGAGCTATTGGAGAACATATTAATCTTGTTAAACCCATAAACCACCTAGTGAAAACTCATTTACTAGTCTAGAGTATGCTCATTTACTAGTCCCCACTAGTGCCAACGCTGTTATAATTTATATGGGCTAATGCTATTAAAATAAATGCATTAGAAATCTTATAAGCCTTCTGCACCACGATGGCATGTATTTAACTGATTTTTGATTTTTAATGTCTGTCTTGAGAAATCCTATGTAATCTCAATATATGATCAAGTGTCTCATCAGTGTCTCTAAGACAGGAGGTAGACTCTCAGTGTCTCTAAGAAAGGAGGTGGACTCTGAATGTTTGTAGACTTTAGAATGGCATACCCTTGTATTTCCATTTAAAATTAAATTTAAAATATATTAATAAATGAGAAATAAAATCATTTGCTGACATTTTCTCTCTTTATGTAATATAACAGAATTTATTAAGTTTATTTTGGATTTAAGAAACAAGGATAATTTTTTTTTCTCAAAAACCAGCAGCTAGGTGGCCAGAAAAACATCAGTGAGATTTAACTCAAATACAGAAAAAAAAAATCTGTACATGTAAAAGAACCCCGAACCTTAAAAGCACGGTCTCTTTGGTTTAATGAGCAATGACAAACCTTTTGTAACATGTGAGGAATGGAAGTTGACCTATTGTTCATGTAGTTTTCCGTTTTATATTTGTTTTATGCAGCTTCATGCCTTTTGCTGGGTTTAAGGTTGAACTTAGTGTTCTTTAAGGCCTTTTCCAAGCAAAATAATTGTGTGATACCTACAAATTTCCAGGTATCCTTCTGTAGCAAATGCCAAGATAAGAAATTTCCCCCTACATGACCATACATGTGTGGTTGTATGCTAACACAGCTGCACATACACTGGCTTTCACTGCAGGCTCTGAGTGTTGAAAACCTTCTTCCTGAGTGTATGGGTCTCCTCCATACACTGTCCCCTGAAATGTTAGAACAGTGTTGCAGGATTACTTCCACCTGTGCGACCTTTCAGTCTACTGGGTTACATACCAGTAAGCCCCATGCTCAGTCACAGTGAGATCCCTTCTCTGTGTCCTCCACCAAGTTGGATCACAATGTAGGACAAGTGCCTGGCAGAGTGCTGCATCAAGATTGCTCCAACCATCCCTGCAGGGATTGTCTTACACAGTAGCAGTATTTCCATCCCTGCAGGGATTGTCTTACACAGTAGCAGTATTTAAAAAGCCATGATCTTGGTTTTGAGTTGTAAATATGGATTTAATAACATTCCTTTATTTTGCTTTATAGTGGGAAAGATAGTGCACATAAAATGGAACAATGTAATGTGGTGGAAGAATACAGAATAACAAAATCAAGGAACTATTGAGGCTGGAAAAGACCTCTGAGATCATCAAGTCTAGCCTATTACCTGACATCATCATATCAGCCAGACCATGGCACTAAGTGCCTCATTCAGTCTTTTCTTAAAAGCCTCCAGGGGTGGTGACTCCTCCACCACCCTGGGAAGTGCATTTCAATGTCTAACCACTGTTTCCATAAGGAAGTGCTTCCTGACATCTAACCTTAACCTCCCCTGGTGCAGTATTCATCTTCCTCCAAAAATACACTGAAATTTTATTATACTTGTATACCTCTGATCTTTGCCCACCTAAAAAATATATATGCTTTCCTTGAAAAATCCTTTATATGCAGATAATTTCTATATGTCCAGTGTTGAGGAATGGCTTCAGGGGAAAGGACATGACATAGCGGAACTGGTACCAAGAGCATGAGTCCCAGAAGGCCTTGCAAGAGAGCAAGAGAGCTGAGACCCTGCCTGAGAACCTGAGCCTGAGAACCAGAGGCTGAGAGCCTGGGAACCAAGGACACTGTGATATCGAAGCTGAATGCTGACAAGGTCTTATTGTAGTAGTACTGACCAGGTCCCTTGTTGTAGTAGCAATATGTAGCAAACGGGGGTCCTGTTGCTAAGGCTGTAGCTGTAATGTTTATATAAACAGAAGATAACTTAGGGTTGCTAGGGAAGATGTAATCTAACTATCCTAACCAATCATGAGCTTAGTTTCTGCAATATGTATGAACCTTATTAAGAACTGTATAAAAAGAGCTAGTAGTTTGTAATAAAGGGGGATCTGCTTGATCACATAGGTCGTTGTGCAGCCTCTTATTGCGGCAGCCCAGTTATGTATACAGGAATATAACCCTTAAGAAGGAGGATGTACATCTCAGGGAGAGAATGATCAACAGTAATAAGGGTAATCCTGTCCAGAAAGTTTAATTGGGGGACTATGTTTTAATTATTTATTTTCTAATAGTAGAAAATAATAGATAATAATACAGCCCTCCTCAGTTTCTCTCATGAATGTTTGAGAAGTTATGTGCAATACATTTATTGGTGCAGATATCCGTGAACTTTAATAAAATATTGATTTTCTGACTACTCTTTTTTTTCATTGCTTACCATGAGGTTGCATCTGTTTTGGAATGATTTGATTTTACTCATCATTTTTCCTGCCTTCCTTTTTGCCCATTTTCTCTCTTCATATAATCAGAACATATTTACCTGGGCTGCTTCTAGATATGGCTGTAGTTTTGATATAATTTCTAGCCTATCTCACTCTTGTGTTGATTTGTGTTGAGGACTCCTAATAAGCAAGAATTTAATTCACAGGTCCGAATAAAAGTATATTCAGGAGGACTGAAGGCTGTGGAGTGTTCAGCTTTCATTTCAAATCTTATAAAGTCACATGTATCTGTATGGGCAAGTTGACCACAGTACTTAGCATTTTGTAGTTGAGAGAACTAAACAAACTTCATACTAAACTAATTTTTGTCTCAAGCTGCATACTGACAGAAGCCAGACATATTCAGTCTGATTAGTAAGGCTTCATGTCAGCATGTTGCTACTGCAGCCATAAACTTATTTTGTTGTACATAGGATGTTTTTTTTTCCAGTGTTTCCTTCTGGAAATACAGTGATGAAAGCCTGTTTGTTCTATAAATTTTCCTGAAAGTAGGGACAGCAAATTACTTTGAAATAGCACTTTTCACATAGATAACATCAGATGTATTTGAGGTACCATGAAAATACCAAGCCTCTTCCTGATTTCTGTACATGATTTATTTGGTTTAAAGATGGTTGAGGAAGGTATATCAATCTAAATTTAAATTCTCTTGGTTAATTATTTGTGTGTCTGCATCTTAAGAGTCCTTTATGATTACTGTAAGAATCAAGATGTAAGGGAACTGTCTGATTAATAGACAGTTCAGAACTTCATAAGTTCTCCTTATGTCATTCAGTTTTATATTGGTGTGGCATCTAGTTGGCATCCTGTTACTAGTGGTGTCCCCCAAGGGTCAGTGTTAGGTCTGGTCCTGTTCAACATCTTCATTGATGATATTGATGATGGGTTGGAATCCATTGTGAGCAAATTTATGGATGACACTAAGCTTGGAGCCTGTGTGATCTGTTGAAGGGTAGGAGCACCCTGCAAAGACTTGGGCAAACTGGAGAGATGGGCAGACTCTAATAGGATGGGCAGACTCTAACAAGTCGAAGTGTCGGGTTGTGCATTTTGGTTATTACAACTCCAGGCAGAACTATATGCTGGGAATGGAGTTCTTAGAAAGCACCCAGGTAGAAAGAGACTTGGGGGTACTGGTGGACAGTAAACTTAGCATGAGTCAGCAGTGTGCCCAGGCAGCCAAAAGGGCTAATGGCATCCTGGCCTGTATGAGGAATGATGTGGCCAGCAGGGAGAGGGAGGTTATCACCCTCTGTATTCAGCACTGGTTAGACTACACCTGGACTATTGTGTTCAGTTCTGGGCCCCTCAGTTTAGGAAGAATGTCGATGTGCTGGAACGAGTCCAGAGAAGAGCAACTAGGATAGTAAAGGGTCTGGAAGGTAAGTCCTACGAGGAGACGCTGATGGAGCTGTTTGGACTAGAAAGGAGGAGGCTTAGGGGTGACCTTATCACTGTTGATAACTACCTAAAAGTTGGTTATAGTCTCACAGGGGTCGGTCTTTTCACCCTGGACACCGGAGACAGGAGAAGGGGTCACAGTCTTAAGCTCCATCGGGGGAGGTTTAGATTTGACATTAGGAGAATATTTTTCACTGGAAGGGTGATCCGATTTTTGAATGGGCTGCCCACCAGGTGGTTGAGCCACTGTCTCTGGAGGTGTGCAAGGTTAGTCTAGATAAAGTCCTGAGTGGTATGGTCTAGATGTTAGGTTTACTTGGTTGCTTTTAGGTTGGACTAGATGATCTTTAAGGTCTTTTCCAGCCTCATCATTACTGTGATTACTGTGATTATATATCCTTGCCTCAGGTCTTCCCTAACAGGGAAAGATCTGGGTATTAAGTGTCATTTCTTCTCCTCATGGGCACCAGCATCTATTGATGGGTATTAATTGGAGTTTCTTCTCATGGGCACCAGAATCTAATGCTGTATCACAGAAGAGACTCTGAGATGCTTGGTAAGGCAACATTTGTTGTTAATACGAGGTTACAGAAAGGAAAACTTTGGTGTCTTGATTTGAAAATTAGAAAATTTTCAACTATTAGTTGTGGTGCTTTTATTTTATTTTGAAGCTAGAAGTAGCTTTCCTAGCAGACCTCCTGTGTCAGTGTCTGGACTCTATGGGTGATCGGTGGACAGTCTATAAAAGTGAAGGTACTTCCTGCTTCTTCATCTTTCTTCATCGTCTTTTTCACCAACTTCGCATTTTTCCTGCTTCTGCTCCAACACATCTTGAGAGACGGGTGACTCCTCTATAAGTGTTCCCCCAAATACCCCAAGGGTGCTGGTGGGTGAGCAATGGCGCTCAACTCCCTGCCAACAAAGGGTGGAACGCAAAAAGCCAAAGTCTGGCCGCAGCTCTTCTGAAGGGGGTAGCCACAGCCCTCTTTTGTATGGGAGCTTGAATGCAGAGAGGGATGTGACATTTTGGACTGTGGCCAGTGCCAGCTTGCCTTAGATCCAGGCTGGGAGGCCAAAAAGACAAACAGTTGTCCGTACCTGCAGACCCCCTTTGGTGGGGGTGAACCTGCAGCCCTCCCCTCTTCCGGTGAGGGCTCAGATGCAGAAAGCCAACACCAGCTCATTCTAGTTCTTGGCACTGGACTGAAAGAGAGGACACCTCCTGCATAGCTGCTCTACAGCTTAATTGCCTTTGAAGTTGCAAGACGGAGATGAGCTCTTAACCCTCTACCTCCCTTGGTGCCTAACCACAGGGGAGAAGAAAAAGAGGCTTTGCAGAAGGCATGTAGAAAGCCCTTGGATGAGACCTCAAAAAGCCTGTTTGCCATAACAGTGACTCACATGACCAGTGCCATGTTGGCTTTGTCTCCACTGGAATGGCAAAGATCCTGTATACTGGGAGACTGAGAGAAACCGCTACTAAGAGAGAGAAAGAGAAATCACAAGTACTGATCTCCTAAGTCTTTGACAAAAACAGAGAGAGTCTGGAATTCTGGTGTATCTTCTACGTTTGATACTGCAATAGCCTCAAAGAAGAGACCTGAGCTGATGGGAGATAGAAGCATGACAGAGATGTCACAGAGTGCTGATGGCTGCATGAGGATTGGAAAAGGAACTTTTATACAAGCATCAAATGTGTATTTAGTGCTGTATTCCCTCCCTCCCCCTTTCTTTTCAGGAAAGTGGGGTGCAATTTGTGTGTGTGTCTATGGTGGCTTTGTGGTTATGAGTGTTGCCTCAGAGCTCTCATCTAAGGCCAAAAACCCAATGTCTTAGCTGTCTCCCTTTTCTCTCAGAGTGTGTGTAAAGGTATTGTGATACAGTTTTGTCTCGGTTTGGGATGACAGGTATCAAATTCGTTCAATTTAGANTTCGTCGCGGGCAGACAGCAGGGACTTCGGGCAGGAGGCAGAAAAGTCTCGGAGGCACTTTTTTTCAAGCGCCCTCACGCAGGCGCCGTAGCTCCAAGCGGCTCCCGGGGAAACGGCCTCGCGCTGCCGAGCAACCCCGGCCCCCCCCACTCCCATGCAAGAAATAAAACCACATATCCTCCCAACAGAGGAGAATAGAATACAAATTTTACATTCCACAACCCAATACAAGTTTGTTTCACCTTTTTGATTCTTTTACTTATTTGTGGGGCTTTTTTAACTTTTCTTCTTGGTGATGGGTTCAATAAACTGTTGTCTTTTTAGCAAAGTGCTTCATTGCCTGTTGAACCCTCGGTGAGAGCTGGTTGTTGTGCTAGAATTACAGGCACCAACCCAAACAGATTTTGACCCTGTCCCTAAACCATTACAAGTGGTTTGGTCAAAGTTACTTGAAAAGAAAAAGGACTGGTATTCAAATGCAACAATTTTCAGTTCTTTGCTCTGCACTCAGTGAAACACATCAATTGTAAAACTGCTTGTTTCTTACAAGGTTACTATAATATTAAGCATTGAATGAGGGCAGTAGTTAAAAATAAAGGTAACAGTATTTCGTAACTTTGTGCCTGGTTTTAGCTCAGCTTGCCTAGTGTAGTCTTTCCTACAATTGTGCAACTTCATATGATTATCTTTCTCCTTCCAGGAAAAAGCTATCTAATGAATTAATGAAGTATTTGCTAATAAAAGAAATACTAAAATCATGGTGTTATTCCCTATGCATTTATAATTCTGTATGAAACTGGCAAACTGCCAAGTCAAGAAATATCTCTTTCTTCTTTCTTCTGTGCTCTCAGTGTAATCAACATTAAAAATCTTATCTACATTTTCAGTTTGACTAAACTGCCTCTGTATTCTCTGAGCCACAATACCGTTTAGGACTGTTATTCCTGTTAATTCAGTATATTAGGGTATATTAGGATGAATCCAACCATATCAAACTGGTAAAAAAATGAGCAGAAGTAAAATTCCTGAGCTATCCATAACCAAAACTCATATCCATTTTCTGTTGATTTGGAGAGAAGTGAAGAGACTGATCTAAATGAATAAGTCAAATCATTTGGAGCAGGACTGCTTTAAACTACTTTCACTGAAACTGTTGGCGAGCCATCAGTCTATTGATAGATATAGATGCAATTCCAGCTAAGCAAAGTTCCAGCTTGTACTCAGTATAGACTTCAACTCTGCTTTGAAAAAAAAAAAGAATACTCAGACAGCTTTAATTTTCATTCTAAAGTAGAATGAAAAGTAAACTATGGAACCTCAAAAATTATTATTGCCTGACAGTGTTTATTAATGACTTTTCTAATAATACCCACCTACTAGCAGTCTAAAGGAGCGCTGGTAGGACACTGATAATCCTGTCATCCATTAGTCAGACCCTTTGCTGTGAAAAGAATATGAACCATAGCTCTTTCTGTACTGTTTTTATGTGAGTGAGATTTCTAGGAAACCTGAAAGTGGTGAAGTTATTTTTGATGCAATTACTGCCTCTTCATTTTGGGAGGGTAGATTGAATTTTTCAACCCAGCACACACTGATACACAGTGATGTAACCAGTGTACGGTCTCATAACCAGGTACTAGAGGGCATTTTCTATATCGTGCTCTAATGACTTTCAGACCAGGCACACCTTAATTGATCAAGCTGTTTGTTCTGGGGTTTTGTGTAGCATCGGGACATACATACTTACAGAATCACAGAATATCTTTGGAAGAGACATTCAAGATCATGCAGCCCAACCTTTGACCCAGCACTGCGATGTCACCCCTGTACCATGTCCTCAGCTCTAAGTCTATCTGCCTTTTACCTCCAGGGATGCAGACTCCACCACTGCCCTGGACAACCTGTTTCAATGTTCATAGCCCTTTCAGTAAAGAAATTCTTCCTAGCATTCAGCCTAAACCTCACTACATCTACTACAAATGTGTTTCTGACAGCACTTGTAGATAGTATTAAAAAGATATCCTAGAAACAACTGCTCTTGGGAACTTTAGTGTTGAAAAAATTTACTTTTAAATGACATAAAACAGTAAGTCACAGGAATACCTCTATTCAAGGGCATCATTATGACTGCAGCAGTCACACTTCTGTTCTTAGGGTCACATGGGCCAGCAAGTAATCCAAACGGTGTCAGATATTAAAGTAGGCAGGAAAGGTATGGTGGGTTCATAGATTCATAGAATGGTTCAGGTTGGAAGGGACCTTAAAGTTCATCTAGTTCCAATCCTCTGCAAAGAGCAGGGGCACCCCCCTACTGGACCAGGTTGCTCAAGGCCTTATCCAAGCTGGCCTTGAACACTTCTAGGGAGAGAGCATCCACAAGCTTCTTTGGCAACCTGTTCCAGTGTCTCAGCACTCACATTGTGAAGAACCTCCTCCTGACTTCCAGTCTAAACCTACCCTCTTCCAGCTTGAAACCATTACTCCTGGCCCTACCACTCCAAGCCCTTGTAAACAGCCCCTCCCCAGATTTCCTATAGCCCCCTTCAGGTACTGGAAGGTCGCTCTGAGATCTTGCCAGAGTCTCCTCCAGGCTGAACAGCCCCAACTCTCAGCCTGTGCCCACAAGAGAAGTGCTCCAGCCCTCCAGTTATCCTCTGGCCTGCCTCTGGACACCTTCCAACAGTTCAGTATCTTTCTTGTGTTGGGGGCTCTGGACACAGTACTCCAGATGGGATCTCACGAGTGCAGAATACAGGGGGTGAAGGATCAACTCCCTAGACCTCTTCCTTGTTTCAGCACAGGATGCGGTTGGCTTTGTAGGCCGCAAGCGAACACTACCAGAATGTGTTGACTTTTTCGTCGACCACCACCCCCACTTCTCTTCAAGGCTGAGAGGTTAAACAGTTTGAACTAGCCTACTGTGAGGTATTAAAGGTCAGTAGAGAATTGTTACAATTTGTCACTTTAAGTAGCTTTGTATAAACTGCCACACACTTACTTTCTGGTTTCTCATCTCTGTTGCCTCAGCTTTTTCCTACAGTACAGGATGCTGTAGCTTATGGAAAATTTATTTGTTGCTTTGCTCCAATTTTCTGGTTCAATGAGGTTGTTTCAGTTACATTAGTCTCAAAAAAGCACTCTGAAAACTAAATTAGCTCAGTAATAGTATGAAAAAGACCGTATAGCAGATTCCATTCATGATGGTTTTGCGTGGTGTGCAATACTTTGTAAGGAAAAGATTCTAGAAATTGACACCAGTTTTGGTTTTTTTAATTGCAAAATGCTAGAAGAAAACAGATGCCACCAGAAACATTTCCACTGCAAATCTGACTGTAGCAATGATGTCTTTGATACTGAGAGCAGAGTGGTAGAAAACATTTCATACCTAGAGCAGCTCCTTCACAGATGAACCACCCCCACCCCCCACCTTCTCTCTTACACTTGGCTGCATGCTCCCAGGGACATTTTATAAATAGCTAAAAGAATCTTGTAGTCTACAAGGGGTGTCTCCGTGTGGCAACCCTGGTCTTTATCCTCCCTGAATGCATTGCTATTGAGTGTTGAAAGGCAGTCCTGCATAGTGAGCAAGGGAGGTGAATAACTTAGCTAAAACAGTAGCATTGACATGGACAGCACAAGAGAAATCAGCATGCTCACTGTCTGGTACTCCATTCATGTGTGGCTGTGACTAGGACAAAATTTCACTTTCAGAGAAATTAAACAAGATTTCATTCTGTCTTTTCAAATCTGCTAGTGTTATTAAACTTTTCCATAAGTTCCATAAGTTTGCTGCTCTAATTTTCCATTACCATAATTTAAATCAAAATTGCCTACATTAAGGCAAGTTTTGGCTTTTCTGTATGAATGCTGTAACTATTAACTCTGTAGAGATTCAACTGTAGCATACCATGGTGCAATAGAGGTAGATGAAGACAGATTTTTTCTTGTTCACCTTGGTAGTGCCGTATTAGTGCCATTGTTCTCAACCTCATGTAAGGAAACATCTATGTGCAAAACACAAACAGTATCACTTCAAAGATATCAAAAACATCAGAAGCAGCTGCCAGGGAAAAATAACATTAAGAGACTAGTCCGTGATGGAGGCTGTTGTATAGGTACAGAAAAATAAGTAAATAATGTTATGTACAGCAGAACAGTAGGAAAAGGACAGGGATCTTTTGTTCCTATAACACAAACTATCAGCAATGCATTCCTTCTGTAACCGTGATGAAATTGATTCCTGATAAAGGGTCCTAGCATGCACTTTAAATTCCTTCAGAATTTTCCCATGTATGTGGATGAATTGATTTGGGCTGAATAATTTTCATTTTCTTACAGCTGCAAGACTGTATCTGCCCTTGCATGCTGAAAGAGAATCCCCACTGTTATTCCTTGAAATAAACAGCCCACATTTTGCTTTGTCTTGCTATAGTAATCAGCATCCTAGACATGATTATATATTAAATGAGGGGAGAAATTCATTCATCTGTAATTATGTGATCTCATTTGGCATCTAACTCTGTGATAAAATTCAGTGATTAAATTTCCTTTCAAAGTCTTTGTTCATCAGTCACAAAACAAGCTCAGTAATTACCCCTCAGTTACTGTGAGAACTGTGCATTTATTATTACATTTCCTAATTGCTTTCAGTTAGGGAAATTTATGTTTATAGATCACTCAGCTACTCTTCTGGACTGGGTGAGTCTCCATGGCTTTCAGTGTAGAAAGAATGGCTCCCAGATTATGTTAAAAGAAATTCAGATTATCCTGCTGTACATACAATAGGATACATACAAACCCGAGCTTACATTGTAGTAATTTCTTCTGCAAGGCATTTAAATCCAAAACATATCATCAGAGACTTGCAGTTTGCCTGTAACTGCCAATAAAAATAAATTTTATGTTGTAATTGTATATGAGATAACCCATCCTCTGCATGGAAATACTGTGTTCATTGTCCAGCCAATTCTACAGACTGTCAGTATGGTTTTACCTACTAACTTGCAGGTCCCTTGTTGTGGAATTTTATTGTGTCCTTTGAGGTGAATTAAACAGGTATTTGTTTTTAGATGTAAAAGCTGTAATGCATAATGCATTGGACAGTCCTACCACCACAAGCAGTCCTACAAGGAGTCTGCAAAAGTGCAACATTAGCCAACTTCTTATGAACTCTTGCGCTGGCACTAGCCTTGTGAGCATCAGCATGGGAAACCTCAGCCCAGCAATGGGTCCCTCCGTCAGCCTGGCTGTGCTACCCAAAATTATTCCTGGAAAACTCACATTCCATGGACAATGGAATGCTAAAAAGCAGTACTACGGTATTTCTTGTGTCATTACCAAGAAAAACTTTACTTTCTTACAGAGGGTATTTCTGTGGCATTCTTGAATACAGGCAATTCATTTCCTTTTGCAGCTGGACATCTTGCCCTCCAAACCTGTTCATTCCTTGGTCACAAAATATAAATGCTGAGCCACTACAATTTGAATTTCCACTTCATCCTACTTGGTAGAAACACAGTTTTGGTAAAAAGATTTTCAGACAAGCAGCAAAATTGCAATTTTGTAACAATAAAGATGTTATTTGATTTTACAAACTTACTGGTTTTACAAATCAGGATTTAGATTTTTACACGTTGATCTACTGAGATTTCTCTGTTTATGTATGTGATAATTTTCTTTCTTAGAATCAAATAAATATTTCAGGATACATAAAAATTGTAATGAGTGATATGCCTTAATGAACTGTAGTGTAGTCATCCCTGAAGTGTGTCAGCTATTTTCACATCAGTGATTACTGCAGCTGATAGCCCTGAGTTCAGTGTGGCTGTATCAAACAGAAGTGCTTGATTGTTAAACATTAACATCATGGGAGCTTAAGAACAAGGAGCTGAGGTCACTGGTAATCTTTATGTCCATTTGCATCAGCTGAATGTAATCAAAAATGTCTTTTTTTACCATTAGGTGCTACATTAGGTGAAGTATAAACCATTGTAGTTGTTAGTTCTGAATGCTTGGAAAGCATTTTTTAGATAATATTATGAAGTGGGTTTTAAAAAAAAAATAAAAAGATGATGTTTGGAAACATGGACATAATAAGTTTATACACGTACTGCAGTACTGGAACCAGCTTGACAACAGCCTGTGTTCTCCGTTTATGAAATTATACTTAGAGATATATTTGATATTTGGTATGAATTGCAGCTAAAAATATATATATTCTGTCATAAGCTTTAAGTAAATCTTTTAGATCTTTGCTATGAAGCAGTTAAAACTGTGGAAATAAATAAAACAGTTGTATTATTTATAAGGCAAGTTCCACAGTAAAATAACAGTACACTACTTAGACTGGTTTTCAGGCAGTATTTTAAAAACTATGCCAATGCTACATACATTCAAATATAGGTGTTTGCATATATATAAATAAATATGTATGTATCTCAAGGGGAAGAAAGGATGTCAAGGACAAGCTACCACAGGAAGAATATTCTTCCTAATACTTCAGAAATATATGCCAGAATTAACTTTTTGTGAACAGGATTTTGGTATCTTGAATTCAAGGGGCAAGATACTCAAACTCTGTAAATTACTATCACTTTCTGCAATCATTCTAGATGTAGAGAAGCAAAGAATCAGCTTCAGAGGCTCTTCAACAATAAAGTACTGAAGAGTATGTTGTCTTCCACATAATACATGCAAATAACAGAAGGTAGATTATGAAGAGACTTACCAAAGTATTCCTGTGCAGACTAAGCTGTTCCCAATTCTGTGTATGATTCTTTCTTATGTCCGTAATTATTATTGATTTCTGCTTCATAAAATAGTTGCTTTAGAGAGATTTCTTGGGTTGAAATTCAGATCGGGAGGCTTAAGTGTATATCACAGTGGATCCTCTCAGAATCCACGAAAGAGGGACTGAGGCAATTAATTACAGTCATCTCTTGAAGGTAACTTTCAGTCAGACAGGAGCGTGCTATTTTTTACTAAAGAAGCTTGCAAACTTTATAAAGTAAAATACTTCAGATAGCAAGTGTTTTTATCCTAAACTAAATTAGTCACAAATTTTTAACAGCAGAATTTTGTTTCCAAAGGTGCAGTGATCATCCTCAGGACTTGAACTCACTAAGTCTTAAGGTATGTTATTTACACTTTCTGTACTAAATCAACTTCATCTGAATATGTCCTGTGTTGCTGTTTGTGGTATTGTTGCAAGAAAATTAAGAATGAAATGGTTTTTGTCTTATGTTGAAAAATGTTAGGATTTTTGTTTTCTTTGATTTAGTCATGGCAGATTAATCATAGGACAAGTATCTCACTGTTCTTAAATGGATGTAGAGGCTTGATTGATTCATAGACTAATACATTTCTTCATGTTTTTTGACTGCTGAAATAAATCTTTTTAAAAAGACTGCATGTAGTCTTTCTTTCTTCCCATTACCTCTTTCCCCACCCTTTGACAGTGCTCTTGATCTATATGGTAAATTCTTGGGTCAATTACTGTATCATCCATTTATACAGCACCAACAAAATCCTCTTATGCTTTCTTCTTTTTCCATTAGCACTACTGAAAAATAAATGTGATACAAGAGGGAGCAATGACTACCTCCCAACAGATTATAAAGTTAATGCCCAAGAGATGTTCCCCACATCTCTCTTTTTTTTTCTTCTTTGTGATCTAGTCATACTCATCACATTACAAAACATGACTGGCAAAATGCTAATTTTGCAGTTAGCAGCATAATTCTCAAACCTGAGCCATCACAGAGTATAATCTCCCAAGAAGCAGACACAAGGCAGACTGCTGTCACCAGAATATCATAAAGCCTCTCAATAGGTGGGAATTTGATTCTGCTTTGGTCACACATATCTGAGCAAAGAGAGCAAAACATGAAACATTCATTTATACATTTTGTTGTCACAATGGTGAAAATGCAACAGAAGCTGTAGGCTTGTTGTGAGTGCTTTGCTTGTTACTTCTATTAAGTAGCAATGTTGGGTTCTGTGAGACTGTGCTTTCAAAAATATTGTCAAGTCTTTATTGTTTCTCCAGTGTCATTACCTCAGTTTACTTTCAAAAATTGGACTGCAGTAATGGTAAAAATGAACAAGTAGAGAATGAAATTGATGTTAAGTATTTAATATTAAATATTAAATAGTGTTCATGGGTGTTTAGGTTATTGGTACAGTGGCATGTTTTTCTTCTAACGATTATTTGTTTAAATGCCAGCTTTGCTGAACATTTATGGCTTCAAAAGTCACAGCTAATATTATAGCACTAAAAACCACTGTCTTAGCAGAGCAGTGACAAAATAAGCTTTCTTCTATTGCTGTAAAAGTGTATGGTATTGAAACAGAGGCTACACTGATATGTCTCAAGGTACTATGAAACAAGCAAAAGCTGTCTGGCTCCATACACTTGTGTACAACTACGCTTTTTAAGTGGTCCCAAACACAATCCACCTTCACCAAGAAGTCTTCTTTGCGCAAAACATTCCCTCTAGTCTCAGGGGTTTGAGATTTCTAAAGGTTCCTCTTGTTAATGAATAATGAGGCTATGAAGATATGAAGTCAGACTTTTCTGTGTCTTGTCTTCTGTGGGAAAGAGCCTTCCCAGTAAGGATGTCGGTTTACATTTTCCATGGTTTTACATTTACTGATTTTCTACTTGTAGAAACCTTTCTTGTGGCCCTTTAACTCCCTCTACAAATCCAACAAATGAGCTTTAAATATTCTATCCCTATTCCTGCACTCTGTAATAGGATTGCTGCACTCTCTGATAGGATTCCACCTCCTGCATGCTTCCTTTTTATGTCTGCTTTTAGCGAGGATTTAATCTGTGGAGGCCTCTGGATATCATGTGGGCAATTCTCGAGCTTGGAGGAGGTGATCCTGATGTATCCAAATCCAAAATCTTAGCTGATTGCTCTCTTCATCATGTAAAAAGCAAAAAATGTCATGCCAATATATAACATCTGGTCCATCTTTGACCATACACAGTATATATTTTAAAGTCTGAGAAAAGTCTTCAGAGTTTGTAACAAAAGAATTCACTTGAGTTATTTCTCAAGAAGCTTGCAAATATTAAGTTTTCACAAGAACTCTTTATACAGAAGCATAGTGCTAGATAAAAGTATAAATTTTCCTGCCTGCATTAAAACCATACTGAAATGTGGCCCTTAATACTTAACTTGTCTGTATGCCTTTTCTCAGTAAAAAGATCATATAATTGGTGTGGCTTTGCATTTCATCTGTTTACAGGTTGCATTTTCTGTTAAAAAAATGTAAGAAAAGGTACTCAGCAGAGCTCTCCTGGAACAACTACATATAATTTTCCTGAATCCTTTTTAATTTGTTTCTCAGATAGGATTCTTCTTTGCTCAAATTCAAATGAAAAAGGGCTCACAGGTCTATGTATGAAGAAGCTGTCTTTTTATATATATATATATATACATATATGTAAGAACTGTTTATTAATTGTGAAAGGTTTAATGATTCTGGAAGTACAAAAGAGCTGCATATACTCAGCAAAAGCAAGTTTTCTGGAATGTGAGTTTTGCTGCTTCAGCTTTTGATGTTACCAAGTGATATTTATGGCTTTGCCCTCATTCCTTTATAATGTGTGAATTGATTAAGTGCTCATTTCCTTATGCTAGGAGATATCTGAGTATATTTCAATAAAAATTCTAGAATACATGTGTCTTGCAGGTTTGTTTCAAGCATTCTGAGTGTGGTGCCATGATATATGGGTCCATGACAGGTTGAGATTATCATGATTATGTGCTCTGTTTTGACTTTGCCCAGTGGCTAAAACATTTGTATGGTAAAGAGGAAGTATTGGGCCTTTAAAAGTTTTAAACAGGTAAGTCTATTGAAACCAGTTTGTTTATTGACATTTTCCAGGGTGATTTCAATTTTAACATAATCGTATATCACTGATTTTTCCAATAGCATTTCCTCTCAATTATCATCTCAGAGTGGTTTTTCTACTACTGTATGAGTAGCAAAGATCAGGTTGAAATAATATTTTAGTCATGTATCTCTGAACAGAATAATTTAACACAATCCAATGTTAAAGCATATGTTTGTTTCTGCTTATTACTCTCAAGCATCTGTGCAGTCCTAACTGGCAAAAAAAAAATATCCACATTCTAGAAGCACAAATACAAATGACTATTGCAATTTCACTTCTAAGCAGTTCTTTATTTTGTGCAGTAAGTTGTTCACAAAAAAACCTGTTCTAGGCAAAAAAAGTCTGAATTATTTTCTTTACATTGTGTTAATAAGAAGGAAATCAGCAATACCTAGTAGCAATATATCAGTGTGAAAACAAGGGGGGAAATGTAAATAATTAGGCTAGCAGAGAAATTTAATGTCCACTGCCTAAGTGATATTACTAAAAGACTGTTACTAGTACAGTCTATTTCAAGATTATTCTAGCATAATATTTTCTTTTATTATTAGATCCTGAGAATTCCCTTTAGTCTTCAATTAAGACCAAATCCTGTTCTATTCAACATCTTCACTGATGACCTGGATGATGGGATTGAGTCAACCCTTAGTAAATTCACTTCGCAAAATTCACCAAGTTGGGAGAGGGCGTGTCAATCCATTGAAGGGGAGGAAGATGCTGCAGAAAGATCTGAACGGGCTGGGTCAATGGGCACAGGCCAGGTGGGTGAGATTCAACAAGACAACATGCAGGGTCCAAAGTGCTACAGACTGGGGCAAGAGTTTGGAGAGTGGCCTGCAGAAGGGACCTGAAAGTACTGGTTGACAACTCATTGAATATGAACTAGCAGTGTGCCCAGATCAGTGGCATCCTGGCTTGAATCAAGAATTGTGTGGCCAGCAGGACTAGGGATGTAATTCTCTCCCTATACTCAACACTTGTGAGACCTGACTTTGAGTACCATATGCAGTTCTGGGCCACACACTTCAAGAAGGAGGTGCTGGTGCAGGTCCAGAGGACAGCAGCGAGACTGGAGAAGGGACTGGAAGGAAAGTTGGATGAGGGGAGGCTGAGGAAACTGGGGTTGTTTAGCCTGCAGGAGACTTGGGGTGAGGGGACCTTATAACTCTTCATAACTACGTGAAGGGAGGTTGTAGTTAGGTGGGGGTTGGACTCTTCTCCCAGGCAACTGGCAACAGGATGAAAGGGCATGGCCTGAAGCTGTACCAGTTCAGCTTTATGGTGGATATTAGGAAGTACTTCCTCACAGACAGGGTGATCAGACACTGGAATGGACTGCCCAGGGAGGTGGTGGAATCACTATCCCTGGATGAGTTTAAGAAAAGGATAGATGTTGCACTTAGTGCCATGGTCTATCCAATGTGGTGATGTTACATCATAGGCTGGACTGGATGATCTCAGAGGTCTTTTCCAGCTTCAATGATTCTGTGATTCTATGTCTTGGTGTTTAAACAATTTCATTCCTAAAAGTAATCTCCAGAAACCAATTAATCTAACAAAAAGCATGGACACTTTTAAACTTTATCAGAAATAGGTTTATCTTATCTGATTTTGACTTATCTATTAAGAGACAGGGAGAAGAGAGTTAATAGTTTTCACTTCTTTTTTCCACACATTGCTGTGTCTTCTGTTTTGAAATCAAAAGCATGGAAATTATGGAGCAATATGACTCTATGGCAAAGAACTAAAACTGCAGAACAGAGGTTCAGTTTGCTGGTATGGAGTCTTCATGCTTACAGCTGACTAGGTCAATCATACTAATGTTTTCCTTTGGGGCTTGGTAAAGAATAAGAAGTGATATTTTGTTTACAAATACTGTATTCAAAACCAGTACCTCTAGGGAATCAGTACATCCTGATACACAAACTTCGGGTTTATGTCTGTATGGGTTGAACTGAACGAATGCAGTAAACAGTAGAGAAATGTTCAGTTGATTCTGCACCCTGTGATTTTGCTGTACAGCTTCGAGCCAAGGTCTTATTCATAAAAGTCAACTTAGACAGACATGCAGAAAAGTGATCTTTACTTTTATTTTCCCATACTTCTGGTCCTGGACCACACTTAGAGGTATATCAGGTGTAGCTATATTTATATAGTGCAATGATTGTATCAAAAAATACATTTGCCATAGTTTTATTTCTATAACAGGTGGGAAAAGTAATTTTATTGGCTATTTATTGCAATAAATATTTGTTGTAGCTGAACTGACCCCTAAATTCAAAACCACTGCCTTAAGGAATAAAGATTTTTCTAAAAAAATGGTTTTAAATATTTTAAAAAGCACAACAGTATTTCTGTGATTTTTAAAATAAGAAAATAATGGATAAAAGACTGAAACAGTGACTGAAATAAGATGAATAACAGTTTCATAAACAACTTTGAGATACATAATTGGGGAATTCAGAATACTGATATACAGTAATAAAAAAGACATGACCAAAATGACATACTGGAAGCTTCACCTCCCTTTTCTGCAGAAACCTACAGTCTTCACATAGCCCTGTATTTTGCAAGGTAGATTTATTCTGATCAAAATCGGAAGAGACATCCAAGTTCATCAAGTCTATCCATCAGCCCAATGCCACCAAGCCCATTAAAGCATATTTTCAAGTGCCAGATCTACACATTTTTTGAACACTTCCAGGGATGATGACTCTATTCTCAAATACTCTCACTACCACCTCACTAGACAGACAGTTTCCATACCTAACCACTCTTTCAATGAAGAAATTTTTCCTAATATCAGTGTAAGTCTCCCATGGCATAAGCTGAGACCATTTCCTCTTGTACTGTCACTAGTGACTTGGGAAAAGAGACCAACCCGCTCATGTCTACAACCTCTTTTCAGGTAGTCTAAAAGAGCAGTACCTTCTCCCCCTCAGCCTTATTTCTCCAAACTAAACAACTTCACTTCCCTCAGCTGTTCCTCATAAAAATTGTTCTATAGGCTCTTTACTAGCCTTGTTGCTGTTTTCTGTACACACTACAGCACCTCAATGTCCTTCTTGTAGTCATGTGCTCAAAACTAGATAAGATATTCCAGGTGAGGCCTCACTAGTGCAAACCACAGATGGATTATCGCTTCTATAGACCTGCTGATGACAAGTTTTTGATGCAGTCCAGGATGCCATTGACCCTATTGGTCACCTGGGTACACTGCTGACTCATGTTATGCCGACTGCCAGTCAGCACGCCCAGGTCTTCTTGGCTGAGCAGTTGTCCACACACTCTTCCCCAGACCTGAAGAGTTGCGTGGGGTTGTTGTGATCAAAGTGTAGGACTCAACATTTGGTCTTCTTAAACCTCATACAACTGACCTGGACCCTTCAATCCAGCCTGTCAAGGTCCCTCTGCACAGCAGTCCTACCCTGAAGCATATCAACCAGCTGCCCAATTTGGTGTCATCTACAAATTTGATGAGGGTTCACTCAGTCTTCTCATCCAGATATTGATAAAGATTCTAAAACATACTAACCCAAATACTGAGCCCTGAAGACACCTCTCCCGACCAGCTGCCAACATCATTTCACTCCATTCAACACAACCCTTTGGGTGTGGTGATCCAGACAGTTTTTTACCCAGCAATTATATTCAGTTTGAGTCAGTGTCAATTTAGGTTTGTTTATACTACTACAATCTTTATCCCCTTAAGATCCAGATTTTTATCCATTTTTAAAAGAATTTGTTCTTTGTGAAAAAGTTAACTATTAAAAAGTAGTCAATAGTAATAACTCTGTCAGTTATGCTTCTAAGTGTTGGCATTCTGTAGTATGTGGAATGCAAGAGGCAAAAGAAATGTAAAAATTCTATTTTTGCCTTTCAAAAAGTGTTGCTTGTTCTTTCTGAGGTCCTTTATTTAAGTATTTTTATTCTAGTCTGTGCTGTAAAGACTAAGTGTGTTTAAAATGTCATTATCTTGGATATTTTGGTAACTCTTCACCATATGACTGAACAGATAAGCTATGTTTCCAGCTGCATTGCCTTCCATGTGACTATGATGGATGAGTAAATGGGCAAAACTGTGGGAGATTTGCCAACAGCTTCCTTGAGGAATAATTCCTCAAAATTCTTAAGTTGCATTTCTAGCCAATGAAAAAATCTTGCTAATCAAAGAGCTTTCACTACTTCCAAAAAACCCATTTTTCTATGATCTAAAAAATCTTGCACTCCAAACATCATTCTTACATTTTATTTATTATTTATTTTTCTGTGAACTCAGAAAAAAAATACAAGAAACAGTAGAAAAAATTAATCTCCAAATTAGAGTTCTTTCTATTTTACCTCAACTTTTGCACAGTAGAACTATAGTTTCAGTGTCTTACAAAAGCCCGGTGCATTTTTTAGGGGCTGGAGGAATAACAGGGGCAACCCAATGTGAAACTCAAATACTCTCACAAAATACTTTCTTAACTTAATGGAAGCTTAAATTAACACTGCAAACAGGAAAAATGAGGCACTGCTTTTTACAGGTCTACTGTTTTGTGAGGATTCTTTGCTGGCAAAAGCTTTTTCTACCATTTGGCTTAATAGCAGTAATCACTAGTATATGAGAGGTAAAGTCTTTGTCAGGAAGTTTCAATGCTGCTTTTAGGCTCTGATAATATGGTTATAAAATTATTCCACTGAGCCTATCTCAGAACATCTTATTCTGTTTTCAACAAATAGTGTATACTTTTTAAAGTTTTTGCAGAATAGAAATATGGTATTAATATGCATTAAAAACTCTTTCCATAAGTATAAAAAAAAAAGAAAAATCTTCCAGAAGAATAAATATCATGGAAGTTTTGCGTTTACCTTTCAAATAAATCTCGATGTGGTATTACATTTTGTTTTCTAGAAAAACTGAAGACACATACACATTTTATATCACAAGTCATTAAGTGTGTGATAATAACACCATATCCTTCTTTCAGGGCTATAATGGATGTGCAACAGACTGATAACTCTAAGTCAGTCTGTGGCTGTTGACAGTAGTCTAGTAAAACCTGAAGTGAGAAGTGAGCATTTTTGGGTTAGCTGATCAAGTTATTGACTGGGCTTGTGATTTTCTAAGTGTATTTTAGATTTAGTGCCATTAATACAGTTTCTGTTGGATTTATCCCTTTTCCTTCTTTTGAAATTATCTATTTTTTTTTTTTTAATATTTCTGTAAACTAACTTGTGATTTTTCATTTCATGTAGAGACTCTCTTCTTGGAATACGTGGTTCCTAAACAATGTAGTGGTTGAGTATACAATGTTCATTTTTTTTTTCTAAGGTATTCTGTGATCTGCAGTGGTGGGACAAAGTATCTAAATCTTTAAGAATCAGAAGGCAAACAGAATGAACACTGAATTCTTTGCTATTTTCATATTTGATCTCATTATATTGTTAATCTTGTGAACTAGAGGCACTGTAAACCACACATTTAGAGGTCAGTTGATTAATTTCAATATTTGCTTTTTAAAATTCTGGTAATGTTAAATCTGGGCACCTTCAATAGACCTCTAAGTCTGAAACTGTTGCTTTTCCTATGTGATCACTGTGGGGACAGGGTGCACATTTTACTGGTGCTGATGGTGTACTAGCTTGCTGGAAAATGGAGGGTGATTTCCTCCCTTTTTCTTTGTTTTCTTCTTCTCCTCTTTTCCATTTCAGTCCTTTAGTAGAATTTTCTACTTCTGATATCTTTTGATGTGAGCAAATGGGTTGCAGAAAGTGCCCTCTGTGGCATCCCTGCCAACAGGAAACTGGTGAGTAGACTGACATGGAAAGGTGTGAAAAGGAACAGGAAGAAGAGTACCAGGAAAAGAAAGCTACCTTAATGCCTTTCATTAAATTATTTAATAAAATGCAAAAATGAAAGGGAAAGAAAGGATGCCACAGTCTGAGGAAAGAAAGTGTTGGCCAAGTAAGAAAACTGTCTCTATTTCCCCACTCTTGCATGTGAAAGGAAGAGAGGAATCACAGGTGAACATGGCCAATGGAGATTGTCTTCCACAACAGTTACGCCTGAGTGTGGTGTAGTGTGGGCACTGAGGATGTAAAGAAGACAGGTTAAATGGTACTGATATATCTCAGCCTTTCCAAGATCTAATAGGATAGTTCTGACCTGTTATTATCTGCTCTGCTGAGGGCAGAAAAATATGCATGTCTTTGAGCTTGGTCAGCATCATCTGTTAGTACAAAACCGGGTGGATAAGGTAGTGCTTGCTTTAACTAGAATAGTCCATAGTGGAACTGGCACTACTAATGTCGACTGGCGAGCCTATTTAGTATATACTTAAATGCAGCTTTAAACAGTGGACCGTAACAAACAAAAATCACTCAATATCCAGTGACTTGTGCCTCTTAAAACTTGCTGCCACACATATTTGTTGAAATGAAATCTCATAATCCTTTTCCTAAAATTCATGTTTCCAATAAAAATGGTGTTACTTCCTCCCAACTTTATTTCTCTTAGATTTTATTTCTTGGATTTTATCCTTATATTTTTCATTTTATCACCTTATTAGTCATTAAATTTCAATGTCCTAGGAAGTTAAACAGCCCAGCACATATATCTAACACCAGCACTATTTTATAAAATAAAAATAAAAATATTTTTATTTTAACACTAATAAAAATATTTGAGCTCCTGGGAAAAGTTACCAAAATCGTTTCATTACAAGAGATCTTACAAAGAAGATGAGAGAAACCTGTGCAGATATGGGTAAAGGCTCAGTCCCGAGTGTGGTAGCACAAGTATTCTGTAGCTAATAAGAGGACCTAACATTCTGTAACACTGTAGCTTCTCCTGTAGTCTTCCTTGTCAAAGAAAAAAGTGCAGCACAAAAGAAAATATCCAGTTAGCAGTCAGTGACCTGATTTTAAGCCTCCTTTTAATATTTTTTTTTAATTCTATAAATGCTCCTGTCCATCCATCACAGAAATAGGTAAATGGTAAATAAAACCAAACAAAAAACGAAATCCAAAACCACAGCAATAGAGACCCGCATGTCAAAGCAATTTGAGTAATTTCTTCTAGTTCCCAGTCTTCCACTGCACAGGTATTTTTTTTTCTTCTTTTTCTTGGAGTATTTAACACAGGTTAGACGTATATATTCTAACAAAGACATCTTTAAAAAGAAGACCATTCTTTTTCAATTGTATTTCTATGCATAACAAGTATTTCATTTAAAATCTGACTGTCTGGAGATACTGTTAAATTCATATTTGGCTTTGAACTTTTTGTCTTTATAATACCATAATTTTGCAGTTTCAGTTTTATGTGAGGTTTTTTCCTCTTATTTGACTGTGTGTTGTGATATTGTAAAAGAACATGTACTTGTGCACATCTGAGACCACAAGAGCTTTATACTGTGATGAGACAGGAACGAACAAGAGACTGTCTTAGTGTGATGGAGCATGGTAATGCTACAGTAACTAGTGACAGTGCTCTTCGAACTGGAAAATGGTTTTAGCAGTAAGTGTAAATTGAGATAGAATGATTCTAGGCAAGATGTGCATAGTATCTCATGGTCTGTCAAATAAATAGTATGCATTTTAAGAAGTCATTAAATAAATATTGGAAATTTTACATTTTAGCACCTTCAAACGATCTGTCCAAATCAGACAAATAATATTAATAAGGAAGGATTTAGAAGGGAAAGCTTCCAATAAATGTTCATAAAACAAAATATCCTTGAAATGTCCTTTGCAGCCTCTGTACTTTGGAAAGTGAAATTTCATGTATATTGCAGAAATCTTGCATTCAAAGATTGTGTGAGTGAAAATAACATTCTGCAAAAGCAGAAACAATGCTGTCAATGCAATACTAATATTTTAATGCAAATTAAGACTCGCAGTCTTCATATCACAGTATCACAGTATCACAGCAATGATGAGGCTGGAAAAGACCTTAAAGATCATCCAGTCCAACCTAAAACCAACCAAGTAACCCTAAATATCTGACATCTAGATCATTCCACTCAGAACTTCATCCAGGCTAACCTTAAACACCTCCAGAGACGGTAACCCAACCACTTCCATGGGCAGCCTGTTCCAAAACTGGATCACTCTTTCAGTAAAAACCTTTTCCTAATGTCAAGTCTAAACCTCCCCCGATGGAGCTTAAGACTGTGACCCCTTGACCTGTCTCCAGTGTCCAAGGAGAAAAGGCCAACCCCTGCCTAACCATAACCACCTTTTAGATAGTTAGAGACAGCGATAAAGTCACCCCTGAGCCTCCTCTTTTCCAGGCTAAACAGACCTACCTCCATCAGNGAGCTTTAGCCTCCCTAATTTTCCTCCTACAGAGTATGACAATTCCTTGATACATGACTCGAGTGACCTCCCCCTTTTTCTCTCTTAGATTTTTCAAAATGTCCTTATTCATCGTGCAACACACAGGGACAGCCTGGTTTTGTGCCCAGCTCTCCTGAATCCCCTTCTTGTAAAGGGCTGCCTCCCAAGGAACCTCCTAATCTATTTCTTAAATAAACTGAAATCTGCCCTGAAAAAATCCAGTTTAGATGTTTTGTTGAGCCCTCTTTTTGATTCAGTATTAATTGAAAACTTAATCATTTCATGATCACTGCCTCCCAGATAGCCTCCAACAACCACATCACCCTCCAGGTCTACCCTATTTGCAAACACCAAATAAAGAAAAGCCTCAGCCGTGGTAGGTTCACCAACCAATTGCGACAAAAAACAGTCCTCAATACACTCTACAAACCTTCTAGACTGCCTCCTAACTGCTGTGATAAGATCCCAGTGAATATCTGGGAGGTTGAAGTCACCCAAGAGCATCAGGGCAGGTGATCTTGAGATGTCCTCCAATTGTTTAAGGAGTATTTGATCAGCCTCGTCATCCTGATTGGGTGGTCTGTAGCACACTCCTAACACAATATTGATCTTGGTAGCTAACCCTGTAATCTGAACCCATACGTTCAGATTAATTTTTTAATCTCTGATCTCAAGTTCCGTCACTTTCAGGACTTCATCAACGTACAGGGCCACTCCTCCACCCCTTCTCCCTCTCCTGTCTCTCCATTCATTTAATGAATAGCCATTCATTAAAAACAATAACAGAATATTTAAGTATTAATATAGTACAAGATTTTAGGTTCCTCTCTTAAATGAGATATGTTCAAGGAATGAAAGAATAAAGAGGTATTTTGTGATTGGTCTGTTCATTTGCTCTATTGCTGTGGAATTACTTTTGCATTAAAGCACAACTGGAACCAGACATATTTTTTTGTGTATTTGTATAGTTTATATATTTATAAAGGCATCTTTATGTATTATTCTAGTGTACACAGAAACATGTTAAAAAGGATGCGTGAAAGTATTAGAAATTCTCACCACAGATACATTTAGTTAAGCTTTGACATAAAATTTGGACTTGTTTTCTCATCTTTTTATGTTGAAACTCTATCACTATGCTATATTTGCATTTGGATGACAAAGTAACGATCAAATGTAAGTGATTCTGCTAAATTAGAACATTAATCCTACTATTACTTTTCTGTTGTACTTTTCTGTTGTACTTTTCCTTTTGTGAATCAGGTGAGCATGTTAGACTTCTCTTTGTACTTTGGTATTTCTTTTCTGCTGTCTGATTTTGTTAGTAACACTGATTCTTTGTGCCATGGGGAGAAGGGGAGAAACCATACCATGGAGTTTCTCCAGAGCTAGTAGTTGCTCCAAAGCTAACAGTGGTTTCATGTATTGATGTGGCTGGATGCGAGTTGCCCATCCAGGTACTATTTCACTCTGCCTCCTGAACTGGACAGGGGGATTAAAAGAGATGAAAAAAAAATCATAGGTTGGGACAAACACAGGGAGATAACTGTATCAATTATATTCACAAGCAACATAGATTTACATATGAAAATATTTATTGCAAGTTAAGCATAGAATTGGTTAGCTGAAGAACAAAGACAAAACTGAAAACATCATCTTCTTATCCTTCCCCATCTTGCTATGCTCAGCTTTACTCCTGCATTGCCAACACTTCTACATCCTCCAACTCTAAGAATACAGGGAATAGAGGTTGTAATCAGTCTAGAACACTTTATCTCTGCCAGTCCTTCCTCTTCACTCTGCTGCCCAGCTCCAGTATGGGGTGCCCTGCAGGATACAGTCCTTTAAGTACTGCTTCAGTGTATATACTCTCCACAGTTTTATTAGGTCTGTTTTTTGCAGTAAATATATTGTGACACATTCTGCATAAAGCTGGGGAGATTTTCAAATTTTCATGACAAAATAAGGAGAGGAAGTATTCCCCATCATGACTTCTGAAATCATAGCAGAATGGGATTGTATTTTGCTGCTTACCACAAGTGTGTGCAATACAAAGACAGTTTGTACTAAGTAATTTCTTCCAATCATAAGGACTACCTCATCAAATAAAAAGCTTTTCATAAGATGACAAAAAGGATGCTCATGTTATCAATGAATTACAGCTTGTACTGTGAGCTCCAGATGGCCTACTAGTGCAGTCTTATTAACTATAAACTTTTTAAAATTATAAGATAAATTTAGTCCTTATTTGAATCAATCATTTGCATCAATTGTTTAGTATCTTCAAAGCCATGTGGTAAATGGCCATTGTAATTCTTTCAGGAATGTTTTGATGTGATTTGACATTCATTGACATGCAACTTCTGCACTCCGTCACATGAAGGTATAAAAGTGATTCCTCAGTATTGGAGAAGTAAAATTGTATTTCTAGACTGTAATATGGTATGTTTTAACAGTTAGTGCATATATTTATGTAGCCCTGCAACAATATTTTTTACATTAGAAATTGTGTGACACAAGACTAACAGAAATTTCTTTTCTGTTCCCTTCATAACTAAAGTTTTACTGGACTAAAAGGTCTTCCTCTATTATAGTAATTTTTTCACCTACAAATTATCACAGTCCTTATATTTTTTATATACAGCAGGAAACAAACCAGATTTTCTGAATTCAATTTACATTTGAATTCTTGAAATAGCTATCTCTTTTTGTCCATAACCCTTATATTTCGACAATCTAAAAGATGCACATAAGCTAAGTGTTAATGAGATTTCAACAGAAAGATTAAAGGAACCTCACTCTTATCAATTCACATAATTTTATGCAGAATGCCAGCTGACCTACATTTTCAAAGAGTAAGATAGCTTGTTTCAAACTGTACGTAATTTTGAAGCTTTAAAGTACCTGTGTAATGTAAACACTTAGATGAAAAGAAATGCAGAAATATCCACTGTAAGATCCACTCAGATAAAAAAAAAATGCTGAAGTTAGGATTCCTTAACTATAAACCTTCAAAAGAATGAAGAACACCTTAGGTTTTAAGTCAATTTGACTTAATTTTTTAACTCAAATTGACAGAATGTTTTACTCATTATTTGGCCCTAAGTTTGTAAGAGCATACTGCTTGCCTAGTGAGATATGTGTATTCTCATATGAAAACAGTTGTATTTTTTCATGTCAGGCCTGAGATGTTCCTGTTTCTATTCCATTTTTTAACCAGACTGTCAGATGTTGTTCTGTCTTGAAGTTCTAGCCTCACGATTTTATTAGAATTACATTTTAAAATAAATGTAGATTCATGCAAAAGTTTGTTCTCTGCTTTTTGGTGTAATTATGATGAATTAATACTATTAATCTGTTTAGATTTGTATAATAACCAGCTGCATTCACTACTTCTCTCTTTTATTATCAGTAATCAATAAATTAAACTGTTGACAGTCCTCAGATAGCACATAAATTTTAAGAAGAAAATGGATCCCAGGCTTGATCCTTTATTAAATAAACACAGCGAGTGGCATTAGGAATGATAGTAAGGAAAGGAGTAGGAATGTTTTAATTTTTTTTTTGTTATTAGTGATACTATTAGCCTAGTTCTATAGTGAAAGCTTTCCAGTATCCTACAGTATATAACTTAAGAACAGGATTTAAACTAACCTATTAAACTTTGCATCTGAAATGTGTTAAGGACACCCACATGGCCAGTTTTTATAGCTCAGTAGATAAGTGGTTACATCATATGCATTGAACTAAGCAAATTGTCTGTATTTATGAAAATGCAGCCCAGGAAGAGAATATTCACGAGTCACTCAAAAAAAAAATTACTTGTGAGGAAGTTCAGAAATTATTAATTCTTTTCCATTTGTGCAGTGGGACAATGGATAAGGGAATACTTTGTTTATAACCTTTGTAATATATAAGGCCAGTGAAAGACACTTGTCTAAAGACTAAACAGGTTCCAGCTTGATATTGCTTATGTGACATCTGAAAGTCTGCATACTTGCTAGATCTCTTTGATCATTCTGTGCTTACCGCTGGTTATTTCAAGACTTATGCTTGAAATGCCTCAATGTAGCTTACTAGAATTTTTGTTGCTGCATACCTTTTATGACGGGTTGCAGCTGTTCTGCAGTGTCAAAGACAAACAGTATGACAGGCCATGCGTTATAACTGGAGTGAAAAAAATGAATCCTTAAATTTTCACTCAAGGATATCAGCCAGCATGGAGTCATGCAGCCATACAGGAATCAACTCTGCTCTTTCTCAATCTCCACTACTTCAGAAGTGGCATATTTTAACCATTCCCACCTCCTTTTTTTTTCTCAATTTCTTTAGTAGCATTATAGTTTCAAATGGTAATCAATGTGTACATTTACCAGTGCTCATATTTTACAGTAAAAACTGACCTTTCTGCTGTGAAATTAACAGTGTGGAATAGGCATTTTGGGGTTTCTTCTTGCATCTGTCAGATTCAATAGCAGCTGCTTAAATAAAATCTTAAATAAGATCTGGGTGTGTCTGGGATAGGATTTATCCATTTACAGGTACTTCAAGTGACAGGCAGGAATTTAATTTTTATATATATTCAAATTTAGTCTCAAAATCTGTCTCATTTACAAAGTGCATTATTAATGGTAAAATGGTATCAAATACATGGATATTAATGCACAGTTTGAATTTTGTAGTGCCTCAAGTAAAATCTGTATGACCCAGAATTATTTGACTTCAAGTCATTTTTATAGCCATGACCCAATACTCTCATTCATGTCCTTTCTCTGCCACACATTACCTGTGTGATCTTAGATTTATTACATTGCCTCACTGAGCCTCATGCCTGTCTGTCAAGCACTAGTAATGGTGCTTCTTGGCTCCCATACCTGTCCTGTTTGTTTTGATTGAAAGCAGCCTAGAGAGGGAACTGTCAAGCACTGCATCTGCACAGCACTTAACACAACAGGACCTCACTGTCAGAAATTTTGTGTCACTCTGGAATGCAATCAGGCAATAGTGATGTGTAATACATATTTCCTAATCCCTCTCAGAGGACTTGCATTTTATTATTGCATTTTAAGCAGAGGCAGTGAAGACACTGGCATTTGCAGGAGAGACAAACTTTCTATCTGCAGAATGAGAGAAAAAAAAAGCTGCATTTTTCTCAGTCTAACATGTGGCTCATTGCTGGCTTGGAGGATTGACTTTTCTGGGTTTAAGGGCAGCTTATTTTCGAGGCTCATTCAGTCTTGGCCTCTCAGCCATGGTTGGAATCAAAGATGTCAATCAGCATTAGCTGTAATTGTTTTATGATAGAGAACTGGAATAAGGCCACAAATTCATTTCCTGAGGCCACAAAGCAGCCATCTAATTGTCACAATTTCCAGTCTTTGCTGACCTCAGGCAATTTCATGCCACAGTCCAGAGGTAAAAACTCCCTATGTCATTACCTGGCAATACATCCATCTACACCTTCAAATTCTCACTTCTGAAAACATCTTTAGCCAGCCTGTGCTTTCTCATGTTCTTAGGGAGCCTGTTTAATACAAATATAGGGAACTATGATCAACAAGGTGCAGGTTCTGTTGATCAAGTTATCACCAGCTCCTTGGCATAGTTATTTTCCTGCTGCGTGTGTGCCCAGAAAAACTGTAGTGGCATTGAGCCATCTGAATCTCTCACAAATAGTAAGATAATATTTACAAAAAGACTTCAACAAGTAACTGCAATTCCTTTGTCATTGGTTTGCATTCTAGTATTCGAGAAAAGAACATCAGTGGGTCTTTTTTTATTAATTCAGTATTAGCTTGATGGTTACTAGCTATTACTTTGATAGTGTATTTGGGAACATTATTTTTGGGGAGTGAGGGGATGACTAATAGTTTTTCATGTGCCTTCGTGATTTTTTTTCCACAGTGAAATAGTTGCTCAATGGTTGCTTTTGTATTTAGTTTCCTACTTTACTTAGAAAAGTATTTGAATAGCTCATGGAAAATTTCCTATTAGGAGACACTCTTGAATATAACCCACAATATTTTTGTCTTCTTTCCAGTTCCTCTGTCACATTTATATGATATAGCTATCAAGATTTCCTAAATATTTTATTGTTTTCAGATGTAGAGATACTGGTATCTGTGGCTACATTTACTAGTATTTTACTGCAAAAAGGGATACAACTAAATAAAAAGGAGTGACTTGAGATTATAGTCTTTCTATTTGTGTTTAACAGAATGAAAAATACTATTTGATAAAACCTCAGAAAATCTGAGGCTGACTTTATCTATGTATTCCAGCCTATCATTATTTTACGTTGATATATTTTCTGTCTTACAAGTAATAAAAATAAGAGCCTAGTAAAAACTCTTGCAAGAAACTAGAATATCATAATAATTTTCTCTATTTGGTTAAACCAACATAAATATAATATCAGACATAACACCATGTCATTATTCTTTATACTTTTTTTAATTAAAATTTTTAATTAAAAATAAAACCAAAGAGCAGAATGACCACCTAAGAAGACTGGCTTGCAACACCAAAATATTAATTGAAAAAAAAAAAAAGTTATTCTTGTCTCAGGGAATGTTTATTTATCTGGAAGGGAGTAGAAAGGAAGGTATCAATCCACTGCATGCTTATGCTAGGAAAATACAATACAGCTGCATACTTGTTTAGATTAAGTATCCAATAAAGTATATATTAATATAAAACTGCAAAAGAGTAGCAGGAGTGATAAGGATGTCTAAACCTGCTCCCTTTGTTTTTTCCCAGATCTCAGTAAGGCATGTGTAGTCTTGCCAGTGACCTGAGTAAAAATTGTGGTGTGTTGCAATCAATGCTGGTCTAAGTTGTATCCACTCAGTCTTTCCATCCTGTTTCTTTTCTGGCCTGTTAGCCTGACTGTTGCATCATTTATTATTAAAGATGCTCTGGGGCTGCAAGTGCCAAAGACTTTGAGCCTGAGAATCTTAACATCCCTGATTTACACCCATATAGCCAAGACCTGTCAGTTCAGGTTGAAAAACTTTTTCCAAGACTTCAGAATTAATTTAGCTGAGCTCAGCAGCAGTGTGGTATTCTGTACACAAAAAGATGTCTGAACTGGGAACCAAGTTCTTCACTATGAAGGTCATCATTTTCCTTGTCAGGACTGAAAGCAAATGTATTTGTTTCTTCTCTTATCTTTATTTTACCTTCTATAAACACAAAAAATTCTACCAGCTATGGTTGGAAAAAGGAGCTTTCCTTCACAGTGCAGTGATGCTTAGAATTCCACAGACTCCATGGACTGAGCTTTGGCAAAGAAGATCTTTCTGCTACTAATTTAAGAAAATGGGACTGATGCAACACATTTTGCTGTTTATGCAGTTCTTTTTATCCACATAAAAGCAGGTATAAAATGCAATCAGCTCAGTCTTGTTCTCTTACATCTACTTTATAAAAGCATAAATCATGCATGAGTTGCTTAGTAGTGGAGAATCAGGTCTAAAATACCTATTTTATGAGTTTCAGTAGTTTCCTGTGAGTCAAAGCTAGGCTGGAAGGAAAAAAAAACAACCTATTGGTCCAAACACTGGGGAAAAAACAGTACTTCAACAAATGACAAGCAGGTAATGTTGCAATCTGTTGTATGATGTACTTCATGAACTCCATTAACAGTGACATAAAAGTTCAGCTGCTTATGCTTTCAGTTTCTTGTCATTAATCCACTCTGTCTTGGATCAGCGTTAGCCACCATTTTCCTTGGCCTTCCCATGGACAAAACAAATCCAGACCACATGAATGTAGAAGTGGAAACTTTTTCCCTCCTCTCTTTAAAGTGGTGCAAACATAGGTGGCACAATATGAGTTACTGGCATACAAAGCACAGTATGACAACATTTTTCTCTTCCCACATGTGCAAAAGTAAATTTTAAAGAGTGGGAGTTGGACCAGAAAATGGAGGAGGACAGAGTCTCAGCCTTCCTTTGGTGTCTTTCTCATGGAATCTGCTGAGCTTCATAGCTCATAAAATATTCATCACATTGCTTGAAGAATAAAGTAACATATATGTGTTTTCTCCCAGCTTTTAGAAAAGAGAGAAATCCCTCCTGGATATGTTTTATATTCATTGTGTAAGCTTTTGTGTTGTTCTTAAGTCAATGAGAATAAAGATGGGGTGGAAAAATGGGTTGAAAATATGTTCTGTGTCTCACAGCTCTACTGTGCTGCAGAAATCTGATTTTCATACAACACTAAAAAGACTCTGGTGAGGTTGATGTTAATCTCCACAGACTACTCTTACCCTGAAAAAAATATTCCTAGAAGATATTTTCTAGTGAGCTGTAGGAGCAGCATATTCTTATCTACATCTTCTGTTAAAGACAGATTCTTGAGTCTATTTTACCACACATGTTAAAAGGAAATAAGTACTAAAAAATAAAAAATGCTTGTAAAAATATTATTATAAGTTGATAGCTAAAAAAATAAGAAAGTCTCAGAAGCAATGATGACTGAAGCCTTCCCACAACTTGCTTGCCTGTTGTTCCATCCTCATTACAGACACAAGCTCTTCTCTTACATTAACTGCATGTCTTTCATAATTTTTAGTCAAATAGTCTTTTTTGTTCAGTTCTGGACAGTTAAATTTCCTTCATGTCAAAATAAAAACAGTATTGAATGTTGAAAGCAAGTCATTTTCTCATACAAGATACAATATTTGGTAAATTTTGTCCATTGATTATCTGCTGTTCTATGCTTGGCCATCTTTCTCTAGGAAAATGTCAGTGAAGTTAATGACAAAAATCCAGGTGACCTGATAATTTAGAACATTGCTTAATCTTCTCTTCCAAGCAGTACCTCATGCTCTTCCTCATCTTCAGATAATTAGCCTAACTTTTTTTTGTGTCATTCTTCAAATCTCAACTCCCAAAACCAATATTTCTATGGAAGCTAATGCTTTTTTGAGGCTAAACCTGGATCTTGCCTTCAGTTAAGAAATATTTTCAAATTACAAAGATAATGTCAGTCTTCTGAATATCCCCATTGCATCATAGCTGTACATTTGGTGATATAAAATTATGTGGATCTTGTTTTGATTCCACTCACTCTAATGATATAAGAAAAACTGTGGTATGGCTAGTGCCTTTGACATGGCTTGGCAATGTGATCTCTAGTGGTGCTTAGTTTTTCTGGCTATTCCTCAGGTGACTATGGTAACTTCAGTATGATTCAGATTGATTATCAGGGTGGTAAAATGATCCCAAGCTATGTACATCCTTGAGTAGAGAAAAGCATAAAATTCTTATGTGCTCCCATTTCTATTGTGGTTCAAGAGCAACTTTTAAGGTATTAAACTCAACCAAAATAAAGACCTTCATCTCCAGAGGAAGTCAAGGCAACAGAGGAGCCTGCCTTTGTTGATGAGGACTGGGTTAGGGATGTGTTGAGTAAACTGAATGTATATAAATCTATAGGCCCTGATTGGATGCACCCGCATATGCTAAGGGAGACTGCAGAAGTCATTGCTAAGCCAGTCTCCATCATCTTTTCTAAGTATGGGGATGATGAGAGGTGCCTAGGGACTGGAGGTTAGCAAATGTCACTCCAATCTTCAAATAGGGTAAAAAGGAGGATTCAGGTAACTATAGACCAGTCAGCTTCACCTCCATCCCAGAAAAGGTGATGGCCATGCTTGACCAACCTGATAGCCTTTCATGAGGTCATAGCAGGGTGGACAGATGATGGAAGAGCAGTGGATGTGGTCTGTCTTGACTTCAGAGAGGCATTTGATAGTAGGATGACTATAAGCCAGTAATGTGCTCTTGTGGCCAGGAGGGCCAACAGCATCCTGGAGCGTATCAGAAGGAGGATGTTTAGCAGATCAAGAGAGGTTCTTCTCCTCCTCTACTCTGCAGTAGTGAGACTGTATCTGGAGTATTGTGTCCAGTTTTGGGTCCCTTAGTTCAGGAAGGACAGATGGTGTCCAACGCAGAGCAACAAAGATGATGAAGGAAGTAGAACACTTCCCTTATGATGAAAGGCTGAGGGAGCTGGGTCTCTTTAGCTTAGTGAATAGGGGGCTGAGGGGTAGCCTCATTAATGTCTCTAAATATGTGAGGGGTGGGTGTCAGGACCATGGAGCCAGGCTCTTCTCAAGGTCATCTGGTGATAGGACAAGTGACAATGGGTGCAAGCTGAAACATTGGATGTTCTATATAACTATCAAAAGGAATTTCTTCACAGTGAGGGTAATGGAGCATTAGAACAGGCTGCCCATAAAGGCTGTAGAGTCTCCTTCTCTGGAGACATTCAAGACCCACCTGGATATGTTCCTGTGTGACTTCGTCTAGGTGATCTTCTTGTGGCAGGATTATTGGTCTAGATGATCTTTCAAGGTCCCTTCTGATCCCTAATGATTCTACGATTCTAGAATATCTTTATAAGGAAATGCATATAGTTTTATTTTCCATAGCTGAGTTGCAGGGTTCACCACTCCTCTTCATGCTTAAGATACTTGTTTTCAAAGATTCTTGAAGTCATTCATTTCTGCTAAAACCAATAAAAAGTTTAATGCCTAAACAGTTACGTAGAATTGTTCCAATGAGGCTATGAAATACAGAACCACAGATTGTGTAGTTTGACCTCAGTAGGCTGTTTTATATCAATAACACTTGAAATACTCATTTATTTCTGATTACTTAGTGTAGGTGTATTCTAAGAGAAACTGATAGCACAGTGCTGAGGACAACAGAATTTTTGTATTCCCCCTCTACCAGTTAAGGTAAGTAGTCATCCTGAAGACAGTCTACCCTGTTGCTGAAGACAGAGGCAAAGGAGGCATTAAGTACCTCTGCCTTATCTCTAGTTACTAAATTTCCCTCCATGTCCAGTAAGGAGTGGACGTTATTACTACCCCTCTTTTTTTCATTGATATATTTATAAAAGCTCTTCATATTGTCCGTAACAATGGTGGCCAGCCTGAGTTCGAGTTGGGCTTTAGCCTCCCTAATTTTCTTCCTACAGAGAGTGACAATTCCTTAATACATGACTCGACTGACCTCACCTCTTTTTCTCTCCTAGATTTTTCAAAATTTCCTTATCCATCCAGTGTGGTTTTTTTCCTCTATGGCTTATCT
>VZRI01010788.1:0-28241 GCA_013397515.1 Upupa epops | reverse complement strand
GGAGGAAGGGAGAAGGGAGAGAGGAAGGTCTCAGACAGCTGGTCTCAGATGTTTGTGACCAGTACAACAATATTTGCACTTGGAAGTGTACCATCAAAGCTGTACCCCTTCCATCAATACTTGGACCAACAAAGATCAAGCAAGAAAGCAGGATGCCAGGTCAGTTTGCATTCTCAACAAGCTTGCAGAAGGCATAAAACTGGGAGTAGCAGCTGTCTGGGTGAATGTGCTGCCTTCCAGAGTGATCTGGACAGGCTGGAGAAATGTGTAAATAGAAACCTTTTGAAGTTCATTAATAGGAAATGCCAAGTTGTGTACCAGGAAAAGAATGACTCTATGTATCTGTTCAAACTGTGGGCTATCTTGTGGGAAAACAACCTGACAGAAAAGGACCTGGGGGACCTTTTATACATGAGTGAACAATGTTCTCTCACCTTAAGGAAGAAAATTGTTTCATGGGTCACATTACTAGGACTTTGCAGCAGGTCAAAAAAGTCCTTCCCCTCTGCTTAGCCCTGGAGAGGCACACCTGGGCAGACTGCTGGGAGACATGGACTACATGAGAAAACCCACAGAAGAACCACCAAGATGGCAGAGAACTGAAGTATATTCTACGTAAGGAGAGGTATGAAAGCTGAGGCTGTTCAGGCTAGAAGAAAAAATAAAAGATTATTTTATCCACAGGTGTAAATATCTGATGACAGAGAGTGGTCCAGTGTGGATTGCTTTTGGGTGATTGGTTTGAGATGGAATTTGGATTGGAGCTTCTGCAGAGTGGTCAGACACTGGAATAGGCTGCCCAAGGAGGTGGTTGACTCACCATCCCTGAATGTGTTTAAAGATCATTAAATGTTCTGTTGAAAGATATAGTTTGAGGGTGGCAGTCTAAGGAGTTACCTAAACCCATTCTAAAAAAATTACAGTCTTTGAGAGCAAGAAGTATCATCATAGAAATATTAGTGGGGTAATTATTAACTTTGAATTCACTGAAAGTTTTAGGTGTATGTGATAAGTGAAGCCTGGGGCCTTTCCAGTGAGCATAAAAGGGAATAACCAATGACAACCCTTTCCTGACCAAGTGATGAATTCAGTGGAAAATCTTGTGTTTGTTATGTAAGAAAGGATTTTAAGTTAATGCATATGAATAAGGGCAAGTGCAGGCTTTGGTGATAGTTCTCTATTTTCTGAATAGTAGATGTCAAAAAGTTGGTGGTGTTCCAGCAACAGTCAGATATAAATAAGGATATTTATGGGCTCAAGATTATTGTCTGGAATTCTGAACATGATGGAAAGTTAAAAACTAACAAGATTTAATTTTTTTTATACTTGGACAACTGATTCAGTTAATCTCTGAGTGAGTCAAGTCCCAGTGCAGTTTACTAATTCAAGTGGGTTTTGTTCTTGCTGGTTTTGAGACACAAGATTTCCATGCAGATATCTACTTCTGAACAGGCAATATATTTAGGAATAAAAGTGTTTCAAATGCCAGAGTTCAGTGAGTTTTCACTTGAGAAACTGATGGCTGGATGCCTGCTTTTATTTCTGTTCTAAAGAATGGGAAACTCAGTTGTGTGCAGATTTATTTTCTCTACACAGAAGTTATCTTCCTCATAACAACGAATATTTTTTCTGAGAACACTGATTAACTGTAATGAATTTAACTTAAAATTTATTCTAATGGGTCCGTTTGAAAGTATTGATCATCCTACTGTACTTTGTCTTACAGTTTTTCTGAAGCAGCAATTTTAAGCTTGCATTTAAACTCATATAGGTTTCTATTTGCAACAGACACCTGTAGACATCAGATTTAAACTATAACTAATTTTGAATTCAAATTATTATTGTAGAATAAACCACTGGGTCAAAGTTAAGAAGACTGATTAATTCATTTCTGAGTGAGGTTCATACTGGTACCATGACATAGGTTTGAAGGTATTCGACTATTTGTCATCTCCAGAAATACACAGATGTAAAGAAATAATGCTTTCTCTCTTTTTTCTTTTTAATCACAGTAACAGTATAGATCAGACATGATAATTGAGATGCCTTAAATGTGCTTTTAAGTTACATAGACTTAATTTAAGTGCAAGTAAAAACATAATTAATGAATAATTTTGAATGTACTTGCCCAAACCTTACTATAATGTTGAAGAGCCACAAGAGCTCACAAAGTTTTGCAAAATGCATTGCAGTGGGAGGTCCCACTTCTAAAAATCAACTAATTAATTTAAGCATTGTTTTAGTAAAAGTTGAAGTGAACAAATGTTCTGAAATTAATTTAGAAAATAGTCTAGAAATTAAACAGCTGCATAAAGAGGGGATGCATGCTGTATTACAGTGTTTTCATCTTGCAATATCTTTCTTGGATGGCTGTGTATAAATGCAGTCAGAAAACACACAAGTTTTTGTATTTTTTAATGTTAACCAGCAGATTTGCCCAGGTGTACAAGAAGCCCAACAGCATACTAGCTTGTGTAAACAATAATGCAGCCAGCAGGGTCAGGGAAGTGATTGTCCCTCTTTAATGGACACTGGTGAGAACACACCTCGAGTACCATGTTCCATTTTGGGCACTTCAACACAAGAAAGACATTGAGGTACTGGAGCACCAAAGAAGGGCAACAAGGTTGACAAAGGTTCTAGAGAGCAAGACTTGTGAAAAGCAGCTGAGGGAGCAAAGCCTATTTAGTCAGAGGAAAAGGAGGCTGAGGGGAGACCTTGCTATCTACAGCTACCTGAAAAGAAGTTGTAGAGAAGCAGGTGTTGGTCTGTTCTTATAAATAACAAGTGATAGGACACGAGAGGAGGATTGGACATTAAGAAAACATTCTTCACTAAAACCATTGTCAGTCATTGGAAGAGGATGCTCAAAGAAGTCATGGGTTCAACATACCTGGACATATATAAAAGACATGCGCAGATGTGGTGCTTAGAGACATTGCGTAGGGATGGAATTGCCAGTGTTTGGTTAATGTTTTGTAACTTTAATGACTCTATAATTCAACCAAGGACACATTTTTGTGTCATTATTTTGCTTCTCACAGCCATTTCTAAATTAACACCTTGTCAGAAGAAGATGATAAGACCATTTCTTGCTGACAGTAGAATCTAGCTATATCTCTCCTACAAAACTAGTCCATATTTTCTTCAAAATATGTGAGACAATACAAGATGACCTTGGACTCTTCTAGCTAGAATACTGTGGTTTCTTAGAGAACACAATGGCAACAGCCACCAGCTACTCCAACATATTGTAATGTTTTTAGGAATACTTGAAACATATTTATAAATCACAGTATTCTTTAAAATTACTCATATTTCCTCTCAGCATCAATTGTACTTTAACATAATTTTTCTTTATTACTTTTCCCAGAAATATATTATTGTGTTGGTGTTTGTGTTCATGCTGCTTCACTTTGAAAAGCTGAGATCATGCTGCATGACGGAAAGAGCATAAAAAGGAAGGTGCTTGATAGTTGGTGAAGGTTCGTAGGAAACAGAGCTGCTATCTTACCTGGTGAAAAATGGACAAAGCTCTGTTTCATACTGACACACTATTTCACTTGTATTGGCTTCTGGGAATTTCAGGTAAGATGTTTTCTTGCAGGAAAATTTTGTCAACATTGAAGAGCGCCATGTTTACTATTTGTACTGTGTCTTCAAGCCACAGGCCATTGTTTCAAAACACTAAACCAACAAAACAAAAAGAAGTTACTAGTGATGAAGTATCTGCACTTACTTGGCACACTGTATTATATCCTTGTACCTTTCCTCATTGGCAGGAATGCAGAATTCCTCACTTAAACTTCAGCATGACACTCCTTTCCTTTAACTTAGTCTGTTTTTCCAACAGACTCTTTTGCATTCTTTTCTCCTTCTTTTTATTCTCCTCTTCTAGTAGGTTATCTCAAACTTACTCTTCCAGAAACTACTGCTAGACAAACTGAAATCTGGACCTATCACCTGCAAAATGAAAGGCAGGTTGAACAGGTACATTTGAAGATTGTTACTCTCTTCCCTGTTGCATAACTGGGAATGGCAATGTTTCTACTCTGTGTTCGTCTAGACTACACAGCACAGATATTGTAATTTTATTTGATTTATTACTGTAAAACAAAAAAAACCTTCCATCCACTGCAGATAAACATTAGTAAGAAATTTCAGATGTTCTCCTTCGCAGCATATTTTCTACAGGTTTTATTTTTGTACATGTATATTTTTACTCTGAAAAGCTCAAAATTTGTTCTTGAGTAAATGGGGTTTCTTTTATGATTTGTGTATTACAGCTGACTTAAAGTTCTGCAGAAAATAGAAAGTTAATAAATAAGAAAAAATCCACCAAGTGTTATACAGCTCATGTAGCACAAGCTTACCTAGATAAATACAGCATGACTAGGTTGAAATGACATTATAATGTACATGTTCACAACGATAAAAGACAAAGAAACAAAGAGAGGTCTAACTATAGCCTTCTTCTACTTGACTACCTATTCTAACAACTGTATTTAGTACTGTGCAAACATGACATTACAGAATCGCCTATTGATCAATCCCAGATTGAGCCTAAAGACCCTGAAATTCTTAGCTATCTGCCAATTTATAAGATACACCATATATAAACATAGTGGCCAGTGAGCAGAGCATTATCAAGCATCCAGTTAGCAACAGTAAATATGTTGCTACTCAGTGATTTTGCAGGACAGATAATTAAACTGAGATTTCTCTGAAATGCTCCAACTCTCACAAAGATCTACATGCGATGTGTGGTTCCCACACTATATTCACTCTAGAATGCAGCCAAAATTTTGGTTCCTCAGAACCACAGAGTGCAGGGTGGAAACTACCACCTCTTTAAACCCCATATGGATTTATAGATGTGTTGTGTAAAAGGCCACTAACATAAAAAGTGACAATGATCTTTAAGTGCATCTTTCTATATGAGACAAAAGAACAACCACCCAAATTGTTGCCAGTCATACAAATTCAAATCCATAGGAAAAACATGGCCCACAATCCATAACCTCTCTCTCCCTCTTCTCTTTGCCACAATAATCTACTAAGTCACATGCTCTAGAAACATTAGTAATAATTTCTTAACATGGTTCTTCGGTTGGTAAAAATAGGGAGAAATTGTTGTATAATTCTATCTTTATATTCCAATGTATTTACTAACTATTCTGCTAAAACCTTGCAAATAATGCAGTAACACCATTGAACTCAGATCAAAAAGAATATGTTTGTACATAGACTTGAAAATTGAGTCTTATACAAAAATTGTTTCTTTGAACATCGTGTTCTTATTTTGGTTTAGTAAAATAGCCTGGAACAAAATCCTGCTGATTTAAGATAGCTACTTTTGATCAGTGTTGTTTAAATTGCTGTAGTAATTTTCTCTAGTTCAAGCTCCAAGGACACAAACCTGCTTTTTCCTTAGTGCTGTTAATGAACTAAGGTTAACGAACTAGCTTTGTGCCTTGAGGGAAGATGAAAATGTAGAATGCTTTAATCACAAATTGAATGAGAACTGGTAATTCTGGACAGGTCCTCTGTATTCATCTGTACAGTACAACACCTGCTCTATATTTCAGCAGGCACATTTTTAAATGCCAATGGTATTCTTTATTAAGAGTGTGGCCAGCAGGTATAGAGATGGCTTCCTCTGTCTACTATGCCCTGATGAAGAGAATGTGTGTACAGTTCTGGGCTCCCCAGAAAAGGCTTTTATCCAGGATAGAACAGGTGCAGAGATTGGCACCTATCTTACAGAGGTGCAACCTGGCTTTTAGGCCTTTATTCTCATGAGCATCCAGCTAAGCATACATGATTTCTATCCTGCAGATTCTCCAAGCCCTACCATATCCTTAGATACAGCGTATGGGCCAGCAGAAGGGCCCTTATGGCAAAAGGATCCCGAGAAATCAAGACTTTCTATGGAAGGCAGAAACTGCAGATATATTGAAGTAGCCTTCTGTCTGTACGTTCAGCTCATATATGTCTTTTCTCTTGTGGCATACGATGTTTTGCGTGATACATGAAGGATGTAGGGCACTGAACCTACCAAGAGTCATCAGGAGTTCTCAAGCTGATGAGATACTGAGAGTCAGTAAGCAGCACTGGACCACTGCATCTCCGTTTTCCTCTTCTTGTTGAAATCACACACTACAGCTGGTTCTAAGAGAACTACTCTATTTGCACCTCTTGAAAACATGACTTTATTTAGCTTCAAACTGCAAAAGCTTTTTTAATCTGTACTTGAGCCTAAAATGTAGCTTTATTTTGAAAAAATGTTAACACTATACAAAAATCAGAAGGAACCAGGATGAATAGGAATTTTGTAAATATATGCCTTTCTCATACTGATGATTACTTGAAACATCGTGGATTGTTAATTAATGTCTGAGAAATACTTTCAGAGATAATATCTCTTTCTTTGTAGCTGTTATATAAGCATAAAAACAAAACAAAAAAAAAAAAGAAAATATATGTATTCATCACTAACTTCATATTATTTAGTAAGGAGCCATAATGCTATGCTTTTGTGTGAGAACATATGAATGTAGTCCTGTCCTCAAGGGTAGTCAGAAGGGAGGGAAGTGTAAGAAATGGTGTGTACATAGAGATCTTTCTCCTGTAACAACTTCACAGGTTATAATGACGTATGTAGAAACTGGAAGACAATACTGTACAGCGAGATAGGCAGTGACTTCAGACACAAAATTATTCTATATCCTCTGAAAGACTGAGAAGAACATTCATAAGAAGTCTGAAAATGTCATTTTAAGACTAGCACCTGTTCTAGGGAAAGGACGCCTAATAAGGTAGATCTTATGCCCTGACTAGGGTGAGTGTAGGACATCCACTCTCAGACATGCTGGGTGAAAGCAGAATACACATCCCCAGTTCTTTAATTTTTTTTGCATTCTTTGTCTACAGATGCTATATGCCACAGGATAGCTCATGACTATCATATTGCAGAAGTCAATCTATGCTCCTTGAATTTGTGTAAAGACATATGCAGAGGCCCTTTGTTTTTGAAATACGTGATTCTGTATATGGTATATCTAATTCTTTGTCTTGTAAACACACACACACGGTGCCTCAGGATATACTGCTGCATATGAGAAATGGAAATGCTCAATAAGGCCATTTACAAAAGAGTAAGTAGGGAATGGATGTTAGTACTAAAACACCTTTAAGAACATCATAGCACTGAATCACATTTCTGTTCTTTTGGATGCCAACATAGATACCCAATTTTCAGACTACATTACAGAATTTTCCTAAGTTTTGTTGAAAGAATAAAGATTGTTCACAACAAGGAACTCACATTTTACTATTTCCCAAAGTGAAAGTAAATATATGAGTTTTAGCATCAATGAAGAAACATATTTATATTTAAACATATTTACAGTTTAATGCAAATGTTGCTTTGGATTGCTTAACTTGACAAAACAAATAAAAAATCAAGAAATGAGGCTCCTGTAAGACACCAGATATTTAACAGGAGTCCTCTTCAGGCTTATTGCTATAAATATACATGAAGAAGATAGTTTCCACATGTAGTATGTTGGAAAGCAAGAGGCAACTGAATTAATAAAATGATCCTTATTTCATTATATCAAAACTATCATTGAAATAGAACTGCCTACAGACTAATAAAAACCTTGGGATTTCTGTTGCCTTAATATTTTTATTACTTAAAAGAACAGTCAACAGAAACCTTAGGCTACTTAATGCTAACATTTGTAACTTCTAACTCAGCATCAAAAAATAAGACAATACTCTATTTTTCTATTGTTTTCCACAACATTTTTTCAAGTAGGATTTTCACTGCAAATGGATTTTCCCAAATGCTGTTATTATCCTCTCACTTAAATATGTATTTATGTCATAGATAAAAGCATGCTAATATATACATGTGTTGTTTTTTTTAGGAGTGAGATTGTGGGAACACCTTCCACAGGAAAAGTTAATACTCAATGTCTTGTAATTTCTGAATCATGTTTACCTGAGAAAAAGTGCAAGACAAATATGACATTCTGGTTGGTTTGAAGTCTTTACCCCTAGCAATAGAAGATGAATTTCCTGGGACATGATTGGAAATCTGCTGGAGAACTGCTTCACTTGTTGAAGCTGCAGGTATGAAATATTTTTTAAGGTAAGATTTTTAAAGGACAAGGCAACTGTAGTTAATATGCTGTTAGTATGCAGTTTAATCTTTCAATGTCACCAAAAGATGCACTTGTCAGATTTTATACAAACATAGTAGTGTTTGATGCAACTGCTTTTTTTTTTGTTTTTATTATTGTCTCTTTTTATCAGTATTGCAGTAAGGACTTTGACACTGATGCCTCTTAAATCTGCCTTTTTCCTTCTTCTGATAAGGACTAATCTGTACTAGGATAAGTGTGTCTTTGTAGGATAAACAACTTCAACAACTTCGGAGTTTTGCACCCAGTTGTACTCCTGGGCAAGACCCAGAAGTGTCTCGGCAGTGTTTTGCCTTTCATATTTTCTTTTCAGAAACAGTAAGGCAAAACAGAAACAAGATTCACTCATCAGGGTGTTTTCAGAGACATTATAGCACTGGCTGAGAACCTGGCCATGGCTATGGGTCACAGGATAACAAAATATTTTTCTTTCAAGAGAGTGAAATATTATTATATGAATAATACACAATGTAAACTAATCTATGAGTAAAGCATTACAATTATTAACCTCAGCAAACAGAAAAGTTTCATCAATAAAATCTAGAACATTGTCTCTCCTGTTGCTTCACTGTCATTATGGCTGTAACCAGCTACTTTTGGGTTGTGTTCCATTATTATTAATGTGTTTCTCTTGAACTCCCTCAAGTTACTTGCAAGAACCTGCAAAACACGAAAACTGAAAGGCTACCTGGAAATCTTCTTGAAATCTTCTTGAAGATTTCTTCTTTGAAGTCTTGCAGGGGTTAGAGAAAAACAGCTATGTTTCAGAAGGATGTCTCTCTATCTGCACCCAGAGGCGTAGCAATGGTGGACTACCATGGCTGGAAAGCAGTGCTGTCCTGAGAGTGGAGTTCTACGGGCTACCCAGGGGGAGAGGAAGGAAGGGAAACCACTGCAAAGTATCCTGATTTGGGTACAGCAAGCCTCAAGTGAAGGAGCAGGGAAAACAGGGACAGTATACCATCTTAACTTATGCATTTTATGCATACATTGAGTCCCAGTGAGATGCTATGATGCCCAACCAATAAGATTATTTATTTAGGGTGCAGAATAGCTATTCCACACTTGCTTTGAACTCCATGCAACTTGGGTCCACTAATTATTGATAGTAAGTATGGGTACACCGCGAGTGGAATGTTTAGTACCTACTCCTCTATATGCTTACCTTAAAGGAAATAATTTTAATGTCTGGATGTAATTCACTATATTCAATATAGGTATCAGAAAGTCTTTAAAAATAAAGAGCTAATTCTCCCTATCTAGCCAATTATCCTGATAGCACCAAAGAATTCAACAGCCTCTGATAAATAGTCTTTGAATATGAAAGGGGAATCACAGTCAAACAAAAGCAAAAACCAAACAACTTATCAAATTATAAATTCAAACCAGAAAACAAAGCCACTGATCAGAGTGCTCTAGCATGTTCTTCTGCAGATCAGTGTCCTTGCAGGGGTCTCTCAACACTTCATGAAGGTCTTCACTCACAAACCAACTGAATTGCAAAGGCAAAGGAGAAAAAGTGAATTTTAAAGCAGCCAGTAGAAAACAGATTTTGTTTCAGTCAGAGATCTACCAGTAGTGTGCAGAGCTCCTGGCATTCAGAAATAAGAAACTGAATGCTTTAGGGTTTCTTTGCTTCTCTGTTTGTTTGTATGTCACATCTTTTCTTTCCTAGTGCTTTTCCTTCAGTTACATAGAAATTGTGTGGAGACTGTCAATCACTGTCAGTGTATATCTAGGCTTTAGTCTCCATATGTCAATTATATTATTAGGACAAATCTGTACATACTGAATCAAAGTACTTCTATTTAGATGCATGTCATTACTAGTCTGAAGATTGGTAGCTACCCTGGGGACAAAATTTGGTCTTTCAGGTCTGGCTGGATTATGCTGCTGGTGTGAAAATATTTGTGTCAAGGACCATTAGGTCAATTTAATTTCTTCTGCATTCACAGGGAGTCTCATACTGCAGTATACCTTCTACCTGGAGAAATCTTTCATCAGTTCTAATAAACACTAAACATAATTAGCTCTGCAAGCCAGTGAATTTGTTCAGAGATTTTTAAGTGCATTGAATAGACCTGAATTTCCTCACTGTACATTTAGAGAAACTAAGGCACAGCTAAGTCTAAAACTTCTAGAAAAGAAGTCTAGTTTTGCTGAAACAAAACTTTGAGGAGAGAATCTTGATACAAAATACATAGACATATGTTCTTACTCCTCTTTACTAAAATATTTCTAAAAGAGGCTGTTTCTGAAGAGTGGTAAACTAAGAAATCTGTAGTTTCTTATGACATGAAACTTGGACAGGCTGGAGTGATGGGCTCAGGCCACAGGTGCCGGGTCATGCACTTCAGTCAGCACAACCCACAGCAGTGCTACGGGCTTGGGAAAGAGTGCCTGGAGAGCTGCCTGGTGGGAAAGGATCTGTGGATGTTGGTTGACGGCCAGCTAAACACAAGCCAGCAGTGCGCCCAGATGGGCAGCAGGAGTAGAGATTTTATCATCTCTTGTACTCTGTACTTTTGAGACCGCACCTTGAGTACTGTGTCCAGTTTTGGGCACCACAGTATAAGGACATTGAGGTGCTGGAGCAGATCCAGAGAAGGGCAACAAGGAGAGGCCTGGAAAACAGGCCCTATTAGGAGTTTCTGAGGGCATAGGGGTTAATTAGTCTAGAGAAGAGGAGGCTGAGGGAAGGCCTTACAGCTTCATACAACTACTTCAAAGGAGGTTGTAGGAAGGCTGGTGCTGCTCTCTTTCCTCTCAGAGAGGTCATTCTCTTTCTTAGGCAGCATTATCTTTTTGCTTTATGTCTTCTCAGAATATGGTGAAGTCTTACACACCTTAGTAAATCTTTTCAACTTGTAAGCAACTGTTGAGTGGGAGAACTTTTCAATTAGAGGAGTCACAGAGTCACAGAATCACAGAATAATCCTGGTTGGAAAGGACCTACCAGACCACCAACTCCAACCATACCCATAGCCACAAATACCTGAATACCTCATGGATGGAAAAAAACAATATAACCCCTTCCATGCTTGCCTCTATAGCATGTCATGAAGCACCATGTCTACACGCTTCTTAAACACCTCCAGGGATGGTGACTCAACCACCTCCCTGAGAAGGCCCTTTCAGTGCCTCACCACTCTTTCTGTAAAGAATTTCTTCCTAATAGCTAATCTAAACCTCCTCTGCCTCAACCTCAGACCATTTCCCCTGGTTTTGTCATTAGTCACCGAGGAGAGTTCTTAGCCCCCTGAGTAGTTATAGCTTGCAAAAATTTCAGATTCATTCAAATGCATGACAAAATTCTGAGAATACCTGGGGGACAGAGAAACCATTTTATTTCATCTACAGGCTAAAAGACAAGCAGGATTGTTGAATCCACTAAGTTACATGTCTTTTCACCTGAATCTTTAGTTTGTGACATTTATAAAATTTCTACTTTAGAAAGCAGTGATGACAGCACTGAATAAATGGTTATTTCCAGTGAAATATAAAAATTTCACTTCCAAGTTCCAGGAATTTTATCAACCAAAATGTTTTAATACTACTTGTAAATAAATACATTAAGAGATGATGAAGATACTAACAAAATACCCATGAGACCACATATTCTATGCCTTTTTCAATGTAAGATAGAGCTTGAAATTAGTTATCTTTCTTTACAATGTCAGTCTGACTTGCATTCTAGATTCAGACTTCTTCCCAAAACCAAATGATATGCAAACATGAATCATTGAAACATTGGCATATAGGTTTTTTTGAGTGTTCATTGTGTAATACATACAACACTGTATTATTCTACAGTGTGCAAAAGCTGATTAACTTCTGTTCCTGTTTATGTTTGTTCAAATACAAAATGTGATAGCTGTATCATCCATTGTATCACAATTCCCTTCATTTCATAATCTGTGGTCCTTACCAGGAATTTGAGCCAACATGCCAGTTCTGTTTGTTTCATCTTGGTTAACTACAAGCCACTACATGCTTATGAAAAACTGCAAACAACACTTGAAACATCACATTGGGTACTCACTATGTTTTCACAATTAGAACAATCCAAACCTCCAAAGTAATTTCTGTTCCTGCACCCTTCAACCTTGAAGATAATTTCTAGTCATTAACCTTATTACTTTGCAACAGTTGTTATAATGGCAATTTTGTCAGGAATCCAGATCTAATAAAAATGTATTTACATACAAAGCTTTATGGAAATGGTTTTATGGGTATAGTTTCCTTTGGTGACAGTGCAGTCAGAAGATTTTAAAAGAATTCAGAGTGAAACTTTTAAACTGTTCAGGATGTTAGAGTGTAGACCTGAAAAAGTTAAGAAAATTACTCACTTATACTACAGAAACTGTGATTTCCATCTGCAAAACTACATTTGAAGAGACAAAAAGTGTATCAAGGCATTTTAGGCAACCTTTTTTGACTTCATCTTTTGTGTTTTTGTGTTTTTTCTTGCAGGCTCTTCAGTATAGAAGTCAAGATGACTTTTTCTTCTGATAAATTGATGGGTACAAACTATGGCCTGCTTATTTTGCTTTTAACTCCACTGCATAGCTAAATTGTGCAGTAATTGTGTAAGCAATAATTTATTGCTCTTTCTACTTTTTGCAACATCTGAAAGTTGAAAGTCAGTCTAAAAAACTCAGCCATGGAGATAATACCTACCTATACTCATTATTCATGTTGATAAACTTTTAAAAAGCTAAAATATACTTTTAAAATCTAAAATAAAAGGATCAAGCCAGCTTACTCCAATACAATAAAGTGGATTATTTACAGAAATCAGAATCTTGGCACTCATGTTTGAGTCAAATGCCAGGGTCAACTTGACACTGTAGTGAGTCAGAAAGCACATCTGTCAAAGTTTTCCTTTCAGCAAATAAAATCTTATCGGTCTATGTTGCAATTAAGTGGCTCTGAAACATAGTTATCTGACACTCACTTCTGTTCAGTAGGGGTTTAAAAACAAAGCATATTAAAAAGAGCCTGGGATACAGCCTGCGTCTTATTTGCATTTGTCACTTAAATGATGCATCAATCAGTATTTAGGTATTCATAACTTGATTTAACAATCACTGACAAAAATAGTACAACTCCTGATGATTTCAACAGAGGTAAGTTCTCTGTCTTAGCAGTGTAGTTAATAAAAATTTGCATAGAGGAGGAAAAACACAAAATAAAATGAATAAGAGAGTTATTGTGGTCAAGATCAAGAAACAGATCTACAGAAAATATAAATTGTTTCAAAGTCTTCAGTGGATGCGGTAGTTATACATCAAGTGAGATTTGTGTTATTATCCAATAGTGAAAAAAAACCCACAATAAAATGAACCCCAAATAATAGTATTTCAGCAAAAATGCTGGGAAACTCCTTCTTCAGTGATGTCAGAAGCACTGACTCCAGGAGTACTACGTCTGGTTCCAAATACTGTATTTGAAAAAAATATGTTCATAAGCTGGAATGACTGTGAAGCAAGTTTAAAAAAATAGGTGGTAAAGGATGAAAGAATACTAGACTCTTTCTAATGGGAATGACAAAGAAAAAGACATGCATGTTAGAAGAATAAGTGTATCATTTTTGTAAAGCAAATCATTGACTTTTTTTGTCCTGTATGTCACTAGCACTGCACAAATATTTTCAAATACAGCTGGCATATTATACAGAAAGGTATGCTAAAGATTATCAATAGTACTCAAACTCTTAAGGAATGAGCATTTGTGTGACTTGTGGGACATCCACTTAGGAAGTGATTTTAGCCATAACCTACATTCATATTTGCTTCAGAATAAGAAGACAACTTCCAGTCTTTCTGATGTCTAAATATGTGCTTCTATATGTCATAGTATTATCAAAGTCCATACAGAGTAACAATGTTAGAGGAACAGTGAGGGCAACTTGGATTCATAAAGTTTCAGCTCAAGCCTTCCCCATCCTGCATATTCTATCATACCTTTCCTTGTCAACTCTACAGCAGCTGAGGAAGTAAAACATTTCTTTTCAAGCTTGATGCATTGCTGGCATTGAACCTATCCCTTTGCTTCTGAAGGACAGGCTGATGCTTGCCTTTACATTGTAATAATGTCAGCTTGTTAAGAAACCATGTTGAAGTCACAAAGTAGATAGGTAAATTTGCAATGTCAGAAGAAGACCTTCTTTGCCTCTGTCCTTTGTATGTTGTCAGAGAACCTAGCCTCCTGATCAGGAAGTGACAGGGAGTAGTTATGGAGCAGATCACACTGTCATTACGTGGCTACAGAGGACCACCAGGTGATCAGGACAGGTCAGAATGAGTTTATGAGAAGCAGGCCTTGCTTGACTAACCTAATCCCCTTCTGTGACAAGGGATCCGCTTAATGGAAGAGGGAAGAGGTTTGGACATTATCTACCCGCACTTCTATTTCCCACAGCATTCCCATTCAGAAACTGACTGCTCATGGCCGGGATGGGAACAATCATTAATGTTGCAGATAAAATGAAGCTAGGAAGGTGTATTGATCTGCTTGAAGGCAGGGAGACTTTACAGAGGGATTTGGAGAGGCTGAATCGATGGGCTAAGGACTGTTGTATGAAGTTGGATATGACCAGATACCAGGTCCCACACCTGAATCACAACTACCCTTTGAAACACTAGAGGCTTGAGGAAGAATGTCTAGAAAGCTGCCAAGCAAAAAATATTCTGGAGGTGTTGGTTAGTAGCCAGAAGTGTATCCCAAGAAGGCAAACAGCATCCAGGCTCATATGAGCAACAGTATGGCCAGCAGAAGCAAGGAAGTTATTATGCCCCTGTGCTTGGCACTGATGACGACAGAGCTTACATATTGTATTCTGTTTTGAGCACCTCAATACAAGAAAGACACTGAGGTGCTGAAGCATGTCAAAAGAAGTATAACAAAGCTGGTGGATAGTTTAGAGCATAAGTTGTGTGTGGAGGGATTCAGGGAACTGAGGTGTGTACCCTGGAGAAAGGGAGGCACAGAGGAGATCTTATTACTCTCTAAAACTACCTGAAAAGAGATTGTATCAAACTGGGGTTCGGTCTGTTCCTCCAAATAATAAGTGGTAGGAGGAGATGAACTCACAGCGGGGGAGGTTAATATTGAGTATTATGAAATATTTCCTCAACAATAGGTTGAGCAGTGGTAGGAGGAGACGAACTCACAGCGGGGGAGGTTAATATTGAGTATTATGAAATATTTCCTCAACAATAGGTTGAGCAGAGCAGTGGTGGAGCCACCATCCATGTTACAAAGAATCATAGAATGGCTTAGGCTGGAAGGAACATTAAAGATCATCTAGCTAAAATGCTCCTGCCATCAGAAGAACTTCTGTACACTAAACCAGGTTGCCCAGGGCCATAAACACTACTAGAGACAGGGCATCCACAGTCTCTCTGGGTTACGTGTTCCAGTGCCTCACGACCCTCATAGTGAGAAATTTCATCCAAAAGTCAGATCTAAATCTGCTCTCTTCAACCTTGAAACCAAGCCCAATCACAAGTGTCCTTTGTACAAAGTTCCTCTCCAGATTTCCTGTAGGCCCCCTTCAGCTACTGGAAGGCCGCTATAAGATCTGCCAGGAAAATCCTCCTCCAATTCCCTCAGCATGGTTTCATAGGTGATATGTTCCAGCCCTCTCATCATTCTTGTCATCCTCCTCTGTACTTGTTCCAAAAGTTCCACATCCTTCTTGTACTGGGTGATCCAGAACTGACTCAGTAGCCCAGGTAAGGTCTCACAGAGCATAGTAGAGACAGAATCATCTCCCTTGATCAGCAGGTTCCACCTATTTTCATACAGCCCAAGATACAGTTTCCCTTCTGGGCTGCATTCATGTATTAATGGCTCATGTTGAGATTCTCATATACAGTATCACAGTATCACAGTAATGATGAGTCTGGAAAAGACCTTAAAGATCATCCAGTCCAACCTAAAACCAACCAAGTAAACCTAAACATCTGACATCTAGATCATGCCACTCAGCAGTCCATCCAGACTAACCTTAAACACCTCCAGAGAGAGTAACTCAACCACCTCTGTGGGCAGCCTGTTCCAAAATCTGATCACTCTTTCACTAAAAAAACCTTTTCCTAAAGTCAGCTCTAAACCTCCCCCAACAGAGCTAAAGACTGTGACCAATTGTCCTGTCTCCAGTGTCCAGGGAGAAAAGACAGACCCCCGCCTGACCATAACCACCTTTTAGGTAGTTACAGACAGCGATAAGGTCACCCCTGAGCCTTCTCTTCTCCAGGCTAAACAGAACCAGCTCAATCAGCGTCTCCTCATAGGGCTTACCTTCCAGCCCCTTTACCATTCTAATTGCTCTTCTCTGGACTCCCTCCAGCACCTCAACATCCTTCCTAAACTGAGGGGCCCAGAACTGAACACAATACTCTAGGTGCAGTCTAAACAGTGCCAAATACAGGGGGAGGATAACCTCCCTCGCCCTGCTTTCCACACCATTCTTGATACAGACCAGGAAGCCATTAGCCATCTTTGCCACCTCGGCACATTGCTGACTCATACTAAGTTTACTGTCCACCAGTACCCCCAAGTCTCTTTCTACCTGGGTACTCTCTAAGAAATCCATTCCCAGCCTGTAGTTCTGCCTGGGGTTGTTATAACCAAAATGCACAAACCGACACTTAGACTTATTAAAACTCATCCGATTAGAGTCTGCCCAACTCCCCACTCTGTCCAAGTCCCTCAGCAGGGCCCTCCTACCCTCCAACATATCAACATGGGTTCCAAGCTTGGTGTCACCTGCAAATTTGCTCATGATGGATTCCAACCCATCATGAGTATCATTAATGAAGATGTTGAACAAGACTGGACCTAACACCCACCCTTGAGGGGCACCACTAGTAACAGGTCGCCAACTAGATGCGACACAATTTACCACCACTCTCTGGGCTCGTCCATCCAATCAGTTCCTGACCCAGCATAGAATATTCCTGTCAAAGACCCTTGCTGCCATCTTAGCTAGGATTTTATCATGGGAGACCATGTCGAATGCTTTATTGAAAACCAGGTAAACCACATCCACAGCCTTCCTCTCATCAACCAGTCTAGTCACTTGATCATAAAAGGAGATCAGGTTAGTCAGGCAAGATCTACCGCACCTAAACCCATGTTGACTGGGCTTAATCTCTTGGCCGTCACACAGTTTTTGCATGACAGCACTCGGCACTAACCGTTTCATAACTTTACCCAGAACTGGTCTATAGTTACCTGCATCATCCTTCCGACCCTTCTTGTGTATGGGGGTCACATTCGCCAATCTCCAGTCACCCAGGACCTCACCTGTGATCCACGACTTCTAATAAATTATGAAGAGTGGTTTAGCAAGCTCATCTGCCAGCTCTCTCATCACTCTGGGGTGAATCCCATCAGGTCCCATGGACTTGTGGGGATCCAAACAGATCAGCAGGTCTCTAAGTGGTACCTCTTGGATAACAGGGAAACTACACTGTCTTCAACGACAGGGTAGACTGTCTTCAAAATGACTACTTAGCTAAATGGGTAGATGGGGATAGGGTACAGAGGCAAAGGAGGCATTAAGTACCTCTGCCTTATCCTCATCTCTGGTTACTAATTTTCCCTCCATATCCAGTAAGGAGTGGAGGTTATTGCTACCCCTCTTTTTTTCATTGATATATTTGTAAAAGCTCTTCATATTATCCTTAAGAATGGTGGCCAGCCCGAGTTTGAGTTGGGTTTTAGCCTCCCTAATTTTCTTCCTACACAACCTGAAAATTCCTCTATACATGACTCTATTGACCTCACTCTTGTTGTACCAGAGATGGTACATCCTCTTTTTTTCTCTTAGTTTTTTCAAAATTTCCTTACTTGTCCAGGCTGGTCTTTTTCCTCTACTGGAGACTACTCAGGTAGAATGAGACTTGGGGGTATTGGTGGACAGTAAGCTTAGTATGAGTCAGCAATGCGCCCAGGTGGCCAAGAGGACTAATGGCATCCTGGCCTGTTATCAGGAATGCTGTGGCCAGCAGGGAGAGGGAGGTTATCCTCTCCCTGTATTTGGCACTGGTTAGACCACACATGGAGTATTGCATTTCACAGTGTTGTGAAAGGTGAAAATACTTAAGTGTTTGTCTGTGTGTATGTGCATGTGTGTGTTTGCTCACGTGTGTGGTCATGTGTGTGTGTATGTACATGTAGATGCAGACACACACTCCAAACTGCCTTGTCTGATACAAAAAAGGGAAAAAAAATCAGCCTCTGCTTATGGCTTGGGATTCCCTATTTTTGCTTCCCTGCTCCCATTTGCTTTTTTCCCAAGCTTAGATTATTCAAAAATGAAGAAAATTTCACAGTTTTTATAATGATGGCAGAAAGATGGCGTTATATTTCTTTTAGGAATAAAAAAAGTCATTGTGCTCATTCTGATGATGGTTTGCAATATGATTGAACACAGTTTTATTTCTTATTTATGAAAATTCACTGTGATGCAGCACTCCATAACATGGATTATTTAATATTGCTTCTAATGAGATTCAGAGCAAGATTTGGCACAATAAAGTATTAATTAATATCATTAATAAAATAACACTTTCTCATGTGCATTTGGCCCTACATTTATAGTAACTTTCTTCTTTTCCGTCCCTTGAGATTTCCTTTCTTCTTTAAATTTTTTTTCCAGGCAAAACAATTTGTGGATTCTTACTATTCAGTTAACAACAGGCTTCATATGTCAACACTTTGCTACCATATGAATGTAAAGAAAGTATGTATGTGTGAGAGAAATCTATACACAAACACACATGCTTTGGTTAAATTATATCTTATGTGTCTGTAATTAGATCTTGCAACTAGTTTTGGTATATGATCTTACTTACATTAAAATACATACTGCTCTGTCCGGCCAAAAAATAGTGAACAGAATCTGGAGTCTTCTCTATGATTCTGTAATATCCTCATTCTGTTTGCTTTATCAAACTTCTATCTTCTCTTTTCACAGAGATTTTTTAAGTCTTCATACCGCTTTACCCAAAAATTTCACAACTCCTCACTGCCATCTTGTGGGAAAAACCGTACATGCTTAGTGTACCAGAAGTGAAAACTAAATACAATTCTGCTCTGACAATACTTCTAGCAGTTAGCTAAGAATTATTACTTCATATAGAAAACAAAAATTTTACCATGAAATTAAAACATAAACCCACTAATTTTTTCACTTGTAAACATTAGCCAACACTATTAAACATTTTGTTCTCAAAGTGAATCCTCTATTACAAATATGTAATAATATATCTTACATAATATATAATGTAATATATATCCTAATATATAGGATATATAGGATATATTAGGATATATTACAACTTACATACGCATACAGCACATTAATAAACTATATATATTGAAGCAAAAGCTACTTTCACATTTATGAAACTCTAACATAGGAAAAATGAATATATGATAAAAAAATTTAATTTCTTGAAACCTCTTCTGGCAAAACATGGAAAATTCTTACAGAACATTCATATTTTTCCCCAAATGTATTTTACCATGGGTTTTCCTTTCCCTAAAAGTTCCAGCACATACTAAAAGTTTATAAGCACTAACAGAAACAATTTTATCAGATCACAATTTTAAAACTTTGGAAATTTCACATCAATGTATGACATCTTTAACATATTGCAAAAACTCATTATGGTTTAATAAAATTTACCTTTCTTATCACATCTTCCAAAATGTGCATGACCACAAATATTTTCTATAGCACACACACAGGGGAAAGAGGATATCCTCATGTTCATTTCAAGACCAACAGTCATAGTGCCAAGGGTTTGCTGAAGAAGTTATTGAGCTCAAGCTATGGCATAATGCATTACTTTTTGTGCAATACAGTGTACTGCTGTGCTTTGCGAATGTTTCAGGTGACCTGGCACATACCACGACCTTTGAGAGTTTGTGGTGATGGTGTTTAAATTATTGTATTTGACAGTGGAAGTTTGATACTTTTTGGCAGTCACTACAAGCCCATGAGGCTGTCTTCCAATGAGCAATTTTAAGGGATAGTCTTCTGTGGGGAATTTGCCAGTCTATGCTTATTAGATGCACCATCTTTTCCATGTCCAAACAACAGACATACTGTTCTTTGTATAACACTGTTTTTCCCATCTCACAGGATGTCTAATAGTGGACACTTTTTTTTTTTTTTTTCTGGAGCCTAAAATGTGACATCCAAGTCCTATAAGAGGACTTTCATGGAGGACTTTAAAGGCATTTCACCCTAAGGTGAATTACTTAAGTCTTTCTAGTACAGTGCGGTACACCACCTAAACAAAGTAGAAATAGATTTAATACAAATCCAGAGTCCCTAAATGTTGATGGAGTCCTTGTATAGGGTTTGTTCTATTGAGAGAATTGCAAGATTTGATAGGGAAAAGAAAAAAAAACACAAGAAATACTTGGACACATACTATCAGGAACTGCATACCTACAGCAGTCATGGAAGAGAAGGAAACCAGGCAACACACCTGTCCAAATGTGGAATCAGTTCTTCAGTCACAGAAGCCACACAGTAGTCCTGCCTGACAGAAGATGTTAAGACTTGCAAACTGGAAGCAGTAACAGGTAACCAGATTGTGAAACTTCTGCAAACTTCTGACTTTGCATCTTCAAAATTGATCCAGTGATGCAAATACTCTAATTTCCTATTGTGGTCAATACTAAACTACTGACAACACCTTTTGAGCCTGAAAAGACAATGCAGACAGTAATCTGTGCAGAAAATTCATTGCTATGCTATTACTCTTCCCTGCCTCCTGCAGCCTAGAAAAACAGTATAAAGACTAGTATGCAAAGAGAAAAGTTAAAGATCTGGCAGAGCAACATGAAGTGCATAAGCAGAAAAATGTAGGAATGCATGGGGAATGTGATCTGTTCTGATCCCCAAGGTATATAGGAGCACATGGTGCTATGTGCATTTCTGGATATTAGAAACACTTTCTGGACAAATGACAACAATGAATGTGACCATACTGAGCAGAGAGAGAAATCTTTAATTAGCCTATTTTAGAGTTACTGAGAGTATACACTAATTATTTTGTTACTTATGGAATTGTCTGAGAAAAAACCCTTGACAGTCTAGTTGTACTACTAGATGGGGTAGTAGTACAGGATATCTGGAATGCCTACTGTAAATATCTTTCACAATACATTGTGCTAACATGAGTAAAATTAAAAGCTTGCATGGAGTACTGGAATGACTGTAGTTCTGATGGACAGTCATAACTACATGGTAATAGTACAACCAGTTTTGAAGAAGGACAATCTTAGTGCTAACGATGAAAGATCACTTCCCCTAGCATTCTTTGGTATTTCTATATGTGTTTATTTACAAAGAAGTAAAATTTAAAAGGAAAAAATACAACCTTAATGCACTGCATCCAAACACAAAATCCAACTAAACATTTTAGATAGAACAAGGGGGGTTCATATGCTTCTTTCATGCTTCATGATCCAACTGTAAAGCTGTTTTGCCTGGGTTTGGAAAAGAAATACACTTGGTGTGAGGCAAAACCTCCAGTGCTTGCCTCGATCAGTTTATTTATTTCAGAGTAGCTGTAGTAGTATAAAAGGCCAACAACAGTCTCACACAAACCACAATATAACTTCAAGTTTTTTGAGGAATCATTTGCTCCTAGAGTGTAATCCAGCCTGGGCTGCACCTTCATTAAAAGGTCTGTTTCCACATGTCTGTGCTGCATGGGAAATAAGCCAACCCATATATCTAGGGTGGCTCTTCTCCCAGGGAAGACACTGTGTCGACATGCTGAATCCAGAGGGAACAAGCAAGGAGTTATCCTTAGCCAAAAGATGCTGTTGCACCTATTGAGCCCATTTTCAAGGAGATACCAATGCAGGCTATGAGCAGAACCTTTCCTGATTCATACAGTTTAATATAAGTACACAGACTTTTCTGCCTTGCTAGCTCAATCCTGGCTGTCTATGCCAAAGTGGAGACTGTGGACTGTTGAGTCTTGGAAGAAGCCCTTGACTAGTCAGAAGCAGTGAACAGCACTTCTAATGATCATGGTGCAACTATCAGAGAGCAAAATGTAAGGAGAGCACAAGCTAAGTAGCATGCCACAGACATGTCCTATTGAGAAAATGAAGGCCCTGAAAGACACAGAATTAGAGAATAGTCATAGAATCATTGTGGCTAGAAAGGACCTCTGGGATCATCAGGTCCAGCCTTTACCCCAACATCTCCCTAACTTCTAGACCATGGCCTCAAGCACTTTAAATTGAATCACAGAATAGAAATAGATGTCATGATAGGACACGTAGTTTGCTGAAGGCTCTCACATCAGGTGCAAAATTGGCTAGATCACTACAGCAGGGAACAGGCAGACAGAACTGCCATTCAGACCTTGTCTCTGTCATTTCCTTAGTACTAGGATACTCCAATCATCTGATTTAGTCATGTTTCATATACAACAAATACAAATGTGTTTCCAGTAGATGCACAAAGAGAACAAAATAAAATTGACTTTCTACCTTGACCACTGTCCCTCATGCACAAAAGTGAGTTTTCAGCAGTTTGGCACATTTTGCAAGCTTGTCCATTTAGAGAGTTTTCTCTCTTCTTGAACCAGAAGCATACTTAGTTAAAAGAGAATATTCAAATCTGTATGGCTTTTAGGTATGAGTTACATGGAGAGATTGTAATATTTCTGGATTTTCTGTCATGAAAACAGGGGCAGGAGCACCTAGGAAGATGATGGAAATGGTGTGATTTGTGATTGATCACAGACAAAACAAGAGGGTAAGTGGACAAAGCAACAGTAAATTTGGGCTCCTTCTCATACTTTTGAGTCTTTGATTACAGCCTTTAGAATACACTTTCTCACCTCTTGAACAAAGGTAGGTAGGAATTAGAGTTTCTCATGGTACAAGATATTGTTAAGATCAGAAAACCCACTCTTTCTTCTTTCACAAAGTTACAACTTTTTTTTGTGTACATTTAGCAGTAGGATCAGCATCATACAAAACAGGCATTAATGTGCAATTACCTTTTTGCAATTCTCTTTTTGCACGTTATTCACAAATGTCCCATACCATCAGTTCCTTTTAGGTTCACTGAGTATGTATTTATATCATGTGGAAATACTCCAGGAATGCACTTCTTTTATAAAACTTCAGGTTTTGATAAACTGTCATCTCCTGGGAAAAACTAAAAAAACCCAACTTTATTTGGAAACTCGCACAACTCTCTTGAAAGGAAGAATAGAAAGTGAAAATATCTTTGCCTTATTCCCTCCAAATATCTCTCTTTGAGTGAAAATATGCCATTCATCATGAGAAATGGAAGTAACTACCTGAAGGCCAAATGAGTCAAATAATTGTCTAATAAAAGAGACAGCTTACGAAGAGCTACCGAAGGTCAGAGAGCAACTCAAATTACCTATCACATGTACAATAAATTACTCTTTGCTGAATGAGTCTTCACTAACTCCTGCCAGTTAATAGTGGGCTGGGATCTGGGATGCCAAGCACAGGGGTAAAATGGATGCACTTACTTGGTGTTCACTCGCATGTGTATGTTCTTTAATATGTCCTGCAATTCAATCTGCATGTGGAGAGTTAGACATTTAGAATAAAGGTGGAGAAAACACTGTTGAAGATTAGACTTGCAAATCTCAAAGTACAATGTGTCAATCTAGTCGTGTTAAAACACCCACTTACTAACAGAGTAACTGTAGCATATAATAGAGAGGAATCATGAATATGCAATCAGAAAACATTTTCAGAGGCTGATCACCATTTTGTCATTTGAAGCAGTCACTCTCTGTGGTGCTGCCCTCTCATATTTATAGTGATTATAACTTTATGTTATGTATTGCAGATATTATGTTTTACACACAGAGCTGCTAGTGTGTCCAGCATAGAGCAACGAATGACGTAGAACACCTCCCTTATGAGAAAAGGTAAGTGAACTGGGTCTCTTTAGCTTGGAGAAGAGGAGGCCAAGGAGTGACTTCATTAATGTCTACAAATGTGTGAGGGGTGGATGTCAGGAGGATGGAGCCAGGCTCTTCTGTAGATCATCTGGTGACAGGACAAGGGGCAATCGGTGCAAGCTGGAACACAGGAGGTTCCATCTAAATACCAGAAGGAAATTCTTCACAGTGAGGGTAATGGAGCATTGGAACAGGCTGCCCAGGGGGGTTCTGAAGACGTCTTCTCTGGAGATGTTCAAGACTCGCCTGGGTGTGTTCCTGTGTGACTTGGTCTAGGTGATCCTGCTGTGGCAGGGGGTTTGGACTAGATGATCTTTTGAGGAAATAAACCCCTACTTGAAATCTATGTAGCCAGTGAAAAAGAATCTGTCCATACAGACTCTCTCAAACATTGAGCCGTGAAGAACACAGCTTGTAAATGGCTGCCAACTCAATTTAACTCTATTCAACACAACTGTCTGTGCTTGGCTATGCAGCTAGCTTTACCCAGCCAAGACTCCACCTGTCTAATCCATAAGCCACCAACTTCTCTAGAAGGCTCTGGGAGTCAAATGCATTAGTCAAATCCAGCAAAACAATATCCACAGCCTTCCCCTCATCCACTAGGCAGATCACCTGGCCATAGAAGGAATTCAAAGTGGTCAAGAAAAACCTGCCTTTCATGAAGGCTGGCCCTAATCCCCTGACTGTCCAGCACTTGCAGTGAGATCAGGATGAACTGCTCCATAACCTTGCCTGGTACCAAGGTCAGGCTGACAGGACTGTATTTCCCTAGATCATCTTGCCTTCCCTTATGGATGGACAACACATTAGCTAGCCTCCGTTCACCTGGGACTCTCCTGTTTGCCAAGAGCATTGATAAATGCAGAGCAGCCCTTTTATGCATTTTTCTTCATCCTCTTGAACCCAGACTCCCACCCACTGCTCCCCACCCCCCACACCCACCCTGCCATGATAGTGAAAAATCTCATAGTTTAATTACTGCTACTAACGTGAAGGGGCTTTGTACAAGATAGGAGTACTGAGAATTCCCTCAGACTTTCTAAGGCATGGATAAAGGCCAGCAATGCTTTCTGCATTATTAGCAGTACCAACATCAGTCAACATGGAAGACCATCCAAGAACTTTTGGTGGGGTAAATAGTCAAACATAATTTTCTCTTATCTGCCTGCATTCTGTTTCTTACTGGCTTTGGACAAAGGTTAAAAAATGCAAAACAAAACAAAACAGAGATTGTGAAGAATCCTACATCCTTCTAACCGCATGTTTTCATAGCGTTTCATGACTTTTTGCTTTCATATTTCATTTTACATATGCTTTGGATAGGAAACTTGAAAGACCTTTTTCCTTAAATTCTGTGGAATTTCACCACATTTTTGTCCAACTTGCAATTCTGTTTCACTACAGTGTGTTTCACACATAAAAAAAATAGGTTTCTTCTATCTTCACATCTCTTTCTACTGCATGGACACAGATACATATGTATGCCTACCTTTATATGTAGTTTTCATTTCTCTTTCTCCTGAGCTTGGTCATGATTCCTGGCCCTGGTACATGTCTTCTTAACATCTTCAAAAATTTTCCACTGATTAAATGATTGTCACAATGTATAACTACAGTGAGTACAGGTCATTAGCATCTTAAGATGTTGCAGACTGTAGATTTAAAGTAGTTGCTTTTTATAATAATCTGTATTAATCTTAACTTGTTTAGCTGTGGATTTTTAAGGCAAACTAAAAGACCTGTGGGTAGTTTTGAGCCCCTTATTTCTACAGTTTTGCAGTCTGACTCTGGCTATGATTATTACATATGAAGTCTGTGTATACGTCTATTGAATTGTGGCAAATTGTCTGTCTGGGAAATGGCAGACTGATTTCAAATGCACTGTATGTACTGCTGACTATTCTGATATGCTGACTTTCAAGCCTTTTTAGAAGTACTTTGACATTTTACTGAGGTCTTCAAAGGCACGGACAAGTGATTGGTGGATGGTTTGTCTTTTGATGGTGTTGCAGTCAAGAACAGAACTGGCCAGACACAAATGACTCTGTTTCCTAGCAAGAAGTTGATGCTTCTGTACATTGAAACAAAACAGTGATTTTTTTTTTTCCCTGAAGGGCCCTCAGCTGTGCAACAGTGCAGACAGCACCTCTTTTCTTGCCTAATATGTATGTATCTAGTACTAAACCTGTTTCTCCTCAGTGTAAGTCTTCAGTGGGAGCTGTTAGGTCTTGTTCCATCATGTAAGAGGGAGATGGTGATGTGCTGCCTTCTGAATAGCTCCTGAGCTAGGATAAGGAATGAGAAAACAAAAAGGCCATTTACATTCATAAGTATATGAAGGGATGACAGAGGACTTCCAAATCCACATCTTAAAGCAGATACGAAAATCAGTTACAACTGTCATAACAAGTGGCCAGATTGTCAAAATAAACGGACAAAGTTTAGGAAGTTGTTTTGCTTAGCTTTCATTTGAAATACTTTTAAGCAAATTTTAGTAGGGAACTAATTAAAGAATAATAAGTGAATCACAAAGAAGGGAACAAATTACCAAATAATTTAAAATTGGTAGTGTAATACTTTTTGGGTTTTTTTATTAGTTGCACTAGTTAGGTCCTCTTGGAAGTACTAAGCAAATAAATATTATGAAATTATTGCATGGCACAAGTAAATTAGGAATGTGAGATATATTTTTCTTTTTCAAATTACTTGATCATTATGCAAGGTAAGCTAGTGCAATATGCTAAATATTCAACACATTGAAGAAAACCTGGTGTTTATTCCAAGAAATAACAATACCTACCCAGCAGTGTATTGAACATGAGCCAGCAGTTTCCCAGGTGGCCAAGAAAGCTAACAGCATCCTGGCAGGTATCAGAAATACTGTGGCCAGCAGGACTAGACAACTGATTTTTCCTCTCTACTCAGAACTAGCAAGGCCTCATCTGGAATTTTGTCCTTGGTTTTGTGCCATTCAATATAAGGACATTGAGGTGCTGGAGTGAGACGAGTGGAGAAAGCAAGCAGCCAATTCAGTGTGAATGATAGAGCAAGCTTCATTCATTAGCCTTGGATAGCCCCAATATATACAGTGCTCAATAATTATGCCTAATAGGCAAGCGATTATTGATTTAGCCTAAAAGTTACAATTTGCATGTTTCTCCTACTTGCGGTTTCTGCTTAAGCTTAGTTGTCACAGTTATTTACTGAGAATGCCAAGGCCAAAATGTCCTTGGCCATCTGCGCTATCAGTATGGTTAAACAACTCCTTGGTACTCCCCTCAGTACTTTTCGCTTATCCTGTTGTTCAGGCTCATGCCCTACTTACATTCAGCATTTCTAAAGAGCCATGACCTTGCTCTTTGAGCCACTCTCCAACAATTTCCCATTTTTTCTTTTGAACGATTAAAACCTTACCACTTACTTGCATAAAACAATGCTTAATACAAGAAAAACATAGAGAAAGAATCAATAAAACTACTACAATAAAAATAACAAGACATAACAGCTCCTGAACCAAACTTCCTAACCATCCCGATAGACCCCATCCCTGAAACAGTTCTTGAAACCACTCGTCTATGTCGTCGTGGTGTTGCTTGATATGCTCCATGTTTTGTTTCAGGGTGGTTAGGGCCTTGTGGATGGATTCAAAGTGATCAGAGAGATGCCATCGAAATCTTCACAGCTATGTCCTTGGGCTAAAAGTAAAAAATCAGGAGTGTAGTAATCAATGGTCTACAGCAAAGTTGTCTCCACTGGGCTTGTCAATCTTCCTCAGCTAACATGCAGTTTGCTATGTCGNAACAGCTCTTGAACCAAACTTCCTAACCATCCCGATAGACCCCATCCTGAAACAGTTCTTGAAACCACTCGTCTATGGCGTCGTGGTGTTGCTTGATATGCTCCATGTTTTGTTTCAGGGTGGTTAGGGCCTTGTGGATGGATTCAAAGTGATCAGAGAGATGCCATCGAAATCTTCACAGCTATGTCCTTGGGCTAAAAGTAAAAAATCAGGAGTGTAGTAATC
>VZRI01010787.1:6285-23809 GCA_013397515.1 Upupa epops | reverse complement strand
CCCTGGTGCCTGGGAGGGGAGAAGCAGAACGCGCACAGTCTGACATGAAGGAATCACAGGAGAGGGACTGCTCACCCCACAGCAGTGCCCACTCCGCAGCATGGAAAACCCTCGAAGGGAAAAGCCCCGTGAGGAATTATTGCTCTTGTGGGTACCCAGCACCCCCAGGCACAGTGGGGCACCCTGGGCCACCCCAGGAACACTGTGACACCCTGGACATGCCCCAGGGACACCAGTGCTCCCAGACATACCAGTAGCCTGGCATGACTGGCACGTGGTGGTTGTGACGGAGCGGCCAACCCCTACCACACCACTGTGCGAACCAAGATGGGGAGTAAAAGTGCATTTCTAAACGGGGTAAAAGTCAAAGTAAGTCCTGAGGGCCCCCTGTCTCCCTTTTCCCACTGTGCGGGCAGCAGTGAAGGGAATGCAGGGACACAGGTGACAGGGGAACAGGTAGCTGGGGCAGCCGATGGCCCTGGGCTCATCCCATGTCTGCTAAAAGAGTCAGTTTGCCAAGGAACAGAGGCAGAGGGATAAAGTGCAGAGCGGAGCAGAGAGCTGGGAGCTCTCCAAAGCAAAGGAAGAAGCCCAAGGAGGCCAGTCCTTCATGAACAGCTCCTCCCTCCCCAAAGCCACCTGAGGCAGGGCTCCCAGCAGCACCCACCAACACACAGTACAGAACCAGGGCTTGTTATCTACAGGGTAAGGATGGGCAAATTCACCTTCCCTGGTCCCAAGCCTCTGCCCCACTTTTGGAAGCCTGCTTGTGTCCTACAGTAAAGCTAAAGTGAGCTGAACACGGGAGAAACCCCCAGCCATCCAAGGAGCCCATGAAGATGCTCCTGACTTGGGACACAGGAATCTGCAGCAGGGCTGTGCAGACCCCCTACATTGCCACAGGCAGAACTCAGCATGTGCCAAACCCACCCAAGGGAGGAAGACAGTTATTACCTGAACAACTAGAGGGGAAGGGGTTACTGCAGCAGCCCGGCTCCTTCAAGATCACCTAAGCAGTCTAAAATTATCCTTAAACTAGACCTGCACTGCTTTGCTTTTCCCAGCTCTATGTGGGGTGCTGCTGCAGTCCCCTCACAGGGGCTTTCTCACATTCCTGACAAGTCTGACCCTGAATCCAGGGCCCAAGTCCCAGCCTCGTTCTTCCCCCTAACAGAATCAGGACTGGATAAAAGCAGCACCAGCTGTTTCCTGGGACAAGAAGCTCCAATCCCCCCCCCCCCGCCCCATGAAGACAGCAGCCTAGCTCACAACAGAATCACTCCCTGCCTCTTCGTGGGCACCCAGGGCATGTGGCAATATTTGTCCCCTAGACCAGCAGAAACCCATTCTTTTGGGTTCAAATGCTGATTGCATGGTGGCAGGGGACACCCTGGTCCCACAGCCCTCTGCTAGGACATGGAACACAGAGAAGAGCCAGCAGCCAAAGCCTTGGCTCCAGCTCAGCATGGGATCACCTCAAGCCTCATGGATACAGCAGGAGGGGAGGATGGGTGGGCAATTTCCCCCAGAGCTATGGGGAGGTGGGAGACAGGCTATTCCTTGAGCTAGAACCACAAAGATCCTGTCCCATCCCAGCAGAAAAGCAGAGGTGGCCTCCAACTTGCCTTCACAAGACAAGCCCACCGTCTTCACCTTAAAACCCAGTCCATACTGCTCTCTCCCAGCTAGTGACTGAGCACACAGAAGATGACAGATGTGGGAGAGCAGAGTAACCCAGGTGAGGAGTGGCCATGGCTGCCCTCCACCTCTGCACTGGGGGGACTGAGAAGTTCAAGTCACAGCATAGAGCTCCTCACGGTCATTCTGGCAGATCTGATAGCGACATGTGAGCTTCTGTGACCAGGCCCAGGGCTTCTTATGCTTGTCCCGAGGAGGGAGCAGGAAAGCAACGCTGCAGGCCACCAGCACGTGCCAGATGCTGTGGGTGTAGTAGTAGTTCTCATTGGTTTCCATGAATGCATATACTGAGATGGCAATGAAAGCCAAGGTAATCCCTGGGAGGAGGTAGAAAACCCAGCGCTTCCATGAGGAGGGGTAACATTGCCTGCGCTTCACTCCACGGTGAACCTGGAGGGGTGAGAGAACCAGAGAACAAATCTTGTGAGGAGCAGCAGAGGGAGCTGGGGCTGGTTAGTCTGAAGAAAAGGAGGCTGGGAGGAAGAGACCTTACTGCTGTCTACAACTGCCTAACAGGAGGGTGCAGAGAGGTGGGGGTTGGTCCCTTCCCCCAAGAAACAGGGACGGGACAAGAGGAAATAGCCTCAAGCTGCCCAGGGGAAGGTCAGGTTGGCCCATGGGAGAAACTTCTTCCTGGAAAGGGCCCTCAGGCTTCAGCACAGGCTCCCCAGGGTGGGAGTTGAATGGCCATCCCTGGCCATGTTTCACAGTTGCGGAGAATTGGAGCTCAGGGACAGGGTTTGTCAGTGGGCTGGGACAGTTAGCTTTCATGGCTGCACCTAATGATCTTTAAAAGGCCTTTCCAGCCTAAACAATTCTGTAACTCTGTGATTCTAAGGGTTTAGCAGCCAAGGAGAGGCTTAGGCAGGGGGAAACTGGCAGGACTGCATGACCCAGGAGCACCTCCTAGCAGAAGGGGGTGTCTGTTGCCCCTGAAAAATTCCCCTAACTGGGGGATTTCTCTGCTACTAGTCCCTCACCCTGTCTCACTTCCACCTGTGGTGTTTCAAGAAGATCAACCCCAGCCTGTGGATTGTCTGGGGTCTGCCACCAAAGACCCCTGGAAGAGAGCGAAAGGCAGCAGGTCCCACCTGGCTGCCCTTACGTACCCATGCTGCAATCATGATGATGAGAGCAAAGAGGCAGGGACCCATCATGTTCCACACCCCTCTGCGGTCCAGCTGCAGGGACATGGCAATTAACAGGGTCCCCAAGACAAAAAGGACCTGGGAATGAGACACCAGCAACAGTGTCAACAAAACCAAACCACCCACCTGGTTTAAAAGTAAGGGTGGCACCAGGTGACAAGCAGGATTTGCCAGCAGGCTGGGCCCATGAGAGGGCTTAGTGTGGCTATCTGCAGTTTGGCTGGCTTGGGCCTGGCCCAGCCGCGTGGGGTGACCTGACACTCACGTATTTCATGATCTTCTTCACACGGGACATGCAGAGGATGGTCACCCAGATGGACACCACAGAGCCCAGGAAGTCACAGTACTGCAGCGTATCATAGTCCATGATGCACATCACTGCCACACCTGGCTGGTCACACGCGTGGTAGAACTAGAGCCGGGGACAAGATTGAAGGCTACTGTGAATCCAGCAGCATCACACCACAGAGGAAGGAGTGTCAGGAGAAGACTCCACCCACGGCAGCCAGGACCCTCCTGGAAGTGTCTCCAGGATGCTGTACCCAAGCACTGTGGCATTACAGAGAGCACATGAGAGCAGCCATTAAGCTGCCCCCTCTCAGCAGCAGCTGAGGGCTCTCCTAGAACAGAACCCTCTGAGTGTGTGATGCCCCCACTCCAACTCCACTCCCTGGGGTCCCACCCCTGAGTATGAGCAGCCACAGTGCAGACAGAAGAGCTAAAAGAAAATAACACCTTGCCAAGGGCTGAACAGGCAGGGTACATCCATGGGGTGCTTGCCCAATCATCTCAGATGCACCCTGTGGAGCGCCAGGATGACCTGCTCCAGCAAGGAGTGCCTGATGCAGTGTTCCTGACACTCAGACGGAGCTGGCAGGACACCCAACAATCCCTACCGTGGAGAAGAACATGGTGTAGGTGTAGACAGAGGCCTCCACCAGGTAGTAACGATAAAGAGCAACCGCTATGGCTGGCAGAAACATGAGGTTACTCAAGGTGAGCAGCAGAGTGGCCAGGTTCTGCACACCGACAGACTGGGCCTTGGTGTCATCTGTGCAGCTCCACCCGCCCCAACCTGTGGAAGAGAAGCTTGTGTGGGTCTTTGACACTCTACCTTGCCTTCCTGCAGCACCCAGCAGGAGACTGAGGTGCCTCAGAAGAAGAAATCATGCACCAGGACTAGCCCTAGATCTCCTCTCTCTTGCTCCATCTGACACTCACACTCCTGTTCTCACGCTGGCTTTGTTGCTCTGCTGTGGAGAATCTTGGGGAACCCCACTGTAGCCCCACGTCTACTCTGGGGATCCCACAGGCTGTTTTCTGTATGTAAGAGGGAGCACAAGTACAGTATGGGCCTGTCTAGCCTGATTCTATCTATCCCAACAGTAACTCAACTAGTGAGTATCATTCACTACTTGCAGATGATGGAATAAGTGTCTGAGGCTCAGATGCTGTGGATGATGTTCTACGCTAGATGCAAGATCTCTCCAGATCCCAGGAACCAGGGCATAGCACTGAGGAAGCCACTGGGCTCCTGTCCTACCTCCTGTCCCAGCAGGGCAGATGGCAAAGCCAGGTCAGGTTGCTCTGAGCCTAGTCCAACCGAGTTGTGAAGACCTGCTACCATGCAAAGCTCAACTCTGCCAGAGGAAAACCTGTCTTATTACATTCAGCTGGAAGTTTCCCCTGTGCTCCTCGACAAGAGGAGAGTACAGCTCCAAAGGTCCCTATGACTTCCCACGGATTTGATCTATCTCAAGCTCCTCTTCTCCAGGGACCAGACCTGCCACCTACCACCAGGTCATCACCTTGACACCCAGGACTGAGCCTGGACAGTCTCTACAAACACAAATCTGTTTGTTTTAAGCTATTTCAAACTTAAGATTAGGATGCCCATGCTCTCCTTTTGGGGAAAAGAGATCAGTCTCAGGGCAGCTGGCATACATGCAGGCTCTCCCTGGTCAGCAAGTGCAGTTAAAAGCATCTTCCACCTCATTCCAGTGTCCCTAGAATCTCAGCCAGCAGCTCTGCCCCTCCTGTGGGCTCTCTGCCAGGCAGCGCCCAGGGAATCCGTTCTCTCCAGTTCTGTTTCTGGGTCACAAACATGCAGATGGAGCACTTTGCTCCGAGCAATTCAGCACAACCCTCAGCCTGATTCCCCAGTTCCCTTGGGGCGCTCCGTGCTTCCCAGACCCTGGGAACCTTGGGAGAATGAGGATGCTCCATGTCCTTCATGTCACCCTTTGCCCACATCAGCGCTGCAGCAGACACCGGGGCTGGCAGTGAATCACATCTAGCTTTGTCCTTCTGCTGAGAACAGGCTCATGGACCCGCCCAGGCACAGCTGATTTATCATCTCCTTCACCACTCACCCGCCCAGTCTTCTCATTCCATTAAGGTAATTAGCAGGTGACACAGACGTTTCTCCTCTAGGGGCACCTCTGTGTCTGTGAGCTGGCTCTTGACAGGAGACAGAGCAGCCCAGCAAAGCAGAGACTGCACGTCGGCCTCAGCATATCCTGCCGTGGAACCGTGCACAACAAACTGCTCTGGAAGGCAGAGCTCTGACAGTGATTTCAGGCAGCCCCACGGACAGCCTGCCCTCCCTGGGGATGCTCTGATGCATCTCTCCAAGCTGGAAGCCAAATGGCCACTCAACAGAAAGCTGTCCTCAGCCCAGTTCCCCAGTTCCTGAGGCACTCTGTACTTCCCAGAGCCCAGTACTGCTCAGAGGACCTGTGACCAAGTGCTTCTAAAGAACCCACCACAGGGGCCAAGGGCTCCCTGGGTGGGCACCATGACCCTGGGCAGCTCCAGCAGCCCTCAGACTCTGACCACCATGGTGAGAAAAGGGACTTCCCTTGGGGCGGGTAGCAAAGCTCCCCAGAAAAAGGCACTCACCAGCCTTGCAGCTGCAGCCAGCATAGAGGTAGCCATGTCTTCGCAGGAGGCTGCACTGCCCGTAGGGCCCACAGTCATTGAAGCAGGGGGTGAGGTATGCGAAGACAGTCACTTTGGCTTCTGCGGTGTTACATTCACTGCAAGGAAAAGGGATTATCTTGTCCACCTAGTCCTTTGGTTCAGACCTGTGCCCAGTGGACAGCTACAGCCACACTCATGCATGCAGGCTCCCACTGCTTTGGGATCCCCCCCATTCTACCCAGGATCCAAAGCTGTCTCCCTTTCCACTTGGATTGCCGAACTGATGTGCAAGCAGGGTTCAGCTCCCCCCAGACATCCAGAACAGAGCCCAGTACCCAGGACCAGCTCCACCAGTTGAGAGGGGCCCGTGGCACAGTGGTGAGGTCATGGGGTCTGTTTTGCTCAGCCAGATGTTTAGAGTGGGCAGAGTGCTCAGAAGCAGCCCCAGGACAGGATGATACACCAGACTCACCCCTGGCCCTTCGGGCAGATGAGCTGCAGGGAGAGGAACCAGACATCCGTTTGTGGGTACAGGACAATCAGCGTTGCCTCTGCAGAGGCTGTTTTCATGCTCAGAGGGTAGCCCTGGAAAAAAGCTTAAAGAAAAGAGGGTGCTGTGATGGGCCATGGCCAGGGCAGAAGGACTCACAGCAATCCAAGGCTGAGACCGACTACACTGGAATCAGATGTTCCTATGGCTCCTTCCTCCCATCCTCAGGAGGCACCAAGGGGCCCATCGATACAGAGCCCCTTGTTTTTTATTTCACCTCAGTGCTTGATACCTGCCCAGACAGAACAGAGCACTTGGAACAGCCTGTCTGCTGGGCTAGACCTTCAGCACATAGTTCAGCTTCCCTAATATTCCCTTGTGGAGATCTGGAGCTTAGGGACAGGATTTGGCAGTGGGCTTGGGACAGCTGGGTTTGACTCTATGATTTTAAAGGTCTTTTCCAACCTAAATGATTCTGTGATCCCTAAATTTCCTGCCAACAAGGCTGTAAGAGCCCCAGCTGATAGCCAGACCTTCCTTTGGTGGAGACAAACTGCTGGCACCAGACTAGCACCTGCACCCCAGCACCCTGGGCACCTGTCACCATGAAGACCTCAGGAGGGTTCATGTAAAAATCAGCTTCCCTGAGACACCCCAGGGTCAGTGAACAACTCCCCAGGTCTAACAGCAAAGCCCGGAGCTAGCGTGGCTGGGCTGGCAGTGGGTGCCAGTATCATACCTGTGCTGCAGTTGTGTGTGGCGTTGAGGGACAGCACCGGCGAAGCAGCGCTCACACACGCTGCCACGGTGGCATTGGCCAGGCTCAGAGATGTCTGTGCAAACAGAGCAGTGATCCACGTCAGAGCTCCCCAGTGCCACCCCCAGCACAGCTCCCCTCCCATGCTGCCCATAGTGCACAAGAACAGAAAACAACATAAACTCTGTGGATCAAAGTCACCCATCACTTCAGTAGCCCTTTCTGGGCAAAGCCCTGCTCAGCTCACCCCCTGATGCAAGAGAAGCCTCCCGTGTGAAGTGCCTAGAGCTGGGACCCCCAAAAGTCACATCAGCAGAAGCAGGACAGCAGGGCTGAGCCCTACCCTGGCCCTCAAGATGTTTCACACAACTCTAGGTGGCTGATTTTGGGGTATCTTCAGTGACTGCAGCAGGGACAACACCGGGTTTCCCTGCTCAGTCTCCTCTCCTGGTGGCAAGGTGCCAGGCTCCCATGGAGAAGAATGCACTGCAGCTGCTCTGCATTTCTTTTCCTCTGTGTCACTGTCACCAGATGCCAGCAAGCTGTGGCATTTGAATTGGAGCTGGCAGGTGGGACACAACACAAGTGGCTAATACAGGCTCAAAGTGTTTTGTGACAATAAAAAGGAAGAGAAATAGACCCAGTGGTACCTATAAGCCCTGAAGTTTGCTGTCAAACCAGCCTAAGAGCAGGGACAAAGCCCTGCAAAGGGGAGACAATCCCATCCATCAGCCTCCGCACCTTGTTCAGCAGGAGACTGACCACAAGGGAACCCCCACTGTCCATGCCAGTGTTCAGGTTGAGGAGGAGGAGGGTCGGGGAGAGGGAGTTCACGGGCACACTGGGACCATTCAGGAGCCTGTAGCGTACAGACACCACATCCAGGTCCTCACGAACGATTGGCTGGTTCTGCAGACAGAAGCTCCCCTGACCGGACACGTTGCGTGAAGCCACTCCAGCAGACAGAGCAGAGTTCCCTGCTACTCCTGCACTTCCTGGTCTGGGACCAGTTTGGCTCTGGTTTAGGCTGATGAAACTGAGGAATGAACTGGTACTTCCAGGTTTGCAAACTGTAAAGTGAAACAGGAGAGGAATCAGCACAGCCAGGAGAAGCGGCACTAGATCAAGCCACCACAGGCTAGGCCCCCAGCAGCTCCAGATCTTCAAGTGACAGCACTAACTGGGGCATTTCAGCTGTTTCAGGCACTGTAGTATTTGCTACAGTCTCTGAAAGGCCCCAGGGGACATCAGTGGAAGCACCCCAGAGGGCAGAGCAGGGTGAGCAGAAGGGATAACACACAGCACTGTAAAACATCCACGTACCCAGGGAGTGCTCCTGGGCCAGTGCCAGGGCACAACATATAACTATCCCATCCCCACAGACTGCAGGAAAGTCTCTGACAGTGCTCCAGATGTGAGCAGACCAGGTTGAGCAGCAGAGAGTAGTTGACCCAGTACAGCTATGGGCACGAGCCATCACTACATGGCACCTGGAGATGTCTGTGACACTTTCAAGTCCCAGTACTGGAGCCTATCCATCACTCATGGAGACTCTGATGCTCCCTTCTCATACCTTGACTGTCAGGGACAGGCCCTCCAGCACATGGCAAGAGACTCTGCCGTGAGGCGGTGACGACAGAAGTCCCATCAGAAGACCACTTGAAACATGTAGCTAGGTGGTGAGTTTCCAAGAGTCAAACAGGCATTATGGTCACATAATGAGAGGATGTGAAGGTGCCTGCCTCCTGAGTCACAAGGTGTCACCCGAAATGGTAACATCCCCTCGTTACAACCCAAGACATCACCCCCAAGAAATCTCTGAGATAGCCTGCTTCTGGTCAATCCTTATTCAATGAATCATGACAGGCTGATGCATCTACACAAAACTCTTCTCCCCAGCAGATTTTACATCAGTTGCTGCTTCCCAAACAGCCCCTGAAAAACACCACTGCTTCAGAGACCTCCAGCTTCTCCGGCATCTCTACAACAAGCTGCCATTTCCCTGGCAGCTCCAGAACTACCTCCTTTGGGTGAACACTGGAGCCTTCACTCCTGGAGGGAAGAGATAAAGTTGAACTCTCTCCAAACTGAGGAACTGTCTTACTTTCAGTAGGGGAGGACCAGATGACAGTTCTTAGGCAAACTGGACATCTGTAGATCCACATGGAATGCACGCAGAGATGCTGAGAGAGCTGGCAGATGTTATAGCTAGGCCAGTCTCCATCTTTGAAGGGTCAGGGAAAACAGGAAAGGTGCCTGTATCACTTCAGTCTTCAAAGAGAGCAAGAAAGAGGACCCAGAAAACTACAGGGTGGCTAGTCTCACCTTCATCCTGGGAAAGGTGATGGAACAAATCGTTCTGAATGTCATCTCTAATCATGTGGAAGAAAAGAAGACAATTGGGTGTGATCAGCATGGATTCATCAAGGGGAAATCATGTGTGACCAGTCTGAGAGCAGTGTCTACCTCCAGCAAGGCTTTTGACACAGTGTCCCGCAACATCCTCACTAGGAAACCCAGGCAGTCTGGGTTAGATGAATGAAGTAAGATGGGTTGAAAGCTGGTTGAGTGACAACTTGGAGGGTCATGGTCAACAGTGCAGGGTCGACTTGGAGACCAGTGGCCAGTGCTGTTCCCCAGGAGTCAGTACTGGGTCAAGTGTTGTTCCACAAATTCAGCAACAAGCTGGACAGAGTATCCCCTAAGCAAGTTTGCTGATGGCACAAAGCTGGGGGCAGAGGCTGACAACCCAGAGGGCTATGCTGCTATCCAGAGTGAGCAGGACAGGCTGGAGAGGTGGGCGGAGAGGCACCTAATGAGCTTTAACAAGAGCAAACATAGGGTCCTGCACCTGGGGAGGAGCAATCCCCTGCATCAATAATGGTTCAGGACAGACCTGATGGGGAGTAGCCCTGAGGATAAAGATCTCCTGCTGGACAAGAAGTTGTCCGTGAGCCAGCGATGAGCCCTTGTGGCCAAGAAGGCCAGTGTTCTCCTGGGGTGCCTTCAGAAGAGTGTGGCCACACTTGAGGGACGTTGTTCTCCCCATTACTCTGNAAGGCCAGTGGTCTCCTGGGGTGCCTTCAGAAGAGTGTGGCCAGTAGGTTGAGGGATGTTGTGCTCCCCACTATTCTGCTCTGGTGAGGCCACATCTGGAGCACTGCATCCAGTTCTGGGCTCCCCAGTTCAAGAGGGACACGGAACTGCTGGAGAGAGTCCAGTGAAGGGCAATGAATATGACTGGAGGCCTGGAGCATCTCTCTTACAAGGAAAGGTTAAGTGAGCTGGGACTGTTTATCCTAGAGAAGACTTAAGAGATCTGATCCCTGAAGGGTGGCTGTAGGGAGGATGGAGCCAGAGTCTTTTCAGCAGTGACAGGACAAGGGGCAACGGGCACAAGCTGGGACACAGGAGGTTTCATTTAGCTACAAGGGAAAAATTCCTCACTGTGAGGGTGACAGAGCCCTGGCCCAGGCTGCCCAGAGAGGCTGTGGAGTCTCCTGCTCTGGACACATCCCAAACCCACCTGGACTATTCCTGCAGGATCTGCTCTAGGGGATCCTGCTCTACCAAGGAGGTTAGACTAGATGATCATTAGAAGTCACTTCCAAACTCTACCATTCCATGATGCTGTGATCCCAAAGCAACTACTATGTCTCAGCCCCAAGGTCTGGGCAACCATCATGTGGGAACACAGGCCACTGCAGCTACCCAAAAACCCAAGAGTGACCCAACAGACAAAAAGACTCTCTGGTCCTTCCCACAGGAGTAGAGAAAGTAGAAGCCCACCTGTGAAAGAAGCCAGCATCTCCATGGACACACTGACATTGGCAGTGCCCAGACTCTCCACCATGATATGTAGCCACTTCTCCCAGGGGGGCGAGTCCAGGGCCAGGCTGCAGTTCACACTCCCCATGCAGGTGACAATCCTCTGGAAGGACTGGGGCAGCGTGATGGAGCCCAGCACTACCCGCACAGCACATGCTTTCTGCTCACTTGTGACGCACCTCCGCAGCTCAAACTGCATCCTTGCGGCGTGTTTGGGAACGAAGACCCTGCAGGGGAGGGACCAGCACTGTGCAGAGCCTGCACTCTGAACACAAGTTAGCCACGACCCACCACAGTCCTCAAGGCTTTGTGCAAGAACCAGTGTCATGGTTTAAACCCAGAATATCCCTTGGGTCAGTTGGGGCCAGCTACCCTGCCTGTGTCTCCTCCCAACTTCTGTGTACCTCCAGCTCACTTACTGGTGGGGTGGTGTGAGGAGCCCCAAAGGCCTTGACCCTGTGCAAGCACCACTCAGCAGTAATGAAAACCTCTTTTAATTATCAGCACAAAACCAAAACACAGCCCCATACCAGCTGCTGTGAAGAAAATTAACCCTACCCCAGCCCAAACCAGCACAACTAGATTGTACTGGTTGCTGTTGTGAAAATCCTCCCCAATGGAAGCATCTCAGAGCACTGGAATTCCCACATCTGATCTCCTAGAACCATGTGAGGGGCCAGAGAAGGACACTCGTGTACTCTCTGTACAAACCTTCCCACCACTGCAGGAAGCTCAGAGATCTCCAGACCCAAGGGAAATCCCACCCTCCTAGGCCCCAAGCCTTTCCACATGCTGCTCTCACTCACTTGACATGCAGCGGCTTCGCAGGAGAGATTACTCTTTGTGGCACAGCAACACCTGGCTCCAGCACGGGCATGTCAGTGAGCCTGAGCACAAACATGTCTGCCTGGAACATATAGGGGCACGGGGTGTAGAAACCCTGCAAGAGGGGAGAACAAATGGGTCAACTGCAGCCAGAGAGACAGTGGGCAGAGCAGAGTGGCTGAGATCCTCACCAAGCCCCTCACCTTCACTTCAATCCTGCCAGCAGCCTCGGGAAGGTGGGCAGCGATGAACCAGTCACCGGCAGCAGGGGTGGTGATGTTGACAAAGGTGGTATTCTGCACAGCACCGCTCAGCGTGATGCTGATGTTATAGGAAGGACGGACAGTGGCGTTTGCAGGGAAACGAGTGCCCAGCGGGTTAATTACAGGAGGGGCTCCATAGCGAAAGTGCCTGTGAGAGAAACCAGAATGCAATCAATCAAGAGATGTGAAGACACTGACTATAATCTCCTCAGCAGACACCTAGAAGCAGAGAGGAAGCAGGCTGGAAAAAACCCCACATTTTCAAGTGTACCACAAGAGGCATCACTTCCATCTGGTGAGGACTGGCTGCTATTACCTTATTCAGGATATATTTAGAGATTGGTTTAACTTGGCTGCTTATAAAGATAAGGATTCACATGGCTCCATCAAGGCTGAAAGCAAATTTCCACACATGCTAAGGTTAAGCCCCAGTGACAAAACTGCTCCTTTTTTAGAACTATCAGCAAATTCCCCCTAAAGGCTAAATCGCCAACAGAGAGTTTTCATTTCCAAGAGCAAATCTGCATCTTCCCTGCTTGCTCTTTCAAGGAGGGCAGGCAGGGAGACTGAAGAGATACTTCCCAAGGCAGCTCTCTGTGACCAATTCCAGCACACCAGTGCATCTGCTTTCAAAATAAGCAGCCCAACATTTGAAGTGACAGAGAAGCAGCAGCTAGGGGACACAGGAGTTTGTTATTTGAGCAGCCAATCTGCATTTTAATTTGCCCACTTTTGGCCTTTGCTGCAACAGGTCCAGCAAGTGGCTATGACAGGTGAAGAGTCATTAACCCAGCCCATTAACCCTGGCTTTCAGAAATAAAGTATCACTTAGGTGCTGTCTTGGTCCCTCACACCCCCAAACTATTGGAAAACATTTTGGGAAGCAAAAAGTAAAAAGAACATCTGTGCAAGTCTGCTCCGGAGTGATGAAGGGCATCAGCCTGTGCCCAAGACAGGGAAGCACAAGCCAAACAGCTTCAGTCACTCCTAAGACCTCCATGGAGTGGGTGCCAGAGACCCACTTGTCTCTCTGGGCACAACTTTACCAGGAATCTTGATCCCATACCACAATACAACTCAAAGTCCTGCAAGTTTTTTACCTCAAATTCTCCAACCACTCAAGTACTGCTTTAAGCAGCAATTCTTTCACTGGCATTAAGTTTGCAAACCTCTCTGTGTCTGCAGGACTCAGCATTCCTCTCCTATCACTGCTCCACACACTGCCATATCCCTCACAAAGCATCCCCAGTCTCTTCAAGTTCCCTGTAGTGGGGAATTTGTGTACCTCCAATTGGTTTGGCTCTTCCCAAGCCCCTTGCAGTCCTGCTACATCCTGTGGTACAATGGCAGGATCCTGGTATTTCTGCCAGGATTTCACCTTTGCTTGTGAGCAGCATCACCAGCCTCACTGAAAAACTCCCTCCAGAGTTCCTAAGGCAACTCTTAGACACCAGACCTGAGCCCTAGATCCACTGGTAACAGGAACACAGTATGATCCTAAGGGTTCAAACGCAGACACAGTGCCAGTACATTAAGAAACTATGGCTGCTGCAATGGGCAAAACAGCTGCCCAGCCTCCTACAAGCAACTACCCATAGCCTGGAGCAGTAAGGGTGAGCAGAGAACAGGAAGCCCATGCGGGCAAGTGCTGACCCAGGGACATACATACACTGTGATCTCCATGGTCGTGCAGTCAGGTCCTTTCCCACGGGATGCTTGCAGGAGCCAGCGAAGCAGCACAGTGTCTTCTGGCACATGGAAGTGGAAAAGCTTGGCGTTGCCATACCAGCTGTAGAAGGACAGCTTCTGTGCGCTCTGAGAGAAGTACTCAGACACATACAGGGAGTCTGGAAGGAAAAGAGCACAGCAGAGGCTGCTACACCCACCCACAGAAGCACACAGGAAAGTTAAGGTTGCTGGAGGTGAGCTCTTTGTGTCCCTCATTCTTCATTCTAGTCCCACTGAATCCATGGTGAACAGTGTTGTTCCTCCAGCCAGAACCACCCACACGCCCGCTAGAAAACCATCACTCAGAGCCAGAGAGCACTAAAAACACCATAACTGCTCTCTGAGAGATGTGCTCCAAAAATGACAGGTCACCAGAAACACTAAGGAGGAGGAAAAGGCTACGAGGAAGAGTTGATGGCACAGGAAAAGACGACAGAGTAGGCAGCAGAAAACCCTGAGGCAAACAGTGCAAAGCAGATGGGTACAAGGAGCACGGGATGCTCCAGGCCCCTGCAGCAGTTTATGGTGCCAGAATATGAGAGCTGAGCCCTGTCTACCTCTGGGTAGATGGGCTGATGTTATCAACCTTACCCCGCTCAGGACACAGGCACTGCACAGCACACTACCTTCCTGTGACAGGCAATACAATGAAAATCCATCTGCTGCAAACTCCTTCTGCTTTCAGACTTACATTCCAAAGTCAAGAGCTTTTCCTATCTGCAAGAAAGTCTGCTGGAGCAGCGAGAACAGCTCCAGGACAGACTGAAAGATCATGCGAGAGGACAACAGCTATTCAACCCAAGTGCCATCAGGACTAGCCAGATCCTCTACCTATCCCTCTGCTCAGCTCTTCCTACAGATCACCCCCAGCCTGCTCCTAATTTCACCTGCAAAATCTGTTAGTGGCATTGCCCGCAAGAAACCAGCCAGGCTGTGATTGGCGCATGGAAAAGAACCATCACTCCAGGGCTGGAGACAGAACTGCACAGAGACAGTGGAGCCAAGGTCAAAACAAGGCTCTAACACTCAGCAAGGGGTCTCCTCCCGTCTCCACCAGGTCCTCTGGAATTCCCTAGAGCAGGAAGAAACTGTGGCAGCACTCAGACTACTCAGCTCTGCCAGAGAACAAAGCGGCAACTGCAGTTTCACTTGCCTTCCCCCAGTGCTGCACAGGGTCATGTTGGAAACAGAGGTCCCCACTGAGCTCGAGAAAGATGCCAAAGAAAGGGGAAACCAGTCCTCTGGCAGGGTTAGAGCCTTCTGACTTCTTTGTGCCAAGAACCTAATCCCGGCAGGAACCACGATCCATGCCCCAAAGCAGGAGGCACGCCAGCCTGCACCCACGGCGCTTCAAAGAGACAGGAGCGGTAATCGTGGGTTTAATTCCCCGGATAATGGCCAAGGCAAAGCCTCCGGGCACCTGCAACCCCAACTGCGAAAGGAGGAAACAGGAAAGCAAGAAATACCAGCCGTGCAAGGCAGCTGGAAGGAGAGTGTGGCCACCTGACCTTGCTGCAGGGGCTGTCATGACCATGCACTCACAGGTCCAGCCAAGGGCGCAGCACTCTAATGCATGAGGCCAGGAAAGGTCCCATGGAATGGCGAACCTTGAGCAGAACATTGAGAAGTCCACAGCCCGTGGGCAGAGTCATCCCACTATGGTCCCCACATCACTGCTCTCTAGGCCAGCAAGGAGCAGAGCCCACAAAAGGGGCTTTTCAAGCAAACGCTCCCAGGCTGCAATGCCAGAGCAGTGTGTGGGCTATTATAGGCGAGAGCTGGCTGCCATTCACGCCAGTTCCACAGGAGATACAACAGGGAACAGTCTTTGACTGGTGGCATCTCTGCCCCCAGCTGCACTCTACACACACAAGAGGTCATTTCTGGGAATCCATGGAGATGTCTGGGCACAGGATGAGAGTGGACGGTGACACAAGATGTGATTAAAGGTGAGTCTTGCTCAACACAACACGTCCCATCACACAACCTGCATGGGGTTAAGCCCTCCCGCCTTGATGCAAGCTGCTGTAACCTCATGGGCTGTCAGGTTCTGCACAACCAGCAGCCACAGCCACCACCTGTCCAGCATGTCCTCATGAAGCTAAGGAACAATGTGTGTGGGTTTTGGGGAGGAGAGGGCAGGCACGCTGCAAAATGAAAGACTCAAGCAACCAGCAGTGGTTTTATCAGCCTCTGGTCAATGATATGGGGGGGAACTCAAGCACAGTACAGCCTGCCCTGCCCATGAGCTTCCTGCCCCCACGTTCACAGCAGCTGTGGCTGTACCCACAGCACACTGGCACGTACAAAGTCCACTTGCAAACAGTTTCTCACGTCGGCTTTACTGGGCACCCGAGAACTACACCCTGGCATAGAATGGGTAAAGCTGACTAGCAGGACACCCTCCACCCGGGTTACAGGGAAATACCAGAGGCAGATAAACTGAGTTATGAGCAGAGAAAAGCCAGAAAGACAGGTCACTGCAGGAGAGGCGTGTGCTCCAGCAGCACATTTGCATCAAGAGAACATCGTCTAGTATTTGCTCTGTATGTGTCTGTCCCCATCTAGTCAATGTGCTCAGCACCAGCACAGCAACACCTGGAAAGTCACACTGGACTGTCCCATGATGGCCAAACAAACCTGTAAACAGACAGGTCAGGTGGGTGTTGTCTCCATCCTCTCCCATGCAGGTTTTGCATAAGCAGATTTCAGGCACATTATGCAAAAATCAAAGTGTTTTGAAGACACAAAATGCAGTAGAATCACAGATGCAGAAGGGATTTCAGATTAAAGAGCCACCTGCAACAGTCTGGGTTTATTTGTCCAAAGATGATCTCATGGTAGTTGTAGGAAATGATTGTTTGACTGCTGGTTTCAGGACTTCTCATCAAAAGGATGAAGCCTCTGTTCTAAAACAGAGGCTGTGTAACCCTAGAGATGGTGCTGACTCTGGACAAGATACTATGGGGCAAGGTGTTTTATAATGCAATAGGAACACTGTTTCTTTAATCCGGGTCAAACATCCATCATTAAATGCTGCATAAAAAGGATCTTCACCAGCTCCCAGACCTAACCATCCCGAGGCTTTCCAGCACAACACCAAGGCAAAAACCCGGCACCACACTTTGAGCACCAGAGAGCTCTCCAGGACCACCTAACAGGATGCCAGAGGAAGGTGGGCCTGGGGCAGAAGGTCATCTCACCCAATCCACAGAATCACAGACTGGTCTGGAAAGAAGCTTAGAGCTCACTCAGTGCCAACCCCCTGCCAACGGCAGGGACACCTCTCACCAGACCAGGATGCCCAGAGCCCCATCCAACCTGGCCTTGAACACTTCCAGGAAGGGAGCAGCCACAGCCTCCCTGGGCAGCCTGTTCCAGGGCCTCAGTAGACTCATAGGGAGAAACTTCCTCGCCCCCCATCTGCCCCGCTGGAGCAGCTTTGCAGACTGTGAAGAAGTGACAACCGCTGTCGGCGGCAGAGAACTGCCGGCACCAGGCACCTCGGCCAAGAGGTGAAGAAGACAGCAGAGGACCTTAGTTCCTCAGCCCTCCCTACCTGTCTGACCCTGCGGACAGGGAGCCCCGTCCCTGGGGACCCACAGCCAAGAGCATCGCAGCGCTGATGCCCTGGCAAAGTGACCTGAAAACAAAACCCGGCAACAGCTCACCCCCCCCCAACCCGGCGGAACCCCCGGGCCGGGCCTGACCTCCCGCTGCCCCCCACGGAGCCCGCAAAGCGCTGAGCGCAGGACGGCACAGCCCCCTCGGTTCCCCCGGGGCAGAGCTGGGGTATCGTTCCCGCTGCGGGGCTGTCGAGGCCGCGTCCCCATCGGCTGTAACTAACCGCCCGGTCCCACCGGCA
>VZRI01010782.1:0-59893 GCA_013397515.1 Upupa epops | reverse complement strand
GTGGCCAAGAAGGCCAACAGGATCTTGGCCTGTATCAGGAATAGCATGGGGTCAGCGGGAGAAGTGGAGTTACTGTGCCCTTGTATTTGGCCCTTGTGAGGCCTCATCTTGTGTGCTGTGTTCAGTTCTGGGCCCCTCATTATAGGAAAGACATTGCGATGCTGGAATGTATCCAGAGGAGAGCTACTAAGCTTGTGGGGGCTTTAAAGAACAAGTCGTTTGAGGAAAGGCTGAGGGAGCTGGGCAGGTTTAGTTTGGAGAAGAGGAGGCTTTGGGGGGATCTCATTGCCCACTACAGCTACCTAAAGGGAGGTTGTGGGTGTGTGTTGGCCTCTTCTCCTTGGTATCTAATGACAGAACCAGGAGAAATGGTCTGAAGCTGAGGCAGGGGAGGTTTCAGTTAGATATTAGGAAGAATTTCTTTACAGAAAGAGTGGTGAGGCACTGGAATGGCCTTACCAGCGACACGTTTGAGTCACCATCCCTGGAGGTATTTAAGAAGCGTGTGGACATGGTGCTTCACCACAGGCTTGAGGGGCAGGCATGGAGAGGGTTATTTTGTGTTTTCAGTCTCTTAGATATTTAGGTTTTCTGTTGATGTGGATATGGTTGGACTCTGATCTAGAGTCCAATCAACCATGATTATTCTGTGATTCTGTGAAAAGAGATCCTTCATTTGCATGGGAAGTGCTGAGAAATCTGAAACGATTTTGTAAGACTGAGCAAGCAAGGATTGAGTGCCCTATTTATGATATTTCCCTCCTTACTTGTCAGGTTCCACAGTGCACCCATTTAATTGCTCAGAAGCAAAAGGCGATGCAAGAGTGAGAGTCTGTGGAATGATCCCATGTGTTTTGGGTGAGACAAACCTTAAATTTTGGGAACATCCATCCTCATCTCTCCTTTTTTTTTTCTTGTGTATTTTGTCAGTGACAGCACTTGGGCCTATTTCTGCATTGATCCTGATACTGCAGGTTATGATTAAAATGCGGCAGCTGAAGATAATGAAGCTGTGGCCATCTCTTCAGAAGGAAAGCAGCAATGTTGTTTTGAAAGCATCGTGTTTAAGGTTCATGTGTCAGTGAGCAGCATTAGTTACAGTGATTCTCATTTTCTCCTTTCCCTCATAAATGGCCAGATAAACTCAGTAGCCCCAGTAATGCTTTGCAGGATCTTCAGCTTCTGAGTCTGCCTTACAAAAGAATGGCAGTGGTAAAATCAAGTAGGATTCGGAGTCAAGGATTAACCATCCCATCCTGTATCTCCTGACGCAGGACTAGGATCAATGCTAATGCTAATAACAGCACTAGGGAATAATTCTTCCCTTCCCCTGCAGCTTAGCTGGGGGCATTTGCTGGGAGGTCGTTAAATGGAACCTTTGCTTTGCTCTGATGGGAGGATCAAGTGCTGCCTCTGAACCAGCAGGGTTTGGTGCAGCTCTAGGCTTGTCAGTGTCCTGGCATCAGGGGAGGGGAGAGGCCATGCAGCCACGTGGGATGATTTCAGCATCAGGGCATCTTGCCCAGGTTTGTTTGCTTGCTTTGTGCATCAGTGCAAGGCAAGTCGGCATGTGGCAGGGTCTAGGCTTGGGGTGACTGCAGATGAAACCCAGGCTGACAGTAGTGCTAGTCCTCAAAGATGCAGCGTGTGACAGTCTGCTCCCAGGACCTCATCTCTCATGAGAATCTGAATTGGTGGCGGACTGGTCAGCACTGGTTTTGAGATGCAGGAGAGAGCTGCTGGGGAGAAGCCAAGCTGCTCTGATGGAGGGGACTCAAATGCAAGCTAAGAGCTAAAGTACAAGACATAATGTGTTGGGGTGAGGCAGAGGAAAGGGAAAATAGCTCATAGAAATCCAGAAGCAGTTTATCCTTCCCTCTGCTTTTTTTTTATTTTCTCAAAGAAAGTTTTTGTTCAGTTTGTTTTCTTCTTTTAATGTAAAATTGTAGGATTTTTTACATACTTGAGATGTTGTAGAACAAACAGCTTCTGGAAAGCCTCTTGCTGAGTTGTTGTAAATTTTTCTAGTAAATGGTACAAAGTCTGCACTGATCAGGTGAAACTATGTTGTAGACGCTCCAGTCTGCAAGTTTTGTGGATTCAGAAAAGAGCTGACAAAATTGATTTGTGACCGACTGTCTGATATTTCTATATCGCATCTTGGTGAGGCATCAGGCTTTGCAGTCCTAATACCCATCGGTCCTTGCCATCTGCTAACCTCACTTTATTCTCACTAATCTTAGAGGATGCCCCCCCCATCCACACACAGATCCTTCTTACAAATCCTCTGTATGTCACTCAATCTTAGGGAACTTATTAATATTCATGGATATCAGTATGAGCTATTAAAAAGTGCCTTTGAAGTAAAATTAATCTGAGTGAGCACTACAAGTGGTTATTTTAGTTAAAGAGTGATTCAAGGTAATGCTCTGCATACAAGGTGGTTCTGAAGGTCTGGGATGATTGTGGTTTCCCCTCTGCGGGGTCACCCGCATGAATCAGATCCTAATCCCTGAGCAGCTTCAATGAGCAGCTTTTTCTCGTCACTGTTCCTGGGTTGTTGTAGGATGCTAGTGGGATGTGCAAGGTGTGCAAAGGTTCCCTTGTTAATCATTGTAGAATACCTTGTATCTTGCAGAAGGTGGGACATCAGGACAGTGTTTAAAGAGGAGTCACGCAGTGTGTTGCAGCAAATGGAGGTAGAGGGAGTAAGGCATGAGGAGTGTGGTGTGTGCAGATGCACATGCTGCGTGCGCCGGACTTGAGGATGGTGGAAATTGCTGGTCACTCCATCTCACAAACCAGGTTCTGGGTCTGCCCTTCATTTTAGACCTGTGCTTGAGAAGGCTAGGCCTTCAGGAAAGACATTTCTCAGTTTGAGAGTTGGGGAGCAGAATTGGTGATATTTGTTGAATAGCTGCTCATGTTGGTAAAATTAAATGGAAGTTGGTACTCTCAGCATTTAGTTTGGTGCTTGTGTTCTCCTCCAGTGGTTCTTAAGTAAACTGTGCAGATCATGTTTGAGTATCAGAGCCAAAATCAGACTGAGTGGTGTCTGATCTAAGAGATGCCTGACCTTATCACTGTCTATAACTATCTAAAAAGTGGTTATAGTCAGGTGGGGGTCGGTCTTTTCTCCATGGACACTGGAGACAGGACAGGCGGTCACAGTCTTAAGCTCCATCGGGGGAGGTTTAGACTTGACATTAGGAAAAGGTTTTTTACTGAAAGAGTGATCCGATTTTGGAACGGGCTGCCCATGGAGGTGGTCGGGTCGCCATCTCTGGAGGTGTTCAAGGTTAGGCTGGATGAGGTGCTGAGTGGCATGATCTAGATGTCAGATGTTTAGGTTTACTTGGTTGGTTTTAGGTTGGACTGGATGATCTTCAAGGTCTTTTCCAGCCTCATCATTACTGTGATACTGTCGCATGGTGACTGTGGCATTGACTGTCTCTTGTCTGGATCTGCCCTCCCAGCTCGCTGTGGTTGTTGCTAAGATTCATTATTCTCACGAAAGGCCCATGGAGTGGATGTTTTGCTAGTGATTTATTTAGAGTGTAATGGTGTCTTTCTCTATGTGATCTAGATTTGACCTTCCAAAAGCTAGTTACAGAGCTCGTCTGAACCCCACTAGAAATCTCTGTCTCAAACAGGACTGTCACCTGTAGCCCCCCAGCCCCTGCTGTGGGAGCAGAGATGTTCTGGTATATCAGATGTTACCACAGAGGTGGATCTGACTGGTGTCTGCTGCTAAATAACAGAACTGTTGCTTAGACTGGTGAGAGTTTTGTTCAGCTTTAGGTACCTGAGGATTGTGTCCTATGAAGAGCTGAGCAGCTAGCAAGATGGGTTTTTTTCCATTTGCATCGGGGAGGCTCAGTGCAATACAGCATGTACCTGCTGGAAATGTCCTTTAGCATGACAAGAGGTTCATGGAATAAGGATGAAAACAAAGTACTGAGAGAATCACAGAAGGATGGCTGTGTCAGCTGCACTGAAAAACCTAATGAGCTGCTCTTGCACAAGGGAATTGTCCTCTCCAATGTTAGAGCAGTGTGAAGGATGTGTGGCTTGATTGCTCTGAACACACAAAGCTGTTGTATGGGATGGGGTTTGGTATTGATTTTATCCTTAGTAGTAAGGATAAAAGAACGACTTAAGAATAAGACGGTGAATCCTTCCAGAATGACTGAAAACCAGGCTTCTGAGCCTGGAGAGGGCTCCAGGGGGGACTTTATAGCAGCTTTAGTACCAGAAGGGAAGGCTGTGGAGGGACTTTTTACAAGAGACTGGTGATAGGACAAGGAAGATGGGTTAAAGCTGATAGAGGGGAGGTTTAGATGACAGCTGAGGAAGAAATTCTTCCCTGTGAGGGGGCTGAGGCACTTGAACAGGCTGCCCAGCGAGGTTGTGGTAGCTCCATCCCTGAAAGGCCAGGTTGGATGGGGCTCTGGGTACCTGCTCTGGTGAGCTGAGTTACTCCAGACTTGATCCCTACAAACTTGTTACAGGATGGTAATTCTTGCACCAGTTCTTCTGTAATGGTTTTGCCTCCAGCGTTCTTAGAAAGACACCCACTCAGCATGGAAAAGTTGGGATAGCAGCAGTGGAAGGGACTTCCTGAATCAGCACGGACAGTCCCTGGGCATTGCAGGCAGCTGGTTACATAATGTTTCATAAATCCATCAAGCTTTGTGTTAAAACCATTGGTTAAATCTCTGCTCTTACGCAGTGGAGTTGTGAGGTTTTTTAACCTCATGTCTCATCATTAGTGGTTCCTGTGTGAGCATTGTCCCTCACTATTAGTGACTTTTTACCAAATCAAATATTTATGCTGGTGTATTAATGGAAATGCTCCCTCCTGTCCTGGCTCAGTCCCCATTGGGTAGTTGTTGGAGCCTGGCTCTGAAGAAGGCAGGTCAGCTGGCCTGTGCCTTGTATAGCGTGAGTGTGGAGCTGCCTACGTGTCATCTGGCAGATTCCCTCATCCCCTTCTTCCTAGAGTCATGTTTAACCACATCTGGTGCTGGGTTTGATTGTTCTTGAGAATTAGGAGGAATACTGGATGGATTTCCCAGTTACCTGTGCATCATACAGTGGTGTGGGTGCTCTCCCAGGAGTGTCCCAGTATCATCATGTCTGTGGATCTGAGGGCTGTCACCTTTGTTAACATATTCCTGTGTAACATGCAGAGGCAGGAGGTGGCAGCAAGTCTCTCCTCTCCTCCCTTCTCATGCTGGAGATTCACTCAGTCCAGAACATGTCATTGTGGGACCTGATGAACTCATGGTTCTGTCAGCAGCTCCTGCCCCTCGACCTGTGCATCCCATCAGAAACAAATCTCTTTCCTCCATGGCATCTCCTGTCCCACAGAACCCTGTTGTTAGTCCCACTGGGAACTGTGAATGGCTGAATGGGTGAACCCTCTGTCAAGGTGGGACTGGAATCTAGGCATCCCCTCTGTCTCTCCTGATGGGGCTGTAGGACCAACCTGCTTCATGGAGAGCATCTTAAGCAAAAAGTGAACTTCCTTTGGAAAGAGACTCAGATTCCTTGGGTTAGGAATGTGGGAGATTGTAATCTTTGCATAAATCAGCAGTGACATTTATTTCACCAGAGGCATTCAAAGAGCAGTCTGTGACTACATCTAGCAGATAAAAGATGTCCTTTTAACTTCATGAAGCGAGTGACAGGAATGAAAATCTGTACCTGCAAGTGTGCACTGTTTCAGTGGATGGTTGTATGCTTTTTTGGAGATGGAAATGTTCCTTCAGGAGAGCTTTTGTGTTTCAAGAGGCTAGCGAAGACCCAGACACGGGGCAGGACTCAGAGCATCTTTCCATTGTGAAACTACTGTGTCCTTCTGGACCAGTAAATTCTGAAGATTAGGTTAAAATGACATTACAGTGTGTCAGAAAGAAATGGGGATGGGTGGGAAAGGGCTGTTCTCTTGCTGTGATGATGTGGCCACTCTACTAACTAATAGCCTGGTTCACCATCAGCTTCATCTGAGGTCAGTGGTGGAGTCCCTGTCCCTGGAGGGGTTGCAAAGCCATGGAGATGTGGTGTGAGGGACATTTTGGTGATTGTGCTGTACAAGAGTTGTAGTACAAAAGTGTGACTGGATGACTTGGGTGTCACATACTTCATCTGCTTCGGAAGAGAGTTCCTGGCTCCCTGAAGCTGCTGGTTAGTGAACAATGCCTTCACCTTGAGTTTCATGTAAAAGTCCCCATCAGTGAGGCCTACTGATGGAGCTGGAGGCTTGTGACTGTCAACACAAGTCCCCACATCACCAGGCTGGAGCTGAGGTGACCTCCCCTGGCGAGAGGCTGTTCTCTGTTTTGTGCCCCTCCCTGTCTCATGGGTGCTGCTTCTGCAACTCCAGCACAGACCAGAGACCGGGGGCAGGGGGGCACATCCCCTAGGTGAGTAGAACCCTGCACATGGTGCCAGCAGCCTGGATTAGTGCAATGTGATGAGAATTCTGCATGTCTGTGCATCCCTGGATGTTTGCTTGTTACGCTGATGTGGTGTGACAATTCCTGATTCTGTGCCACTATTTTTAGTTGTTCTCTTCCTTAGCAAAAGGCAGGAAGCCTACTCCCTCCCTACTTTTCAGAGGAACAGTGGTTCTCCAGGCTTCAGCTGCTTTTGTAATAAATATTTTCCCCATGAAATCTGGACTGTGAGCCACTGCAGTTCATCTTAATCCTGGGTATTACAGACCACTCACCCTGCTGAAAGCTGGGGATGGAAACCGGCAGAGAAAAACCCATGGGACTTAATTTTTTATACAGTGCACCTTCCTACTCCAGTTTTCCTATAGTGCTGAGGGGTGATTGTTTAACTGTTCGTATTCTGAAATCATTCTTTGTAAATAAGCAAAGAGGCTCTGAAAATAAGAGCAGAAATGGTTAAAAAAAGTAGGAATATTAATGCTGTGGTGGGGTGTGAACTGAGCTTTGTGAAGTCAAACCACCAGAGATAAGCCAGCTGCAGCCCCCAGCTTTGCTGATGAGAAGCCTCTTGACAAGAGGGGCATCCCAGAGCAGCAGGTTCAGCCCTTGGTTCTTTGCAGTACTGTGTGTATTTATTTATTTGGCCACTTGGCAGCACTGAAGTGAAAGACTGTAGTCAGCAAATGTGCATTTTGGTTTGGTGGCTGCACCCAAAGAGTGGCTGTCAATGGATCCATGTCCAAATGGAGGCCAGTGACAAGTGGAGTCCCTCAGGGATCAGTCCTGGGACCAGTCTTGTTTAACATCTTTGTCGGTGGCATGGACAGAGGCATTGAGTTCACCCTCAGCAAGTTTGCTGACAACACCAAGCTGTGTTCCCCAGAGGGATCTGGGCAGGCTGGAGAGGTGAGCACAAACCCTCATGGGGTTTAATGAGACCAAGTGTAAGGTCTGCATCTGGGGTGAGGCAATACTAAGCACAAATACAGGATGGGCAGTGGCTGGAGATTAGCCCTGAGGAGAGGGACTTGGGGGTGCTTGTGGACGAAAAGCTCAGCATGAGCCAGCAGTGGCACTTGCGGTCCAGAAGGCAAACCGGATCCTGGGCTGGCAATCAGGTCGAGGGAGGTGATTCTCCTATTCCACTCTGGTGAGACCTTACCTGGCGTCAAATTCTGATCTAAGGTGGGATGTCCCTGCCCATGGCAGTGCGTTGGAACTGGATGATCCTGTGGTCCCTTCCAACCCTGACTGATTCTGTAACTTCTCATTGAGAGCAACGAGGCACTGGAGGGGGCTGCCTGGTGGAATTGTGGAGTCTCCTTTTCTGGAGACATTTGAAACCCGCCTGGATTTGGTCTGGATGATCCTGCTGTGGCAGGGGGATTAGACTGGATGATCTTTACAGATTGCTTCCAGTCTGTAATGTTCTGTTCTGTGACTTGGTCTAGGTGTCCTGCTGTGGCAGGGGGATTAGACTAGTGTTGTATTAGGCGCATACAGGCTTGTGGGATGTGACGCGACAGGCAATGTTGCATTCGCTGCAACAGACTAGATGATCTTTCGATGTTCCTTCCGATCCCTGATGATCCTATGACCCCGGACATTTGGATTCACAGTGGAGTTTGTTGCCTGTAGTGGATCTTTGGTTATTTTAAGATGTTTTTAAAAAGGGCTGTTCAGCTTTGGGATATGTTTTTCTTTGCCCTCTCCTAACCTGTTAAATAAGTTTGTAATGAAGGAAGAGCAATACGTCCAGTGGGTGCTATCAGTAAGGTTTGAAATTTGTTCTGTTTCTGAGGCAAGAAGTGGATTTCATCCATAGGAAGGTGACTTTCAAGTTAATGGCCCCTCTGCTTGTTTATTTTTAAGAAGTTTAAAAGTTTGGGGTGAAATCTTGGTCCTCCTCAAGTTTGTAAGTACTTTGCCACAGCTTCAGTGGCGGCATTGTACCTCACATATCCGCACCCCCTAACAGAGATGAAGAATGGATGTTTATTTAATGGGCTCCCTTCATGCAGCAGTATGCGGTTGGTTTTGGAGCCTAACTAACCCTCTGAATCCTGATTCTTCTGCCCTGATGTGATTTTCTAACTCCATGTGAAGGAGAACACTGCATGGAAGGGGTGTTTGCTGTGTGCTTGGGTATTAGAGTAGGAGGGAGAATGTAGCCAGCCCATGGGCCATCTGCAGCCACATGCTGTGGTCCATGAGCCATAGTGTGAGGACCACAACCCAACAGTGTTGCTTCTGATGACTCTTTACCAGAGTCACACAGTACCTTAAGTGCCGGTTTTCCCCTGACTCCTGGCACTATTCAGTGGTGCTCTTGTTCTTGAGCAAGGTCATTTCAATCTTTGATGCTTTCAGTGGCTAGTGAGGCTCTTCCTTGGATGCTCTGTGAAATGTCTTCAGCACTGCTGGCTCACTGGAGGTTCACTAAAGCCAATGTGAGTCCCTGGTGGGAGCTCACTGGTCCCATGAAGTATGAGCGGCAGTGATAGCACGTGCTGAGCTGTCTCCTCAGTCAGATGCACAGGTAGTGAGGCCTCTTATGTTCATTCCACTCCTGTGGCCATTGCTTCTCTGTGGATCTGGAGCTTTGCCTGTTCTTAGCCCTTTGGATGCCCAGGAGAACCTCATGTAAGGTGGGTTTCTGATGCAGGAGCAGCCCAGAGGTGCTTCAGGGTGAAGGAAGAGCCGTTTGGTCCTGTGCAGACAGATAACGCTGCTGTGAATTAGTCCTTCCCTTGGAGGACTTGGAGTGATCATAATTTTTAATATTTTTTTCTCATTCTCCAAATGGTTGTTTTCTAGCTTTGTGTTTCTTTGATGACTTTTAGGTTGCAACATAGACAGGGCTGACTCAGAAGATGGAGCCATATTTGTAGAAGAATTAATTTTTCAATCAGTTCCCTTTGAATTATACCAAACCAGCAGCAGCAAATCCAGGAATCCTATTAAAAATGACCTACATAGTGGGAATAAAATGGGACTTCTATCTTCTTTTCTCTGATTAATTTACTGTTGAGAAACCTGTGAATGTTGAAGTCTGTTTTTATTGCTGCTGAAACCTTCATTCCTGCTCTTGGTTGGAGAACTAGGAGGAAGAGGGTGGAGAAGATGTGATGAGGATTTAGCCTTTGGCTGTAATTAAAAGGGTTTGTCAGCAGAGCTTTATCACCGAGTGGTTCCAGCAAAACCCTGCAAGGAGGTGGAGGTTACAGCAGGAACATGCCTCTTGTCAGTAAAGCTTCGGTCAGTCCTGCCAGTGGAGCAAGTTAAGCTGCTGCTTCTCTAGGTCTGCTGCTTGGTGTGGCAGTGTTAGTTAGTTTCAATCTATTTTCTACCTTTTGATATTAACTATTTTGAAGTAATTTATTTTAATTTTTACTCATTTTGAAATTCTATTGTTGCTCTGGAAAATATTTCATGACTAAATTTGCTTATTTCCCAAGCAAGTTGCTTTATAAACGTCTCAAAATCCATAATAGAGCCATATGCCTTGAAGGATTTTTGATGTTTAATGAAGAAGAAACGTTTATTTAAAAACTTTTTACTATCTTTAAATTTGTTTAAAAAGCCTCTGAGATTACTCCTTTACAGTGGAAGGAAAGGCATTTCTGGTGCTTCTAGAAAATGCTGCTGAAAAGCAATTATAAGGGGGGGGAAAACCCCCAAATCTTACTGCAATAAATTCAGACAGGAAGGAAGAGCAAGGTAAAAGCCTTGTTAAAGATTAAAGGCATTGTGGAACAGCAAGTGCAGGCGAAATGAGCCACGGCTAAAACACGTTTGATTATTTCTATAAATATAGGTCTGTAGGAACAAGAACTGACTCATATTCAGCTGAATTTATTGAGCAGGTTTAAAAGTCTGGAGGGTACTGAGTGGTGCAGCCTTTGTAGTTTGTGGAGATCCTGTTCACTGACATGGTGCTGGCTCCAGTGCCATTAATTATTGCAGTAAAGAAACAGGAATGTGCACAGAGCTTGTCTGAGCAGTTGGTCAACCACTGCATCTGTAGAACTTAACTAAATAATCTTCCTATACTTACAGATGCATCCCTTGGCCTGGGAATCCTGTCCAGAGAAGATTTTCAACAGAGTCTGCCCTTTCAGAGTAGAGAGGGGCTTTACTTGTGAATTGAGATTGCCATGACCTTTTGATTGGCATGATTTGTGGTAGAGCAGCACTTTCCCCATTGCAGAACACTGAAGAGAGTGGTAGAAGGCTTTTCTTCCCCAGAAGTTACACTTTTATGAAGAGGCTGTTTTAGCCAGCTACTGTGTATGTGCTGGTGCATCTGTCAGAGCTCCATCTGAGGAGAATTTTGCAGACTGACAGAGAGGAGCAGACACCCTTGTGAGCTCCTCATAATTCCATTGCCTCCTGTAGACTCCTCTTAGGCTATAAACATCCTAAAGGTAGGTTAAGGCTGCCTTGTCTGTAGTTTCTGCTCTCTGTTCCTCTGCAGTTCTCAACTCAGGGCTTCTCCCTGCCCAGTGCTGTTCTGTCTTTTCAGCTGATGGGCTGTGTTTGACCACTGGACTGGTCAGTACAGCCAGTGCTGTTGGGATGGCTACCTTAGATGTAGCTGCTGAGGGGTAATGTAACAAGGCATTACAATATTTTTGGGTTTGTAAGGCCAGGATAGGGCTTGTTCTGAAGCTGGTGAGATAGCTTTTGTGCCCTGTGCCACTGTAGGCATGGGGATACCATGCTTTAGATTTGGTTGGCTCTGGAGAGGATGTGTGTGGTTATCAGAGAAAAGTTTTTAGCCAAAATAACTGAAGTTTTCCAGAATTCTTTCACATTTCTGCAAAACCTGCCCACCCCATGACTTAGAGTTGAAGTTTGTGAAACTGCCTGAAGAGAAGAACTGGTCTGGAGGTTTCTGACAATGGTGACTCTGTGACCACAGAAATCGGGTTTATTTTCTCTAACAAATGAACAAGAATCAAACTTCAGCCTGGCGAGAGGAAGATGAGAGTAGCAGAAGGTGATAGCTTTGTGCTGTTCTGCGTTACCCATGCTGGAGTGTAGTTTATGTATTAATTACACGTTAAAGATAACTAACTCTTTATTTAAAACTGACCCTTCAACTTCATTGAACTCACGGCTCATCTGTGTCTCCTTCTCTGCTGCTTCCCTATGCAGAAGTTTATAGAGTTTGAAGATGCACTGGAGCAGGAGAAGAAAGAACTACAAATCCAAGTGGAACACCTTGAATTTCAGACTCGACAGCTGGAGCTGAAGACCAAAAACTATGCCGATCAGAGTAAGCAAAGCTGTGCTCCAGCCCTCCCCCACACATACTGCCACTCAGAAAAGATTTTTACTAATTGTTTTTTTAATATAACATATATGAAGCCTGAAATCTCAGGTTATCCCTTACTCTAGTATAAAATTCTGAGCCTTCTAAAGAATGGGCTGTGTCCACACTAATGAAGTGACTCTCCTGTGTCGGTCGCATTCAGTCCAGAGGCAAGATTTGAGCCATTGGTGAAGTTTTGGAAGCCTGTTTCCAGTTTCTCCCTGTCCTTGAATAGAACTTCCGGTTTTTTTCTTCTAGATTTCTGTTCGTTTTTCTGTTTGTTATTTTTACAAATACTTCCTTAATACCTTCAGCTGTGTTCAAGCTGAGGTTCATTTGTGTTTTGTCCAGCTCTCCTACTCCTTAAATACCCAGAGGTGTCCATCCTAGAGGGTAGTTTGAGTTACCAAACTAGGTGACACTTTGCGTCTGTGGTCGTCTTGCACTGTTTGTCCTGCTTATTTTGGGAATGCATAGGTATCCCTGACTGGAGTTTGTGGTGAAGATCACACCCCACAGTGTGCATTATTTTATTTCCATTGGGTTTGTGCAATAGTTTTGAATTAATTTCTAACAAAATGGGCTTTGAGGCTTCCTAGTTCCTTTTGAGAGCCTTGCGTGTGTTAGCTGATGGTTGGAATCTTCTCTTGGTAGTTTCACGATTGGAGGAACGTGAATCAGAAATGAAGAAGGAGTATAATGCTTTACATCAGCGTCACACAGAGGTAGGCTGTTGTCTTGTTATTTTGAAATAAGTAAACTCTTATTCTGTATGTAAACATGTCAGAGAGTTCAGCTTTATGATACTGGTGATGACTAGAGCTTCTGAAGTTTGGAAACATCAGAAATCTCTAAGTGGTAGGTGTGAAGAGCCAGGCTCTTCTCAGTAATGCCCATTAACAAGAGTGGACGCAACTGGCATGAACCAGAACACAGAAGGCTCCCTCAGAACATAAAACTTTCTTGTAAGAATAATGAGCACTGGCACAGGTTGCCCAGGGACATGGTGGAATCTCTGTCCTTGGAGCTATTCAAAAGCCACTTGAACATGACCCTGGGCAACCTACACTGTGTGACCCTGTTTGAAGAGGGACGTTAGACTTGATGGAGGTTCTTTCCAACCTCAACTGTTCTGTGATACTGTGACCAGTGTCCCACTGCCTCATCTACTGCCAGCAAGCCTCAAGTAGACATCTTACTTTATTTTTTGAGTTTTTCTGTTTTGAGAGAAAGCTTAAGTCATTGCTATTATGATTTGCTGTCAGGGTTTCTGTTGGCTCATAAAGCATAAGCAAAGACAAGCTGATGAGCATCCCTCAGTGGGAATCAGAATTGGACACTGGAGAAGATCAAACAAAAGCATAAAATGAGTCTCTTCTTGTCTTCCATGTGGCTCATGGCTTTTTCTCTCCTCACAGATGATCCAGACCTATGTGGAACACATTGAGCGATCCAAGATGCAGCAAGTTGGTGGAAATAATCAAACTGAGGGTAGTCTACCTGGGAGAAGGTAGGGCCATAAGCTCTCCGTGTCATGTGTGTCACCCAGGAGATACAAACCAAGTGTACGTAGTTGAGAGAGCGAAGCCACAAGTAGCCATGTGGGCATGGATTGTAGTCAAACCTTTTTTGTAATGGGTCTGGGTGAGTTGTGGGTTTAATTTTTAAGGCTTTATGTTATAGAACTTTAGCTTTGTCATGATGAGGGGCCCTCTGGGAAAACACATTTCTCAGGTGTATCTATAAAATGAATGCAAGTGTCAAAGTCTGATTGGGTGTCTGCGTGGGTGTTTGTGTGTGCAATAGCAAATAAACCCGGAGGAATTCAATGTGTTAGCTGTTGTAGGATTTTTTCCCCTTGTTCCTTCAAGGGAAGCTTTCTGTTAGTTTGTCACCCAATAGGTTCATCTTCCCTCATCTCCTACAAACTATGACTGATCTTAGTTAATACCTGTGAACTTCAGCTGGTTAAAATCACTGAACTTCACTTGAAAACCAAATCTTTGGGATAAGGCTAAGAAAAAGAGTGGGGAGGGCATGTCAGACTATAAGCAAAGGACATGGGGGCAGAAGGCACGGAGATGGAAATGCTGGAAAAGCATTAATGGAAAGGTGTGAAGGTTTTTGAAATAACCCTGTGGTGCCAGGGATGATGAAATGCTAAAAAAGAGCATTGAGCAAAATTATTTGAAATTAAGAATAAAGGAATATATTAAGAAATTTTGACTGTGTTTTGGTAAGAAAGAAAAGGAAGGAGAATAGTAACGGACAAGAGTCTTCAGAAACTATGAGACTCCTGCCAGATCCTGTCCCACGAGGATTACTGAATCCAGATCCTGACCCCACACAGGGCAACCTAAGGGTGATACTGTCTCTTTATAAAGAGTATTGTCCAAACAGTTGTTGAACAGTGATGGGATTGGAGGTGGGACCATAGCCCTGGGCGCTTGTTCCAGTGCTTGACCACCTAAGACTATTCTCCAGTACCGTTTGTTATCTCATTATCTCCCATGGTAATTAAAAATACTTGTGCAGACTTGGCTACAAAACCAGCCTGCAGCTGGGAGATGCTGGTATCTCAAAGAAAGATCCTCTATTTATTCTGAGTCAGTTGATAAGAGTTATGATTTCTGTTTGTAGGGCTACCAAAGCCTTTCATAAAGGAAGGAAAGACACAATGATATGTGAATCAAGGGGCACTGTTTACCCTCCCTGTTTGACAGTTGAATAGTCCTTTCAGAAGAGAGTACCTTGACACTGTTTCTTCTAGAGAAGATTGACCAATGGCTGTTGTAGTGGGTGGGTGGGATCTGTAGTGAGTTAGCTCTGTGGTATCTTCTCTGCAAAACACAAAATTATTCTCATAAGGAGAATAACAATTGTTATGGAATATGGTGCTTGTGCTCTGGCTAAAATGGGATTGTCTACAATGAAACAATCAATAGTGGGGTAAAAATCCCAGCTGAAATAGATGGCATATTTAGAGAAAGCCTTGAGGGGTACAGAAAGCAAGAGACAACAAGGTGTAAAGAGAACCAGGAGTTTATAAATCACCATTCTGTTTGTAAAAATCTCATTTACAAGACTTATTTCTCTTCTTTCTCATCCCCCTCCTTGCAGAACAGGGTCTGATTTTAGAGTTCCAGCTCAGCTGGGATAAGTGGTTATTTCCCTTCCCACTTAGCCCTTCATAAATAAGACTGTTTTCTGTGTGTGGAAGTACTTCCACAGGCAAAAGCCTGCTTAGGGCCTTGTGCTCATAAATGCACCTGCCAAGTTTGGGTTGGACCATCTGGCACAAATTGGTTATAATGAGGTTTTCCTCCCCTAACTTTCAAACAACAGGGGACAGGGGGACTTTTTCCTTCATGTCCAGCTTTGCATTGTGGGTGTGGGCGTGCGTTGCTTGTGTCTGTATGTGGTGGTACACAAGCACTAGGGTTAGAGGGTGAGTTTTTGTCACTGCAGGGTGATAGGCATTGGGTGGGTCAGGAGCATAATTCCTCATGGAGTGTCACACGTACCTGAGTTACTTATTTTTATCTATGGGGTGTGTTAGACTGTGCAGGAGAGATGTTTGCATGAGATTGTAAGTACACTGGGTACGTTTGCCAGTCATTTGGGAGAAGTTTGTGCAAGAACTGTTGGGGGGGGGACACGGATGTATGTCTGCCACCATCCAGGAGGGGTAATGAGTACAGCTGTGGGGTTGTGTGCATGAGTACCTCTTGTCTGTTGTAGGGCTGCATGTTTGCATGACCTTTGTTCTCTAATGGTCGTTTTCTTGTCTCGCTTCTTGTGCAATTGCTGCTCTGTTTTGGCTGTTTGTTTGTCACTGCAGTCATCGCCAGTCATGGAGGAAAAGGTAAATCCTGTTGCTGCATCTTAACTTTGTTAATTCTAATGCATATAATCATAGAATGGTTTGAGTTGGAAGGGACCTCATAGATCACCCAGTCCCAACCCCCTGCCATGGCATGTCCCTGTACCAGGGACACTCTCACCAGACCAGGTTGCCCAGAGCCCTGTCTGACCTGGCCTTGAGCATTTCCAGGGATGGAGCAACCACAGCCTCCCTGGGCAATCTGTTCCAGTGCCTCAGCCCCCTCACAGGGAAGAATTTCTTTCTCAGATCTCATCTAAATCTCCCCTCTTTAGCTTGAACCCATCCCCATTGTCCTATCTCTAGAGTCCCTCATAAAAAGTCCCTCTGCAGCTTCTCTGTAGCCCCTTCAGGTACTGGAAGCTGCTGTAAGGACCCCCTGGAGCCTTTCCATCTCCAGACTGAACAGCCCCAATTCCCTCAGCCTGTCCATAGCAGAGGTGCTCCATCCTGCTGTAGATGTAGAGGTTGTTGACTTGTTCACCCTCTGTCTGCTGGCACCTGTGTTAGACTTCCCCTATCCCACCAAGCTGCTGGGACAGCACATCATGAAGAAGCTGGTGCACTCATACCCAGAAGATTTACACTCCATATTACAGAGTGTTTTTAAAAGTCACCTTTTCTCCCTTGCTTCGCTTTGGAGTACAAGCCGTGTGTAGTCTGTGAACCTTTAAGAGCTCCAGAAGGTGGGGGTCACTGCTAGAAGCTCTTTGAAGATGCTTCTGTCTTTGGGTTGGGCAGTGAGTTCTGGACCTGGAAAGAGAGCAGTTCTTGTCATTAAATGGGGGCAAACAAATCATGAGTTTGGTATGGTTTGGGAGCTTTAGGGTGTTACATGTAGAACACCCTGATCCCATGTTCTGGCTACTGCAAACCTTTAATGAGGAATTTTCTGTGTCATCTCCTGTGTTAGTGTGTTTCCATGTCTTGTGATGGGCCTTAGGTCTCTGTGAGATGACTGGAACCCAGCTAGTGGAGGCTGCTGAGAACGTTTCCTAAATGGTTTTGAGCTCTATCTCCACAGGCAGCTTCTCTTGACACCATACCAGGTGCTGGTTTCAACATGCTGCTGCAGCCCTTTCCACCTCCATGGCTTGCTCTAGATTTTCTTTCACTGGAACTTGGTCTCAAAACCTGTACCAGCTTTTCTATTGGGAATCAAACCTGCAGCTCAATTGCAAAATGGCAGGGATGAAGAAAACCCAGCGACAAAGGTGGTCATATGAGTGGTGCATCTGTTTGTACGTCAGTTAAAACTGCATTTTGAGTGCATCATCATATGGATTTTGAGAGGGTGTCAGAAAGTACAAATATTTTCTTACATAATAATGGAAGTGATCTTGGAGCCTCCCCAGGAAGATGTCTGGCTCTGACAGTAGGCACCGTGGGGCTCAGTAGACACCACCATGGAAGTGTGGAAGCTGCTATCTGAGGGGTCGGACTGCAGTTCACTTCTAGTGACTGGTATTTCATACAAGCTGCTGTTTCTGTTCTACAAGAACTTTGTAAATGGCTAATAGATTGCTTTCCCTCTGTTTCTGTGTTTAGCAGGAAGGAACGTCCTAACTCTCTGAACGTCTTTCCCCTGGCGGATGGCATGGTACGTGGGCAGATAGGGGCCAAGATCGTCCCAACACTGGACCACTGGCACCTGAGTGACCTCGGCCAGCTGCAGTCCAACTCCAGCTACAAGGTTTTCTAGACCATCCTGGAGCAAGGGTTTCCCACTCTCCCACCATACCAGTGTTCCATGTTTTCATTAAGATGGAGACCGATCTGTGTCCGTAACCCTTTGCAGCCTCTTCCTGCCATGCATCTTTTCCCTCCAATAGCTGCTGGGGGAAGATCTTGCAGATCTGATGTAAAGTGCAGAAGGGATTTGACACAGCTCCTCATGCTGGTCTCAGTGATAATCTCCTTTACTTGGCTGGCCCCAAGGAATGTGTGGAAAGGCAGTTGCAGGTTTAGGGATGATAAATCTTAAGTTTTTATAGGTTATTTGGGAGACAAAATGGTAGAAGCTGTCCTCTCTCTCCCTCACCTCTTTTGCATCTCATCTGGAGCCAGCTTTTGGGCTGCGCTTGCTGTCTTGCATTTGTCCTTTTTTACTGATTAGTGTTCTGACTTTCCTATCTTCAGTGTAACAGTATCCTAATCCTGTCAGTGCCCAAGTCTCACACTGTGCTTCAGGGTCCAGTTCCTCCTAAACATTGCTCTAGACTTGCATTGCCTCCCCTCAGTACCCTTGTGACCTTTGGGGTACTACCTTCTGCACTGGGGCCTGCCAAAAGCATTAGAGCACTCCGTGCTGGAGCACCTCCTGGTTCTGCTTGTGGCCTGTGGTGCTCTGCTCTGCCATTCAGAGCTGGTCTGAGGCCGAAGACTCTGGTGGTGTGCTGTTAACCCACAGGTCACTGCAGTTGTTCCCAGCTTAGACTAGACGTGGTGACCTGTGAACTTCTCAAAGTCTTTGTGCTCAGGATCCCAGCAAATTTGTCTCTCGATGCTCTGCAAATGCTTAGTGACAGGTCTGAGAGCCAGTGGTAGAACTACCCAGCAGGACTTGCAGTGCGTTTACCAGTATCTCATAGAGCTTCTCCTCTGCTTTAAGTTTCTGACAACATTTCCTTTCTGCCTGGAATATATGGAACATCAGGAGGTTTATATGTCACATCCAAGGACTAGTCTTCTGAAAGCTGTACCTCACTAATCCTGTGAAGTACACTAAAGCAGTGAAGTCATACAGGAGTTAAGAAACCCCAACTTGTACCCGTTTTGCCTGTCTCCAGATCACCTTAACAGTACGTTGGCCTGAAGGTGGACACCAGTGGCCTCTCTGATCAAGAAATTTAGATGAACTCTCTGCATAAAACAAAGTAGCAATTTTCCTTTTGTGGAAAGAGTTTGGGAACTGTAGCAGCTTACTCTCTAGCGATCAGGTGTGTGCAGCAGGGGTTGAGTTTTAGACAAGAGCTGTGAGGATGCAGAGGTTAGATCCATCTCCCACTGACTTGCCAAGGTGTTCGTTCTTTAAGTGATACCATTGCAGAACTTGTGAGTGCATCTGTGTAATAACCCAGTATCTGTGTTGCAGGAGAATGCAACAGGAACTCAGATAGACTGGAAGCTTTGATGTCCAAGATGGAGGTGATAGAGGATTGCTGACAGCATCTCTTCATGGTTTAGTGGTGTCAGGCAAAAACATATTTCTGAAAGGTCTGTTGCAGGAAAGCTTTGTGCAGAGGTAGTGGTGTATTACTCTAGTTGTACCTGATAAGTAGTGCTGGGATTCATGTTGGTGCTTATTAGGGAATCTCAGAAATGGGATGCTGGGTCTGAGAAGGCCTTACTGGTAGGAAGGAGTTAGAGAGTTTGGGCTGTGGAAGACTTTACTGAGTTGGTGTGTTTTAGAGGGTTGCCTAGGGGGATGAAGCAAACCTAAGAGTAATGAAGAGGATATGAATGACTGATGGACTAGGTGTGCCATTTGGAATGGAGGCTTTTCCTCCTGCCAGGATGCTTGCACACACACTCTGGATTGCTGTTTCTTAGATACTTGCATGACTCAAATCTCTGCTCATGCCTTCATTGCCTCTACTTTGGCAGCTCTGATACTCAACTAACATCGCCCACACACATACGACTCACCTTCCCAGTATGTATATCCTGACTTTTCTGACTAGTTTTCCTTCTTCATGGGGCCATGCTGTAGTTATGTTTGTCCTCACATACTTATTGTGACTATTTTCTGTTTTAGTTGCTGTCACTTTATAATTTTATTTTTATGTTTGGTTGTACATTAATTTTATTTTAATGTTTTGGAGATGAAAGTTGTTAACTTTTTTGTTTTTATGTACTATGCTTTCAGTGTTATAACCATACACTTGTGGCTTCTCATGGTGACATAGGACTACTATGAATGTTGGGCCTTTGCAATGCATTTTGGAGGTCACTACTACACAGTTGATGTTTAGGAGGTTGACAGGTATGGCTGTAGGTAAGTGGGGCTTGTGGAGAGGATCCTTTGGGTGAGCTGTGGGGTATGGAGAATGCCTCCTACGCTGCAGAGAACAGCCGGACACTTAGTGCAAGACTTAGCATTAGCTAAGCACTCAGGACAATAGAAGGAAGATGCCAGTAAAGAGATTCTGGACTGGGAAGAGCTGTAGTAGGGTTTACACTGGGGAGGAGTTTCTCCAAGGCAGGTCAGGAGGATGAGAAAGTAAATCTTCTAGGTAAACATACAACTTGGATGTATAACCAGAGTAAGTAAAAGGCTGGGGTCATTACTTACTGCTGTGTTCTAAGAGAGGCACAGATTATGTCACTAAACAAGAAGTCACTGGATGTCTGACATAAACATCACCCTACAGACATTGATGAGCTGGGGTTTCCAAACAACATCGAGTTCCTAAGAGCAAGAGATGAGGTGTGGACCCACCTGGGTGTCTCTTTTACATGGTTTTGCTTATAGACTCACAGTGGGTACAAGGACATCTCTGACCCCTTTCAGCTAACACAAGTGTGTTAGGGGAGAGAGGTTTTATGGCTGCACTTGGTACTCACTGAACATGAAAAGCACAGCAGGCAGGCTACAGCTGAAGTAGGACAAGGCTTACTGGGTCATATTTGTTCTCCAAATTATTTGATTTTTTTTTCCTTTACATATTAGGAAAGTAGCTCCTGAACCAGGAATATGCAGTGGAGGTGGAAAGTGTGGTTATCATGTGTAGCAGCAGAAGTGAAATGTCTCCATCACAGTCTTCATGCTAAAATCAGTGCAAATGTGCAGGGATAGGGTTTGAATGCCTATGTGGGAATGTGGGTACTGCTCAGACTGATAATTCAGCAGCTCTATACAACATGTGGTTTGTAAAAGAATCTTAATTTTCAGTGTAAATGCACAGAGGCAATGTAAAACCTTGCACAGTGCAGGGTACAGCAGGGAATTTTAAGGTAATTATGCAGAGGCCAGTCTAATTAAAGGAAGATCTTAATAATACTCCAGATTTCAAGAAAGAGAAATGGCTGCAAAGGGTTAAGTCACCATTCATTTTTTCAATGTTCTCTCTCATCCCATTCTGAATTTTTTTTATCATGTTGACAAGTTGTTGTTATTAGAACAAGACTTGTAAAACAGTGAAGTGAAACTGCATCACAGCTCCAAGGTTGAGTGGATTAGAGCAGTCTCTGACCTGAATCAAGTTCTCTCTGGTGCTTGCACAGGAGGGGAGAGACAGACCAGGAGTGAAAGTTGGGTCTGTATGTACAGATGCTGAATGCCACTGCACCCAGTTGCAACTCACATGTATTTCACCATTAATGTTGTCATCTCTCTGCAGGCATTAATTAGAGGGGCAGGCATTAATTAGAGGGGGCTGCCATGAAGAGTGGTGAGATCTCATTTGGGTCTGGGCTAAGTACAGCACTGATCAGGATGTTCACTGGTGGACTGAAGCAGTGCTGCTTTAATTGGCAAACAAGAGGCAGTTGGTGCAAAATCCTCCCAGAGCCCTGAAAGACTCCTGTGCTTTACCAGAGACAGTGTTACAGGGAATGGGGCTGTATTGTCTGTGTGACAGAGCCATTGGTGCACATTCCACCCTGAGGATCCATCTCCTACATATTTTTATCAGCTTCTGACTCTTGATTCTTGGGGCTTGTCATCTTGTCATTTGGAAGTGGGGAGACCTTGCCTATTTGTGCAGTTCTGTCCGGCTGGACCCATGCCAGACTGACTCCTGCATAGGGTGCTGTGGGGATTCAGGTCTCCTGTGCTAGCAGAATCAGCCTGTTCCATCAGCTTGGCTTCTGCAGTTTAATGTCAAAGCCACTTTGCTATTCTCTTATCATCATACTGATGTCTTACAGTAATGGCATTGTCCAAGGCCTCCAAGAGGCCACTTCAGATTCTTCCCAAGCAATGTCTGTGTTGCCTTCCAGTCTTGGGAAATGCTGACCTGGCTTACCCCAAGTGCCAAAACCCTTCAGTGTGAGCTGCAGGGACTTTTCACTTAGGGTAAGGCCACTTTTCCTAAGCTGCATGGTGAAGAGAGCACATGGTGATGTGCCTTGTGAGGAACAACGTTTAATAGTAGAGGAGGAAGGATCTCAGTCCTGTTACCAGTGGGATTTTCTTGCTGAGTTCAGCACGAGAACTCACTGCTCCATTGCGGTTACAGCATTACCAGCAAGTGCTGGACAGCAAGCAAGGCTCATTGTGTCCATACTGCTTTAAAGCACTATGCACCGGCACATGGGAGATTAATTGAAATGTATAGCTGTGCTTTTCCCTTTTTGTTCTTCCCTGCTCCCCTGGAATTGCCATAGTGTCCCCAGGATGAAATGTCTGAGTCCGGGCAGTCTTCAGCAGCTGCCACACCGAGCACCACTGGAACCAAGTCCAACACTCCCACGTCATCTGTGCCCTCTGCTGCCGTCACACCTCTGAATGAGAGTATCCAGCCCATTAGTGAATACAATGGCACAAGCAAGAGCAACAAGAGGGCACGAGAGAAGCGGAACAGCCGGAACATGGAAGTCCAGGTCACACAGGAAATGAGAAATGTCAGCATAGGTATGGAGCTGGGTCTGTGTGGTACTTTGTTGAAATAACTGATTTCACAGTGTTTGTGTCTCTCTGTTACTGGAAGAGGCTAGGAGACTCTGAGGGGTAACCAGCTTCCTGAATACAGAATCTGAAGTGACCGAGACAGGACTGATTAGATATTAGGGGTTGTCTTGGTTTTTAAAACTTCAATAATAGAAGTAATTACACAGATATACAGGATGGGATCAGGTTATTGAGTTTAGTCCCCTATGGTTCCAGTCACCCATGTCACAGAACCTCTTTCATGAACAGTCTCAGCTTTTGGAAAACACTTTCTGGATTGCATCACTATCACAGTTAGAAGCTCCTCTTCAGTTTTCTCTCTGAATTTATTTGTATTTGATATCCAGTTGCTCATGTGCCAAATTAATCAGTCAGATTCAATTATTATATTCCCTTCTGCACCTATCCCACACCCTGTCTAAAAATAGCAACAACCTCTAGCTGTTTTTCTCAAATAAATAAGCTGTTTTCTTTTAATCTGCTACTCCTGTAAGAAGACCCCCAAGTCTTTAGAAATTACAGGTGTTTTTTCTCCACTTCCTTTAGTCATTTGCATTAGTGATTTCTTGTCAGGAAAGCCATCACCTCAACCTTTTGTATCAGACTGTTTAAGTAAAGAACATGGTGTCATAACATGGCAAAAGGTCCTTTCTGTGCTGTTTAAGGTAGCTGTGCATGGAGCATCTGAACAGCTCCCAATCTGTGTTGCATCTAGACTTGCAGCAAACCTTCACAACAGACAAGTGCTCTAGGCTTAGATACTAAAGGAGAGTAAAACTAGCTGAAGATTGTAAGGGGGATGTGTGCAGCATCATAGGCATGAGTGTAGCTCTCAAGCCTGATCTTGGATGGCTCCAAGGATGGGGCCTCCACCACCTCTCTAGGCAGTCTTGTTCCAGGAATCCCCCACCCTCACATTAAAGAACTTTTTCTTCTTGTCCACACTAAATCTACCCTTTTCCAGCTTCAAACCACAACCCCTTGTCCTGTTGTTCCCAGCCGCTGTGAACAGCCTTCCCCAACCTTCTGACAGTCTCCTTTCGGATTTTGGAAGGTTGCTGTGAAATCTCCCCAGAGCCTTCTGTTCCAGCTGAACAATGCCAGCTCTCTCAGCATGTCCCTGTAGCAGAGGGGCTCCAGCCCCTCTGGACCTGCTCCAGCAGGGCCTTGTTCTTCTATTGGGGGCTCCAGAGCTGGCTGGATGCAGGACTCCAGGTGAGGTCTCAACAGAGCAGAGTAGAGGGGCAGAATCACCTTTCTCAATCTGCTATCCACACTTCTTTTGATGCAGCTCAGGATGGGCCTTTTTCCAAAGAGCAGAGGAGATGGCTCTGCTAACATTCACAAGCTGGTTCCAAACCAACATGTCACAGCGTTTGTTGTGACACTTCAAAAAGAGTTGTCGTGACTGTTTGACTGTGTGCCAACCCATATTTATATTGACAGCTGAGAAGGTCCCAAGGTCACATTCTGCCAGAAACTACTGTAGTGTTTACTCTTATTTTTACAGTTGCTTCTTTAGGAGCTCATTTACCATCAGTAGCTTTCTATGAATCACTCTGCACTCGTCTGTGTGTACAGCTGTGGTTGTGCATGTGAGGGCTACTTCTTTCTTGGTGGAAGCATCTTGTGGAGTCTGTTCAAGACAGTAGTTGTACCTTCCCCACATGCTCTGCGTATTCAACCTTCCAGTTATTTCCCACATGAAATGAAAAACTGCATCTCTGTGCTAAAGAGAATGACACACTTGAATGTTAATGACACTTTTATTTGCCTGTAATGAAAATGTCTGTCAGTGATCCACATGCCTTAGAGCTGAACTACCAAAACCAAAAAAGTACTCCAAGTGATTTGCAGAAAAACTTACCAGCTTGGAGAAATAAAGGAGGCCTCTGTTGCTGTGAGCTTGAGAAGCACTGGTATATGGATGCCTGCTTTGGCAGCAGATACACATCACCCTTTGTCTTCATCTGTGGCTTCTGCTGCCAGCTGGTGCACAACCCTAAAAGAATAAAATGGACATGCAGGTTGTCAGGGGTTTGGTGTGTTTGCTACTGAGGCTGTTTGAAAAGGTCAGAATTTTCACATCTGACATCGCTGAAAGACTAACATACTTCAAAAATGTCTTTCATCCATTAAGCATTTCATGTATGATCAGAGCCTGTGCTCGTATTGCATGTCCAGGATAGGTACAGATCTGAGCCTCTGGACAGTTTGGTATCTAATAAATGTAACTTAACAACAGGGGGAAATTATTTGTTCTTTAGATACTGGCTTCAGATTATACAGAAAGCAGAACAGATTTAATCTATCAGGTTTTAAGCAAGATTTCACTGTTTTGGCTACTTAAACTAGTTGTAGACATGAGAATTTGTATTGAAAAATTATTCTATTAGAACTGAATAGCACTGATTCATAACCACAGTGATCCGTGTGTAGCTCTGCCAAAACTCACTGTGTTGTCATCTACCTCAACTAAAGCCTTAATTGTGATTGAAGAGTTTTTATTGACCAAGAAATTTATTTGGAATTTATTTTAAAGGAGGAAGTATTTCTGGTGATCACATTTTAATGAGGATTCAGGCCTTGATGATGCTGGTATGGGGAATTGGGTTGAACAGGGGATGCTTGTGGTCTTCCTGCTCCAGAATTGTGAGGGGAATTTCCCTGCACTGGTGTCTCTGGATGATCAGCCACTTTCTGTTCCTCTTTTAAGTCTTGGAACATGATGCCATGAAATTCTGAAAGCTCAGTGTTTGAAACTGCAAAAGTCACTTGAAGGAACACTACTGTGAAAGGCTTGGTCTGTAGATCATACATGTTGTCTTACCTAGGAATGGGCAGCAGTGATGAGTGGTCCGACGTCCAGGACATCATAGACTCTACCCCAGAGCTGGACATGTGTCAGGACCCCCGCCTGGAACGCAGCGGTAACAGGTATTGACTGGGGCTTCCCAGTCTGTGATTCACTCTGTGCTCTGTGACTGCCCTTATGGGAAGTGAGGAACGGATGCTACGGCTCAGTTTGGGTTCAAGATCCAGCTGTTTGAGGAAGTCCAAAGCTTAAGAGAGACAAAGAGGATTTGGGCTGTGTTTGCCAAATCAGAGATTAGTTCTCAAGGGGTTTTCAGTTGCAATTTTTACAAGCATTTCATGAGCAGGAGTGGGACTGCTCCAGTCACAGTATCACAGTATGGTGGGGGTTGGAAGTGACCTCTGCGGATAATCTATTCCAACCCCCCTGCCAAAGTAGGTTCTCCTTTTTTCTCCTGTGAGGCAGATCTCACAAGAACAGTCCGGGTGATTTTGGAATTTCTCCAGTGGGAGACTTCACAACCTCCTTGGGCAGAGAGGGCAAAGCGTCAGTAACAAGCTTCAGTGGCAGCCCCAGACAAGGCAACGGAATGAATTAGGTCTTAGAGCTACCCCTGCGCAGCAGGAACAGGGTACACCTGCAGTATAGTTCAAAAAAGTACTGAAGACACATGTCTGAGGTTAAAAGGAGCTTATGAGTCCCAGGTCAGGCTGCTCAGAGCAACTTTGACTCAGTGCTGTGCTCAGGGCTTCAACCAAACTCTCTGAATTAGCAGAGTGTTAATGAACTGCTCTGCTGCTCTGGTTCCTACCCATCACCTGTTCTATGCTAAATAAGACACTGTCAGTTTGGGTGCCATATTTCTGTTATACATGAGAGCCCAGAATTAGGCTAAATACCTCCATTAATTTTTATTAAGGTCATGTGCTTAGTTTTACAGTCTTTACCCCTGTCCAGCAGGTAACATGGCACTACTCCAGCAAAAATAACCCCCTGGCTCTTACTGGGCTGCAGGAGACAAAGTTAAAACAAGTTTTCCTCACAGTCACAATGTGGGGTGGGTATGCCCTGGGAGTACCCTCATGGAGAAGGGTATGAGCAGCACTGACAGATAAATTTCTCATCACATATCTTAACCTTATACAGTTAAGTTCCCCTCAGAACACATAGCTTGCAGGGACAGTTTTTAGGGTCAGCTGAGAGAACTCTGTCTGAGGAAGACAAAACTCACTGGGAAGATCAGGTGGAAAATTGTTCAGACCCAAGGAAAAGAAGGGAATGGAGAGAACTGCTGTCCCAGGAGCTCTACAGGTGATGGTATCTGATCCAGGAAGCAGGACTGAAAGGTCCAGGAGGCACAAGCCCACTGGAGCTGCCAAGCAGTGCCCTTACTGCTTTAGAAGTGGAATGCTTTGTGGGTACGTGCAGCTTTGGAAAGTCAAGTGCTGAAGAGGTAGGCTCAAGCTGCATTAGGTCTTCAGCTCAGATGCTGAGTGCTGGTTGCAGTTTGTCTCTTGTGCGGTCCATTAGACTGATGAATTCTGATGCAGCCATGGTGCCCTTTTGTAACTCAGTGCTCTCAGATGTCTGCGTAGCTATAATTTGTCTGTAACTGGAAAATAAAAAGTAGTTTTTTCTTTTCTCTGCAACGTGTGGTAACTCTGCAATACCAGAGGCTGCTTCTGCACCCCATTTGTAACTTAACAGGCTTTATCACTGAGACTTAATGTATCTGGGAATGAAGCCATGCAGCTCGAGGTAATCTCCAGTGGTTTTGACCCGTCTGTTAGGCTGGACTCAATCCAGTCTAACACAATCCACAATCAGTCCACGATCTCTACTCATACTGCCCAATGCCCCTCATACTAGGCAGGGCACTCCAAAGTGTTTTTTACCTACATGAAGACTGTTTTTTAGAGCAACAACAGTCCCAGTGGTTACTTCACCTCCTGCAGCAGCTCTTTTCTCTTTGAGTCACAAGACTTCAGAAATGCAAGAAGATTATTGGTGGTACCATAGGAGAAATGTGCTCCTGTGAGACACCGACTTTGAATTACTTCTAATAATTTACTGACATGCAAAGAAGCATTTCATCATATAGACTCACCCATATTAAAACCAAATCCTGGGGCTGATTTCACTCAGCATTTGAGTCGTTACCTCATTTTACTGCTGTCTGAGGCTGCAGTATGGAATACATAAAAAGTGTGGGATCAATGCTAGTGTGGGAGTCCTTGTAGAGCCTGAAAAGTCAGAGCTGAGAGCATCTGCATGCTGAAATCTTTCTGCCAAATACTGAATAGTTGAGAACTATTATGATTTCAGTGTGAAGGCTGTGCATGGCAGATACTTGTCCTTGACACAGGGAATAAAACAGGCTTCTTTCTGTACTCAGCACATTCCCTGCCTGAGCCCCTAGTGAATAGGAGGAATGTGCTCTCAGGGTTTTCATCTCAATGGTCTGTGGTGCTCAGGATTTCAAGATAGAAATGTTCTACTTAAATGCTGCCAAGTAACAAGAATTCTTGTGGTTGTTTTTTTCTTTTCCTTCCCACAACAGCCCAACCCAGGGGATTGTGAACAAAGCATTTGGCATCAACACAGACTCTCTGTATCATGAACTTTCCACAGCAGGGTCTGAGGTTATCGGAGATGTTGATGAAGGAGCAGATCTACTAGGTAAAACCTTGTTTAGAACTGTTCTGATTTCTCTGCTATGATGATATGATTAACTTCAGCATCTAGAAGCATTTGCATTCTGTTTTTTCAGAACTTTTAAAAAATATGACATGGAAATTGAGACATGATATTAATGAAGTACTAAATTCTTGCTCAGAAAATAAACCACTGGGCAACTCGTGTTTGGGTTGTCTTCATGTGCACAAGTATTATCCCATAGGATTCTCTTACACAAACAGTCAAAGGCAACTGCTCCTTCTGCTTCTTCCCACAGATTTACACTCTGCCCCCCCCCCAACTTTACACACAAGCACTTCCACATGGAATAAAGAGCTTGTTTGAAATTCACAATCAATTGACTTTTTTCATTATATTTTTGATGTTGAAGTGATAGGGAAATATTACAGTATGTATTGCAATTTTTACCCTCTTATAGCCAGTCCAAGAGATGTAGTCATTCACGTTTTAGACTGAAGGAGCTTGTTTGGCTCTATTCCACATTCCTGAATAGGAGTTTGAAGCAGAGAAGCAGCTTTGCCTCAGCAGTCTGAACCCCTGCCATACCTCTTGGTGTGGACTACTCAAACACCACGGACAACTGACAAAAGCTGAGAACTCTGTAGCTCTCTTTCCATTTTACTCTTTGTCTTAGGGGATGTGATTTGATTTTTATTTGAGCCTTAGGGGATGTGAGGATTCTCAACAATATGCCTTTTGTATGTTTCTTAAAGAGATGTTTCTTAAAGAAAATCTCAGTAAAGAGGACTTCAAAATAGAAGGAGAGCTACTATAGCTACTGCTGCAGATCAGTAGCTGGCAGGAAAAATGTGTTTCCTAAATCCAGAAATCCAGACTTCTGCATAACAGCCAACATCTCTTGGTACAGAATTGGCACTCTGCCTTGCCATGGTTTCATGCAGAATAATAAAATATGTGGGTTCCCCCCATATTAGTTAATCACAGGTTCTTACCTACTGCTGCTGGGTAGGTTCTCCTATCTCCCCCTTCCTGCTCTTCCCTATCTCCAGTCCCTGGATGCAAAGGAATAGTTTGGTTGTACACTCTATGCAGTGCCTGCCTTTCAGTGTTAGGATGCCCAGCTGTGGTTGCTTTGGAGATTAAAACTTCTTTCAAATTACAGGGGGTTTGTGATGAAGCCAGAAGCTCAGATGTATTATTGGTGAATTCTTTGTACACAGCTTGGAATTAGATTATCAAACTGAGTCCCAACACTATAAAAAAGAAAAAAAGTTTTAAAATACAACTGCTTGTCTTTTGCAGGCTGAAGTATCACTGAAGAGCACATTTATTATCAGAGGATCTAGCTGCTAAAATCCCAAGGGGAGGGGAAGTGAGACGGTGGTAGGGAATTAGCTGTGCTGCATTTAGTGGTACAAGATTAAAGAAACAGAAAATAAAATCTAGTCCAATTCAGGAAGATGTGATTGCCTCACGTTCATGTCGGAAAACCAGGAAGTAGCTGAGACACATGGGTGCAGTTGTACCTCAGGTTACCTACCCTTGGTTTATTTTCTTTATGTCCTGTATGTAGAGTCATGCCATTGACAGTCATGGCAGGTCCTGTCCTTAACTATTTCATGCCTTTTGACATTGAAATGGCTGAGTCATTGTTAATTTTTTTTGAACAAAGCTTTTTATTTTGTTGGTTGTGGTCACTGATTGATCCTTTTTCACTTCCTTTTTTTCCCCTTGTCTCTCTGTGCTTCGCTGGACATGACCCATAGGGGAGTTCTCAGGTGTGTATCTCCTTTGCTCAGTTTTCTTGTCTTGTTTCTTTTCCCCTTCTGGAGGTTGAGTGATGTGGTATATACACATGTGATACTCCCCTGCTCCTGTCCAAACACGGTTGGCTTTGCAGACTTCTCCCACCTCTGCCTTGCTTGGTTGCCTTCCACCAGTGGGGTCCCGGAACAGCAGGACTTCCCTGCTCTGTGCTCACACGCCAGCTGTGGTTCCACTGCCTTTTCTTGTGTGCCTTGCTGCAGATTGGCTCCACTCTGCTGCACTGGCCAGTCACTCAAGCTCTTGGGCCTCCACGTGCTTTTTTGTATGTCAAGATGGGCGCTTTGCTCAGAGCAGAACTTGGGTGGGTGCAGGACTGACTTAGGTTCCCTCTGTCCTCTCAGTGGGTTAGTCAGTGCTTACAGGCCCTCTTCTAAGATAGCTCTAGTGACATCACAGACACTTTCTTGATGGATTCAAGTGGCAAAGCCTCTGTTTTGTGGAAACTTGCCTTCTGTTGTCAGAAGGTTTGCACCTTAACATGAAATGCACTTTCAGATGAAGTCAGGGGATCTCTCTTGATTTCAGTGCAAATTTGATGAAGTTTTCCCCATAGCAAAGGCAGGTAATTTACACAGATGTGACAGTGTGAAGCTGTGTGGTGTGGGAGCTCTGTCACATGCCTTTGCCTGGTGCCTCTTCCTTTTGGCAATGTGAGGTTACAAGAGAAAGAGATAGCATCATCCTGAAACTTTTTTCCATGAGTCATTCTTTGGTGGAAGCCTCCTGCTGAAGCTGAGTCAGAGGTTGTCCCAGTTTGAAGGTGAATTTGGGCCAGCAGAGAACTCTGATATGCAGTCCCCTTCTGTTTTCCCTCCTGCCCCTATCCTTCCCTCACCTTGTCCATAACTGTATCTGTTGAATAACCCTTGTAGTGAGAGTGGGAAACCCAAAGTCAGGGAATCAGAATCATTAGGGATCGGAAATAATGAAAACGGAAGAACCAGGTGAATAAGCTCAGCTTGGGCTGGTTCCAACATCCCAACTGTGAATAGCTGCTAGGCCAGACTGTGGCAGGACAAGGTGAGGAGTAGTTCCTGCTGAGCATCACCCCCAGAAAACACATGCTGATGAGCTGCTCTCTTTGCTGTTTACAGACTGGTACTTAATGGCTGCTTTTTTTCTCTTCCTTTCTTCCCCTTTGTACCTGTCTCTTTCTGTTCCCTTTCTCCTATGGGATGGCTCTCATAGTACGGGATGATTTCTTTGGTAAGGCCAAGGCCTTTTTTCTTTTTTTTTTCCTTTTTCTTTCTTTTTTTTTTTTGATGTGCTTTTCTTTTTTAAAATTCTTCCATTCACACAGTGTCTGTCCACACATCTTGCATTACTTGGTTTGGGGTTGTTTTTTTTATGGTGCTACCACCTCCAAGAAGCAGGATGCAACTGGTCAGTGGTGGTGGTGTTGGGATTCTCCTGTTTCTTGTAGCTGATTATCCACTTTGATGCTTCACACTGTTTGCCTGGCTATGATGTGGATGCAGTGGGATGGACCCTGTTAGACATGGCTCTGACTAATTCCCTCTTCCCGTTGTTCCACACCACAAAGGGATGAGACCTTTTAGTCACTCCACAGTGGAGTTTTTTCCCCTACACAAACTTCTTGCAACCTGTTGCAATCTACGCAAGGTTGTCTCAGTATCCATTCTCTGGATCTGGGAGGCTTCATCCCTTTAATGCCAGACTGGCCCATCAGACCTCTTGGTGGCTGGGCTGATAAAGTAGAATATTATTTGGGGTAGCTGGTTTGTTGTATGGCTTTTAGTTCTGGCATTTATTTTAGGGCTTTGAGCAACCTGGACTAGTGAGAGGTGTCCCTGCCCATGGCAGGAGGTTGGAACTGGGTGAGCTTTAATGTCCCTTCCAACACAAACCATTCTGTGATAGCTCACCCTCTTCCCATAGTTCCTTCCTCTCCCCAAAACAGCCACAGGGGGGATAAAAGACTTAAGAATGGGAAGGAAAAAGATTTAGTTAAAAAAAAATCCTTTGGTTGACGAACTCTGTTCCTTGATGTCCCCCAGTACCTGTCCTAGGGCCATTTTAATGTCTGTCTGGCTACATATTTATTTAATCAATTTTAGAATCCCTAAAAAGGAACAAGAATATCCAAAAGAACCCATTGCCTGAAACATCAAAGTGCTTAATTATCAGTCTGCTAATTTTTCAGAAGTCATTTGAAACTACTGCTTCTTACTCATTCTTGCTGGGAATTTGCTTTTGCCATCATGATTTCATCCCATTGAACCAGGGGAAGAGGATCTGTATGTTGGAGTGTTGTGGTGTGTTCTCATTCATATGCTGTTTTTATAATTTCCATTTACTTCATTTTTGTGTTGGTTTTATTGCAAGTATTAATCAGAAATTAACAGATCATGAGAACTGTTGATGTCTTTGCTGTAAAGGAAGAGATAGTTCAGAGAGCAGGGCAAGGAGCACTTCAGCACAAACACTGATGATTCTGAGAGCTTAGTCCAGTCCTCTGACACGGAGAGGCCTTATTGTCTCTAGTGCTCCAATAGCCTTTCTTCCCCACTGTAAGGGCCTGGGAGCCAGCAAGTCCTGGCAGCAGGAAGCAGTGGGGTTTGCTTTGTTCCTCAATTCCTTTTATTTTAGTTTTGTGAAATTCCAACTCCAGCCTTCACCCTTAGCCCCAAATGTTTCAAAGTGCTTCTCACCCAGGCTGTGTATTGCAGCTGTTGTACATTGGAGCCCAAGTGCTTTAGTGAAGCATCACTGAAGTAGATGTTCTCCCAAGGATGGATGGGCCTTAAGTGATCGTTCTGAGACTTCACATTCTAAACATCTGTGAGATAGAGCACTGAACAATCTGAAGTTCTGTAACTATTGCTCTGGTGGTAGATACTGGAGGGCCTTTTGTATGTGAAATGAGCCACAGCCATGATCCGAATCTGTTCTGAGAAACATAAAATCTGGCTTATACTAACTAAGAAAATAAATCCCTGATGTACAGATTTGGCTGCAGTTTAGACAGCGTTCTGCTGTCTTCTGTGAAAAACCAACAATCTACCCTCTTACTCTATGAGTGATGATAAATGCTTGCAGTAACTCGTGACTGAACCAGGAGTTACTTCACTTGTAATGTGTCTTAGTGAAGCTCTCCTCTGTCCCCGTCAAGGAGCCTCTGAGAGTTGGGTTAAAAAGCTAGTTCTGCATTTGGGGCTCTTTGTAGGACACATGGATGTCTTTCTTTGTGCTGCATGGTCTTTCAGGTCACTCTCCACAGCAGGACACAGAAACCTAGGAAAGCCTAACAAAAGTGATTTCTTTTCCTCAAGCATGAGTCAGGCAGTGCCACACACGCTTCATGTTTCTAGGAGAGCAGGTGAAAACCCATGGCATTTCTTTACAGGAATGGGCAAGGAGGTGGGAAATCTGCTGTTGGAGAACTCGCAGCTACTGGAGACCAAGTAAGGAACTGCCATGTGCACTGAACTGCCTGTCTGGTTCTAAATGAGATGTCATGTTGGCATAGGTCATGATCAGAACTTGGAGGAGTTTGCTTGTTTGTCTGACAGGGTCTGTTGAACACCTGTTGTTCCTTCAACTGTAGGAGAGAAATTGCTCTGCAGGAGTTTGGGGGAGGTCTCTGGGTGTGTGCTATAGGGCTTGATCCCAGCTGAAATCAGTGTCAAGCTGCTCATGAATTTCAGTGGGAATCAGGATGTGGGTTGAGCCTCTGTGAGGATCTTGCTGTTCGTCAATTTTTATTTGCAAGGCTTACTATTTGAAAAGAAAATCTTATTGAGAGGAGTTTTGAGAGATTTAATAGTTAATAAAGGAAAAGCAGACAATGTAGTGGACTTCATGAGAAAGGCTGGCAGATCAGACACTAGAGCTCAGCAGCCAGGGAGAGGAAGGCAAAGCACTCGCAGGGGGAAGTTGGAGAAGTTACCATGGTAGGAAGCTGCTGATTTAAAAGATTGTGATACATTTGGAATTGATTTGAAATGCTTATTTATATTATCATCCACAATTACAGGTAGCAGCAGATGTGAAAGATGTGTTTCACATCTTTCTTTTGTTAAAATACAGATTTGATCCTTACGCAGGTGGTGGATTCCCCTACACCTAGTTTCAGCCCTAATCTGACGTCTTAAGGAGATGCTGCTCTGTCAGACAGGGGTGGACAAATCTCACCCAGTTATGGTGATTTCTATGTTCTTCTGCAGTTCCTTCTTGCCAAAATCTGCTTTCCCATGAGTTATAGCTGGACTGACCTGTTCAGGTATTCGTTCCAGCTTTCCTTGTAGTGCCTGTGACTTTAGTTTCAGCTCTTTCTTACAGACAGCTGCTGGGTTTGGGCATTTTTGCTTACTGTCCTTTTCACACCTTTAAGAAATGCTTTGAACGTTGTGAAGAATGATTTGATTGCCAAGGTGGACCAACTATCTGGAGAGCAAGAAGTGCTGAAAGGAGAGCTTGAAGCTACAAAACAGGCGAAAGCCAAAATGGAAACCAGAGTGAAGGAGCTGGAGGAGGAACTGAAAAGGTGAGTGAATCAAGCCCTGACCGAGGGAGCTGGAAAGACACGAGTAATAAGCCCACCTCCTATGTTAGTTTTACTGTTGTTTCCCTCATGGAGTTTGTCACTGGAATTCAGAGGTGACCTATAGAGCACTTCAAGGCTGAGGGTAGGTGGCTGAGATAATTTTAGTCCTAGAGTGGTTTTATTGGATTGAAATGGTTTATTGACCCTTAGAAAACTCACTGGATTTTCATCCTCAGGACTAGGATTTTATAGCAGCAACTGCAAATCCAGACTTCCTGGATTGAAGTGTTTAGTTTCCATTTGCAATTTAAGAGCAACAAGGGTGATTAATTTAAAAGCTGGTAGTTCTGTAGGAACCTGTCAAGAGCTTGATCTTTGCAGTGGCCAAGACAGTTGTTGCACTTCATTTAATGAGAGACCTACTAATGATTTGCACAAACAATATTCTAATTACATTGTTAATTATTTCATTGTTCATGTGAAAGCGCGAAGTGTTTTTCAAAAAAGGGAGCATTTGGAGAGTTCCCAGTTCTTTGTTTCAAACTAGAGAAACTAAATCCTGAATGCATAAGAGAAGCCTGTGTTGATTTCACAGCCATAAAACTAAAGATGCCCAGTGGGTCTCCAACCAACATAATCACATTTTGGCTGTTTGGACACTGCTCTTAGAACTTCAGCTGAGAGGATGGTGCTTATTTTACAGCTGGAATCTGGAAGTCGCCTCTCTAATCTGGGCACAGAATCACCAAGAGTAACCCTGACTGGTCAGTTTGTTGTTCAGAATGTCTGGAATGAACATATGATGCTTTAAAATGCCTTTTAGAGTCTCTCACAACATACGTAATACATAAAATAGATTATTCAGTCTTCTAACTGGCCTCCTTAGTAGATGGAGACAGCCTTTTGTTTCCTGCAGTGTCTTTGCTGTTAATGAAAGTGGTTGCAGTTCCAGTGGGGCTGCATGACTTCACCTGAGTGTGAAAGTTAAAGAAATTAAAAGTGCTCAGATAAAGACTTTAAGCATTTTATTAACATAATACCAGTATTCTTTACCAACATGGCAAATTGTCCTTCACAGTAGAGGTTTTTTTTGACAGCATGGAAAACAGGAGCAGCCCAGAAGAGGAGCATAAAAGCCAGCAATTTCACTGCTGATAGAAACATGGTGTTGCCATGTTTAGGAGCTCATCAGGACTGTACCAGTATAAGTATTTTGGCACTTAACATCAAATGTTCCAAAGCAGTGGGGTGATGTTGGTGAAACCATTCAGAGTAATGTGCTGCAAGAGAGAGGGGGACAGTATCAGAGAAGTGTCTCTTGATTTGTACCCTTGTGGTTTAAAAATGCATCCTTGTGAGGTGTGCAGACAGCCTTTCCCAGAGATGGGTCCCCTCTGAAAATACCTCTGGACTAGCCATGGCATCACTTGGTAGTTTGACTCCTTTCTTCCTGTTTCCTAGAGTGAAATCTGAAGCGATTGTTGCCCGCCGAGAGCCCAAAGAGGAGGTGGAGGATGTAAGCAGCTATCTCTGTACAGAATTGGTATATGACATTACTAAAATGCCTGCGGGGAAAGGGGGTTTCTGTACTTACTTTGTACTCCTACATATGTTTGAGTGCTGAACTGCCTTGGTTAGCCATGAGACCAAGGGTGAGGCACTGAGGGTTGTTGCTGATGAGCACTGCTGATAGCCACAAATGGGGACATTGCCCATTGATAGAGCTTGCAAACCATAGTTAGGCAAATACGCAAAGAGCAGCTGACGCGATAGCAGTTCTGTGCAGACTGGAGAGCTTTGTCTGCACATTGGCAGTGAAAATGTGAGCTGTGAGGATGCTGCGCAGTGACATCCAGGTTATACTGCCTATGCCTAATGACTGCTACCTCTTCTTAGTTGTGTGATCTCAATCTTGTGGCATTTTTCCTGATTACTTTTTTTACAAAGGCCAGTTCAGCCGGTTACAAGCTCATGGAATGGTCATCTCTGACAGTTCTTCAAACTGATATAGTTGAGGTGGTGGCTTTTCAGCAAAGACCAACTGTAGCCCCAAAAAAACCCAGATATTTTCCTTGTGAGTCTACTGGGACAGGGAATGGCACTTTTTACTGTGTTCTTACTTTGGAAAAGGTACTGGAACATATTCAGGTCTAACTTAACTCCCTTAACTGGGGTGAACTTGATCAAGAGTTCAGGTAGATAGGAAAATCTTCAAGCTGTGTTTGAGAAATGCTGAAGAGGACTGGATTTCTTTGAAATGGAACTAATGGGAGATCTGGTGGTTTTTTTTAAATAGGAAAACAAAAGTTTGTAAAATTCCTTTTGGTTTATGTGCTTCTTGTTTTGACTGGTCATACAGGTTTATTCCAAGTGCATGGAGGCTGTAGAGAGACCTGGTTAGTTTGTGCTGTCTCAGGTTTCAGCAGTACTCAGCAGCCAGGCTGAACTTGAGATCTTACCTAGTGTAGGCACAATCTGTTGCCACTTGATAATAATGAGTTTCTGAAATCTCTATGATTTCTTCTGGGACAGGTATTTTCCCTAATGAGGTGTTTTCCCAGAAGAGAGGAGAACACTTTTGAGGAGTTGTTCCTCTCTTCAGAAGAGACAAACAAAACCTCATTCCTGTTGCCTCACCCAAAGCCACATGTGTCCTCATTTGGAGGACAGGTTGTGTCACTGAGGAGGAAAAGGCCTCTTTTTAGTTGATTGTGACCTCTTTAACCTATAACAGAGCTCCTCCTGCCTGGTCCTTGATGGCATCACATGATGCTCCCACTACTTGTGATGAATTTGCTAATGAACTAAAGATTGGGGTTCCAAATTTCTGGATTATTGAACTACTGTCAACTTTCATCATTCCTTGCAGACTACCAAAGTATCTTGCTGGCAGTAGTCTCTGGGTGGGGTTTCCAATTTGGTAGTAGTTCTAATTTTAATTTATCTGGGTTTGCAGAACACCCCAGAGGTCTGTGGGCTATTGTGGGATATCTCTTGTCTAGAATTAGCACCTCATGCAGGGAAATCGAGGGGGTAATTAAACCAGACAGGAGAACTAACAAACATGTCTTTCTGTCTCCTGGCTTGCACTGTACTAACATCAATCCCCTTCCATCTCTGTTTGGCTGAAGCAGTCCTCCTCCCCCCTGCAGGACAACATTCCCATAGCCCAGCGGCGCCGCTTCACCCGTGTGGAAATGGCACGAGTTCTGATGGAGCGCAATCAGTACAAGGAGAGGCTCATGGAGCTCCAGGAGGCTGTCAGGTGGACAGAGATGATCAGGTGAGACCTGTGCTTAGACAACATTCCTCTTCAGGACAGAATCTGGCCATGTGTGACCTTGTGGTCATTGGAACTTCTACCAAGATATGGGTTAAGAAGTGCTGGAAGTTTTCCAAACTGGACACGGATGCTTCTACTACACAGTCTTTCCTCTTATTCCTGAACCTGGGCTGTAAATGAAGAGTCACCATTGTTATTTGAGGACACTTGGTAGTTTGTCATGCTTGTTTCTTGTGTGTTAATAAGTTGGAATAAGCTATAAGGAAGAGGGTTGCTGCTAATTAATGAAATCTGAATGCCGTGGCTTTAGGGGATGATAGTGCTGGGGTTTGTAGTTCCCAGACCGGTGCTGTGGCAGCAGTAATATTGTGGGGACCAGATAAGCCTTTGACTTGAACATGCTTGCATTTCATGTTAGCACTAAAACAAAGTGGTTGGGTGCACTTCCTGTAAAGACCAGTGCTTCCGTTCGTCTGTTGTGTTTCGAAACATTTCTGAGTGAATTCTGAATTTCTGTATGGCTTCATTGGTGGAAACGCTCTGCTGGTTGGGTAGAAGATGCTGGAATTAATTCTCTTCTGCTGTTTGCCATAGAGCTTCCCGTGAGCACCCGTCTGTCCAGGAGAAGAAGAAATCCACCATTTGGCAGTTGTAAGTTCTCTGGTGTTTTGTGTAAAATGAATAAAAGGGGAAGTGTTGCCATTTCTGCTCTAGACAGCATCTTAATAGACTTTGACATCTGAAATATCCACTAAAGATGTTGTTAGCTGTACCCTTTTGCCTTCAAGGGCTTCCGTTGCCCTCAATGAAATGAAAACCAGATCTGAATATCCGCAATGGTTTTATTTTACAAGTTGAAAAGATCATGACTATCCTGGAATGGAAACATACATTGGCTCCCAGTCATCTATAATAAAGTACTGTTTTCAGATGGTCTCTGTTTTTTGAAACTGAAAACACTGTGTCAGTCCAACTGAGGACTTAGCTTTGTGCTTGAAGTAGAACGGTTTCCATGAAGGTTTTAGAACCCTTGGTAACACACATTTTTCTTTCTCTTGCTGTCAGTCTCTGGGGTGTTGTTTCTCTAGGCCCCCTTTCTCTTATTTATTGGCCTTTTTCTGTCTCCAGCTTCAGCCGACTGTTCAGCTCTTCCTCGAGTCCGCCCCCAGCAAAGAGGACCTATCCATCTGTGAACATCCACTATAAGTCCCCCACAACAGCTGGGTTCAGTCAGCGTCGTAGTCACACCATGTGCCCGATCTCCTCTGGCAGCCGTACCTTGGAGTTCTTCCCCGATGAGTGAGTTGTGTGCTGGTGCCAAATCAGGTCCCCCTGTAGCAGCTTTCCTTAAACCAAGTGTTTCTTGCTTTCACAAAAGTCTCTGGTGTTAAAGTTTGTGCATCGTGGTTTATCTCCTCAGTCCCTCACTCATCAGTTACCATGTGGATGGGCTCAGCAGACTTTAGCCTCCCACACTTGGTGCTGCTCTGTCTTTCCAGGTCATGATGGTTCATACCAGCAAGGACCGCTGTAGGCTCGCACTGGCCTTGACCCTAGTTCTGCACCAGTATTTGCAGACTGCATGAGAGAGTGGGTTAGGGCTTCTAGTGAAGTGCAAAGGCAGCATTGAGATAGTGGGATGGAACGTCTTGCCCCCTACCCTGTTGACAAGTTTAGATGAAGACACAATTCTTAAAGCAGCATGGTTAGGTTACAATTTTGGTTTTAATCTTAACTGTAATAAAAATGAACCACCAAGTGTTGCTACTTCAGAGTCATCTCCTTACTCTTTATGTCTGACATGAAGGGAGAGGAAAGACTCCTTTGTACTTCACTTCAAAACATGACTAATTGCTGTCAGAACCTATTTGTTCTCTTCTCCCCAGGTGACGAAGGATGTGCAGGGATGTGTTTTATAAGAATGTGTGTGTTAGGGGTGTTTGGTTTGGATTGGACTCTTGCTGTTTGGAACCTTGGAATGATACTTTAAGAACCTGTGGAGAGCTGGTATTCCAACACCCTTTGTTAATATTAAAATGTATTGTAAGAGCTCTCAAGAGAAATTTTTCTTTCAGCCTTTGCCAGTGCAAAGCTGGAGGTGCTGTGATGAAACAAGCAGTTTGCACAGTGGTTGGTGCATATTTTCCATATCAGCAGAGAAAGCTTTAAAATGAACATAAAAATATGTTTTTGATTGCAGTGAAGAGGGGAGGAACTCAGAGTGCCTTCCTGAGGGAGACCTTAGATTGACAGCTCATAACAGCTAAACAGAAATTGGTGTAATGTCATAGATTTAAACATCTTGGGGAAGGCTGCATTCCTGTTCCAGAAGGGCTTGTGGAGCACTGAGGTAGAGATGACATTGGCTGGACTTACCACATTGCTTGGGTAACAGGCAGTTAGAGATTAGTTATGCTCAGGTCTGCTGCTTAACTGAGTTTTTCTCTCTCCAGTTCTCTGCATGCATTTTCAAAGCTGGATTTGGTTTGCTTATTGTTTCTTCCCCTGCTGTGCTGACACTTAACCTTCAGCTCCTGTTCTAACAGTCAGTTGAGCAATGACCCCTTTGCTCCTCTCCTTAGTGACTGCACATCCTCAGCACGCCGTGAGCAGAAGCGGGAACAGTACCGCCAGGTACGGGAGCATGTGCGGAATGACGATGGACGATTGCAGGCTTGTGGCTGGAGCCTCCCTGCCAAGTACAAACAGGTAGGGACCACCCTCTGGAAAAGCTGAAGGGACATTGTCCCTCATGGTGAAACCAGTGAAGACCACCAGTACCCTTAGCCTTGGTCCTTAAATTTAATTTAGAGGCATCATACGTGTTCTATTTGTATGGTAGTTGTAGGCACAGATCAAGTAAATGTTTCTGTCTATTCGCCAAAGTACATGGAGAGGGAATTCCTCTGTGTAAAGGTGCTGAAAAAACCTATCCTGAACCCAGGGTAATTACATATATTTGCCCAAATGCCGGTGTTTGTTTCATTTGTTGCTATCATTAATGGCTTTAAACTTAGATGGTAGGTTTATATCAGAAATGAGGAAGATTTTAGGTATGAGGGTGCTGAGGCACTGCAACAGGTTGCCCAGGGAGGTTGTGGCTGTTCCATCCCTGAAAGTGTTCAAGGGTGGGTTGGATGGGGCTCTGGGTAACCTGGTATGGTGAGGGGTGCCCCTGCCCATGGCAGGGGATTTGGACTAGATGATCTCTAAGGTCTCTTCTTCCAACCCAAACCATTCTATAATTAGGCTTGAATATTAGATATTTTATTTACTCTGAGAACTTTACAAGTTCTTTAGTATAAAAACTAGATAGAGTGCAGTTTGCTTCCATATCTGCCCAGCAGTAACACAAAATCAAACATCATCAGCCTTATTTGTGGGCAACACCCATTTGTGAGGCTAGTAAGCTCTGTCCTGCGGTACTGCTTACAGTAACCTGGTGTTTACAGCTCTGAACTGTCTTTATCTTCTTTTCATCCACAGCTGAGTCCCAATGGTGGTCAGGAAGACACTCGCATGAAAAATGTCCCTGTGCCTGTATATTGTCGCCCACTAGTAGAGAAAGACCCAACCATGAAGGTAAGTTGTCTCTGCACACCATTCCGGTCCAGAAAGGGGACATGGAATAAGGAATTCAATTTGTTAAATGTGCAATATTATAATAGTTTGGGTAGAATTGCAATTGAAAATACACTTACTGCTCTGCAGGTAGCACAGTTACCACAGAATCATTGGAGTTGGAAGGGACCTCAAGATCATCAAGTTCAAATATTCAATTACCTGCTATAGCTGCTTGTTTTGAAATAGCTAGTTTGTTCTGCACTTCATTCAGAGCTGATTTTTAGGTGTCATCATAATGTTTAAGCTGTAGGAACATTCTTAACCTGTTAGTTATTTCTAGAAGATCAGTGTGATGTTTGGTTAATACTCTGTTCAGCATCTTTTCCTTTAAGATTCTGGATATATCCGCTGTTTGTTTCTATGGTCCTGTTGCCAGCATTGTCCTAAAAACTATATGGGAATAGCTGGAAGACATCAGGGAGCTAAAGCAGCAGATTTGCTGTGCCAGTTCTTTTAAATGGTGTCTGAGAGCAGACAGACACTGATTTTGGTGCAAAGGATTGTGTGAGGAATCAGAGGAATGGGGAGACTAGGGGACAGGAGTGAACTGAATGTTTGCCCTCAGCCGAGTAGTCACAGTTAATTTGAGTTAAGCAGAGTCATACTTGTTCCCTGAGCCAGCAACCTCTGCTATGTCCCATTTGTTCTGTCATGGTGATTTAGGAACATCAGAGAGAAAAACTGAGAACATGTTGGTTAAAACCACAGTGATTTTTGCTAGGTTGCAGAGAACCTTTGTCTTAACTCCATCCCAGCTGATTGTCTTCAGTAGAACTCAGCAAAATGTGTTGTTTCCAACTAAATATTTTAAGTATTTGACATGTGTTTCCAGTTTTCTACAGAGGTGCCTGAATTTAAAGAGATCCTGGAGCCTCCAGAATTCTTAGTTTAAGATTCTTGTTCCTCTTCCTCAGTTGTGGTGTGCAGCTGGAGTCAATCTCACGGGATGGAGGCCTTTGGAGCAGGAGTCGGGGAATGGGCAGAAACTGGATCCTGGGCGTGATCCCCTCACCTGTGACAGGGAGGTGGAAGGCGAGAACAACAAGAGTAACCACACATCTCCTGAAAAGAAAAAGGTCAGAAAGGAAAACGGATTTTTACTGATTTTTTTTCCCTCCTGTGTTTCTTCTCATTCCATCCTTGACACCTCTCCTCTCTTGGTCCCTTTGTACTCTGCTCTGTAAAGCACTAACTTACACTTCTAAGGGGACTGGGTCATGGTGTTCTGGCTTTTCAGTAGCTTTCTATGTCATTCAGGGTAAATCATACAGAATATAACTTAACAACTACCACTTTTAAACCATTTGGACTTTAAAAAAAAATCCTTATTATCAGGAATAATTAAGTGCCTGATGATATTTCCAGGACGATTATAGAGCCCTTGTCACTGGAAACATACGGTTTTTTAAAAAGCAGGCAAAACTTTGTTAAAAAGAACATTGACATAGCAGAGTGAGGCAACTCAGGAGAGAATTAAGTGGCCAAACTCATCTCACCCCGAGGACCCAGCCAGGCTCTTTTGCCTTTGTGCCAGATACCAGTGCAACAACATACACAGAATCGTACGCTGTATTGGGTTGTAAGGGACCTTCAGAGGTCATTTAGTCCAGCCCCCCTACAACAAATGGGGACATCTCTAACTACAGTAGATTGACCAGAACCCCATTCAGCCTGATGTTGAATGGCTCCAGGGATGGGACCTCCACCACCTCTCTGTTCCAGGGATCCCTCTACCCATCCAAGAACTTTTTCCTAGTGTGCAGCCTCTATCTCCCCTTTTCCAGCTTCAAACCATGACCCCTTGTACTGTCATTCCCCGCCCTTGTGAAAAGTCTTTCCTGGCCTTCTGACAGCCCCTTTCAGATGCTGGAAGGTTGCTATAAAGTCCCTTCAGAACATTCTCCTCTTCAGGCCTAGTTCATAGTTTGTTTGCATCAGCTGTGAGGAAACTTGCCAGCATCATGGTATTAGCATGTGTTAGTGTTACCAAAGCGCTGCTATGCTTGGTGTGATCTGAGAACACTGACTCTGCCTGTGTTCCTCTCCTAAAGGCAAAGGAGCTCCATGAAATGGATGCCACGTCCAGTCGTGTGTGGATTCTCACCAGTACGTTGTCCACAAGCAAAGTTGTCATTATTGATGCCAATCAGCCCGGCACAGTGGTGGACCAGTTCACTGTCTGCAATGCTCATGTGCTCTGCATCTCCAGCATCCCTGGTAAGTGGGGCCTAGACGCTGGCTGTCATCTGCACAGAGTCAGCTCCACTGAGGAGTGACAACTGTAATGTCCTCATGTCAGAACTAACCCTGGACCCTGCTGCATTCTGTAACTGTCATTCAAACCAGGACTCGGATCCTACCTTCTTATAGAACCTTTCTGTGGAGACCCCTCCTTGTTGAACATTTAATAAGTGGTTCATTTTGCACACAAGGGATGGTTCTAGGGAGCAAGAGTGAGTCTTGCCCAGGTTTGGGAGGGTTGGATGTTGATGTGGGGGACGACAGGTTTCACCAGGATGTTGACTGATGCTGTGGTGCCTCTCCAGGGTAGTGAACCCTAAGTGACAGCATCTTCCATGCACGTGGTTCACCTCAGGAGTACTGCTACACCGGAATTAGTGGTGACAGCTGGATTTGGTGGGTGAATCTGTTCTTTGTTCTTTGCCCTGCAGCAGCCAGTGAGAGCGATTACCCTCCAGGTGAGATCTTTCTGGAGGGAGATGTAAATCCTGAAGAGTCATCTGGAGCAGATGGTGTCTTGGCAGGGATCACTCTGGTAGGCTGTGCCACCCGCTGCAATGTGCCACGAAGCAACTGTTCCTCACGTGGTGACACACCTGTGCTGGACAAGGGACAGAGTGAGTGCTGGGACATAAAGTTTAATGGCTGTCCTTTTATACCCAGTCCTATACAAGCTTGTGATCTTACAGTTGCATCCTCCTGTCCCTGAGTTAACCTCTTAAAAGGGCTCAAGAATTTTTCTAATGTGGCACAGAAAGACCAGAAGCCTATTTGGTGCTCTTAAGGGCCCTTCTTTTCTTTCTCGAGTGATCCCCATCCTGCAGCATGGCAGGGGAGTTACACAGCAGAGTATTTGGGACATGTGATATTTTGGCCCTGCTGCAGTGACTTCTGTTCCCATTGGTTTGTCCTCTGAACCAGATCTCCCTGAAGTCTGTTAAGTCTCTGTGAAAACCCTCATGCTGCCCTTGCTGATCCCATATAACAGTGTGCAGCTCTGGGGATCTTCTAATGTCTTGCCAGTTGCAGATTTTGCCTCAGTAGAATATTTTCCTATCCAGGCAGAAAGCACTGGATGAGCTGCAGTCTGTGGTGCAGGCTCAGGACTTGAATGATTTTGGCAGTGCTGCACAAATTAAAATCTGGAGAGCCTGATTGCTGTGCAGCTCTTCTACATTGTGTCTCATACTGTCCTGTGTTTTTTAGGTGAGGTGGCTGCTGTCTGCAATGGGAAGATCAACCAATCCCAGTCTACAGAGGAGGCGACAGAAGCTACGGAGGTACCAGAGAATGGGACAAGTGAGGCAGAGGCTGCCGAGACCCGGCCTGGGCCCCTCACAGAGCACGTGTTCACAGATCCTGTCCCAGCACAGGCTCCTCCTAAGCAAAATGGGTAAGCAGTCTGAAGCTACTTGTCTGTCTGCTCTGTTTTCATAAGCTCTTGGATGAGAGAACCAGCCTGATTTTCTGAGAAACATTTTTCAGTTTTGCGCCCAAATAACATTATTGATGGGACAACAGGGAGAGAAAGAAATGAAAACAAGTGGGGTTCACCCTGCAGCAGGCTGTGTCAGCTGCTGAAGTGCAAATATGTGCTTTCAAATATGTGTGAATTCCAACCTGCTTTTAAGACAGATCTTCCCATATGTACATGTGGTTAATGTCCTTACCAAAGGAGCTTATTGATTTGTGTGTAAAAATGGTGATTGATTTGTTATAGTAGTACTAGAGCACTTACGTGCTGCAAAGATAATGAGGAAAGAATATTCACCACCCCAAAACTCTTAAGCCAAGTGAGTGATGTGATGGCCAGAGGAGAAAGGTAGAAATCCTGGATAGAAATCGTTCCTAAGTGACCAGCTTTTTCTGAGTTGTTGCTGTTGAAGTTGGAAATGAACAGAGAAAATACTGTTTATATAATAGCATGGGCAAACCCTAAGGTTAAGTTCTAGAGATTTGAAGAACTTGCTGTTTCTACTGCTGGGGAAAAAGGGAAAGTCTCACAGATTCAGGAGTCAAATAGTTGAAACGTGCTGAAGAGAAGGAAGCAGTTTGTGTAGACAGGAGCCCTTCTCTGCTTGTGAATGCCAGACTGTGAGTTGTTCTGTGTGTTGGTGCTGCTGAAGCTCCTAACAATGGACTTCTGCCTCTTCAGGGAGAATGGGCAGCCAAAGACAGAGTCAAGCACAACATTGCCAGATCAGGAGTCGAATGGGGATGCTGCTGGAACGTGTACCAGCGCTGCCCCCACCATGTGGCTGGGAGCACAGAATGGCTGGTATGTTCCCCTTGGGCTGGCAGGTTCCTCTTGGGCTGGTAGATCTCTCTGTCGTCTCCGTTTTCTGAGTTCTGCTTTTTGTGTCCACACACCTTTAGTTTGCTTCTTGTTTCTGGAGTAGGTTTTCACTGATCATTCGTGCACTGAGCCCTCAGTTTGTCATGGGCACAGAGATTGAACCTCACCTCCTTACCTAAATTCCAGTTTCCTAACAGAAGATGACTTGAGCCTACTGAGGCTTTAGGTGTGGGGCCTTGCTGCTGACCCTCACCAGTGTGTCCTTTCTCACAGGCTCTATGTGCACTCGGCTGTGTCCAACTGGAAGAAGTGTCTGCACTCAATAAAGCTGAAGGACTCTGTGCTGAGCCTGGTGTAAGTGTGTGTGCCAGGGGATGCTGGAGAAGGTTCAGTGCCCAAGTGGTATTTTACATGGGGGTAGCAGCTCTTTGTCAGTGTACTTCCAAGTGCACTTGTTTGTGAGGAAAGTCTCCCAAGTTTTTGCTTGTAGAGAACCTCATACCAAGCCATTTACCTGCTTTACTTCAGTGATACTAAAGTACTAATGGTAAATGGTATTAGCAGTATCTGGAGGAAACGAATGGAGAGGAAAGGGGCAGTATTTTACTGGGGGGGGGGTAAATTAGGTAAAATTGCTTGAAATGGATGGAATTGTGAAGAAGTTAAACTTAATAGGAAATTTATGGGTGATAGCACTTGCAGGAACATCCTGCATACCTAAACCAAATGGGAATGATAGAGAGGACCCAGAGATGCTGTGTGTGGATGTCATGAAGGATTTGGTAGGCCCTTGCTGTAAGCATTTGCTTTTTTGTGATTTCAGGCATGTGAAGGGACGGGTCCTTGTTGCTCTGGCAGATGGAACACTAGCCATATTCCACCGGGCAGAAGGTAAGAATCGATGTAATAAGAGAAAACCTAATTCATTGGGAAGTGCAGCAGTGGATTAGATACTGTTCTGAGTTGAGAAGTTGCTGGTTTACCTTTACAGGTGTACAGGTGAAGTGCCCAGCTGTTACACACATGTAATCCTCTTCCCTGAGCTTTTCTGAACAGAGCTGTGTTCTCTGTAGCACTGTGGAGTGAATGATCACACATGCTGTGCAGTAGTTTGCAGCACGCTTGATAAGTTTAAAGCCTTTGGGCCATCACGTTGTTACTGTGCGTTAACCAGCTGTAACAGGCTGTGCACAGCGAGCTGCACAGAGTTTAGACTGTACCTGAGTGCATCATCTCTGCAGTTGCAAATAGACCTAGTGCTTCCCAGAGGAGCTGGACTCCATGTGAGCAGTGGAACTGACACTGCATGCCCAGCCGGCAGAGCTGGGATTCTCTGGAAGCCCGGAAATCCCAAAGGGAGCTTTTGCATTGCACTTAGTCAGTTCTTCTCGTTTGAATAACCTGACGGGCCTTAATCATCTTGTCACTTCAAGATAGTTCTTCAATTCGTTGTTTCTTTTCCTTTTTGCTGTTGTAGGTTTTGGCTTCTTAGGGCTTGAGCATCTTACCTGACAGCACATGAGAATTTGCTAACCATGACTAATTTCTGGATTAAGAACTTAGTCACTGAGTAGCAGTTTATCCAGGAAGCTGAAATATAGACATCTCTGGTTATATGCAGTCTGGTTTTTGATTCAGCTTTTGCCATGAGTTCAAGCACAGCACATAAAAATTGTCCCCATCGGAAATATGATAAAACTCCCTGATACAGAGGCCACCTGTCTGTGAAGGATGCAATATCTGCGTGGTCAGTTACAGAATAAGCCAGGGAGAACAGAGATTGGTTCTTTACCCTGGATGTGACACCTTCAGGAGATTTTGTTGTCATGAAGGAGAGGCTTCTTGCCACACTATTTTCTTTCTACCTTAGATGGTCAGTGGGATCTCAGTAATTACCACCTCATGGACCTCGGGCACACTCACCATTCCATCCGCTGCATGGCTGTTGTGTACGATAGAGTCTGGTGTGGCTACAAGAACAAGATCCATGTTATCCAACCTAAGACGATGCAGATTGAGGTAAGAGAGTAAACATATGAGTTGTATTTGTCTTTGCAACTGTTGTCTGCTGCAGTGTATGGGAATGCGGAACCTTTGTGTTCCATTGCTGACTGTAGGGCCCAAACTGTCAGCTGGGGTCATGTAGTGACAGTCTGATAGGGGGGTGTTTATTCCTCCCAATATTTGCAGGTGGTGACCACACTTGCCAAAGGCCATTTAGAACCTTTTGGTTGAAATTCAATGCCCTGTTATTGGTAGAAACCCATTTGATAATGCTGGGAATAATTCTAGTCAAAAGGGAAGAGGGGCTGAACCTGAAGGTGAACTAAGTGAGCCAAGGCAGCTTGAACTTTGGAATTTGTACTGCAGTTGTCTGGTTTCCTTTTGTACCAAGGAAAGCTCTTGTTTTCTAAACGTTCTTGCTCCTGAAGTGGTCTGCATAGCCTCTATTGTCTGCAAAGCTGCTGTACAACTCATCATTTCAAGCAAGGAGTGTTCTGTGCATGAACTTCAGAGATCAGCTGGAGTTAGATTTGCTCAAGAGTTTTGGAACCTAGATAGGTGACCTCAGCTGAGGAAAACAGAGTATGTGTGCAGATGATTGCAAACATTTTTGGAGCTCACATTGGTCCACTTCATCATTTTAGAAATCCTTTGATGCCCACCCTCGGCGGGAGAGTCAAGTGCGACAGCTGGCCTGGATCGGGGATGGGGTCTGGGTTTCGATTCGCCTGGACTCCACTCTGAGGCTCTACCATGCCCACAGCCATCAACACCTGCAGGATGTTGACATTGAGCCTTATGTCAGCAAGATGCTAGGTGAGGCAGGAGGGACTGTCAGGAAACTATCTGTTGCTTGCTGAGGTCAGAGAGAGATATCACAAATCCTTAGCAGGCTGTGTCCAAAGTTATAACCATCTCTCCAATTCTTCCACACACTCCCCAGGCACTGGAAAGCTGGGCTTCTCCTTTGTGCGGATTACAGCCCTGCTCATCGCTGGCAACCGCCTCTGGGTTGGGACAGGAAATGGTGTTGTCATCTCCATTCCATTGACTGAGAGTAAGTCCTGCTACTGGAGATACCTCTTGCCTGTTGTTTGTGCTCCACAGAGGGTGCTGGCAGGGTGGTGCATTCTGGATGTTTTTATTCCGAACCTCACACATCTTTGGTCATAGCAGTGCTCCCAGAGGAGAGCCCTGAGTATAAGCCACCCTCAGCTTTGTTTAACGATTTCTTATTAAGGAATTAAGTGACCAGTTGAATGGATTTAATGTGTTTAAAATCAAACGGGTATTTGTTACTGTCCCTTTGAGTTCACTTGAGGTTCATTTCCTTATTGGGCCACCAGTGGCATCTCTACCCAATATACAGTCTTTTTCCTGAGTGTGATCTTGACAGAGCAGGCTGATGTGGATTGATTTTATAGCTACTGGAAAGCTTTGGGACTTGTAATAAGTCTCCAAAGGAAGGCCATGGAATGAGAAAGTCATCAGAAAGATGTCTCTAGAAATTTTGGGTTGACATAAACACCTAGATGTTTCTATAACAGTATTTTCCAGAAATAGACCCTAGAAAAGCTTTGTTTACTCAAATTAGGATACAGCTTTATCAGCCAAGTAGGAATCTGTCTCCTGTACCAAGTCTAGCCTGGTGAGGAGACCCAGCAGTGGTAGTTAGTGGGTGCATCTGCAGAACGGGAAGTGTAGTTGAAGCTCTTAGTAATGCTGTTCTGTACCTGCCAGTCCACACCTAATTTTGCAGGTTTGTTCCAGATTATAATGGGGCAATAGGATTTGAGGCTGGTTGCACTTGCTTTCACCAGAATGCAGACAAATCAACATTCTCTTGCCACTGCTATCAGGAAATCTGGAGAAGCTAATGGCTCTTGCATAAGAGGAGAAAACCTGTTGTAATCCTCTTGGAAATCAGGGCTGATGTGGTCTCCTCTAAGGCTCATGGATCTGGATGTGCCTGTGGCAGACACTGGGAAGCACAGTTGCCTTTACTCATTGCAGTCTTGGTCTCACATGTGAATCCATGTTTTAAAGCCCTCTCTTTCTTTGGACTGCTGTCCTGACTCTGAGTCAGTCTTGACCCCTGATGTAAACCAGCTGTGCTGGTTTTGAGGTGTCTGTAAGAGTAAGCTGTGAGGTCTCACAGAAGCTTCAGCAATGGATCCTTGTGGCCATGGTTTCTCTCTTGTCTCAGGTGTTACATTTCTCCTTGTGAGAGAAGAACAGAGTGAGCAAGAACACTGTTGGTATAAAGTGATTCCAGACTGCAGCTCCTGGTGTGGTTTCTCTAGGTTTTTTGCACTTCTGTTACTCCCTGAATTTTCTCCCAGTAATCACCTTTTTCTTCTTTTCTCCCGCTGCGTGTCTCTTCCCGTGCCCCTCTGTGTTCCCATTCCTTGCCTGTGCCTAGCTGTAGTCCTCCACCGAGGCCAACTCCTTGGGCTCCGGGGTAAGTCCATTGCTTCCTTCCTTCAGCTTTCAGTCCTTCTGCTCCCATTTGCAGTCACTTACCCACCTTTATATTCTGCCATCCAGCTCTCTCCATCCATTTTTCCTCATCGCTGTCATGCTGAATTGCATCTGACAAAAATTACCAGAGACAGCAACATAAATATCCTCATTTCATGTGGCTAGAAACATTTTCATGCATCTTGTCAGACATTACTGGGTCTGGGGCTTTTTGAGTGTGAAGAGTCTTTATTCTTCATCAGAATTTTCTTCCCTTATTGTGGTAGGCCAGGTTTGAGATGGGACTGTAAAGGTTCAGTGAGTCAGGGAGTTCCAAAAGGCAGGAGTATACTGCTCTTCCAAGGCCTTCCTTGGTCATCCTGTATTTTCCAAAGACATCTCTTACTGCTTTCAGGGCAGTGTCAGGAGGTACTGAGCTGGCAGCTGCCAGCTCCAGGTGGCAGTAAGAAGACAGACACAGAGAAGTGCCAGTACCAGCCCTGTCAGTCAGATGAGCTCATCCAGTTGTACCTCTTCATAGGAAACCAAAGCACAGAGGTGCAGACAGCTTTCATCTTGGGGATCTTCCCCTGGTACACGTTGATTCTCATTCTTACATCAAAATAGTTGGACTTGTCTCACCCTTCTGGCTGCAGCCTGATAGGTAAAAGTCTCCTTTGTCCAAGTGACTAAATAATTGAAATCCAGCCCAGGCCAAATTACAGAATGGCAGATAATGAAGCCAGTGCTGCAGTTCTCTCACAGGCAGTGGAAGCTTCTGGTTTTAGTGCTGCTTCTGTTTTACTGTTGCGGGTGCATGCAGAGGAAAAGGATCTCCCATCCTGAGCTTTGAGCACTGGTTGCAGTTGCCTGGTGAATTGGAGCATTTCTGACCTTGGAGCCTGGCTCCTGAGCCTGCCTTTAAATCCCTGGAAGCTGTAGATGGTGAACATCTTTCAGATCTGAATCAAGGAAGGGTTTCATGCCACTGCTGGGGCATTTACAGGGCTGAGAGGCCTTCACCAGATCCAAACTGCTGTCAGCACCTTCTGTGCTCACGGCTTAGCATAAGCAAAGGGTTTGGCTTGGAAACAGCAACTTCACCAGTCCAGAAACTAACAGCAGTTCTCCTCCAAGGGCCTTAGTGTCTCCTGGCTACAGCAGATACCTTTGGATACCCTGCCAGCTGCAAAAGACCAAGGTTGATCCTGGACTGCAGGTCATTTCTGGGGGCTGGGCAGGATTGCTGCTGGCAGAGAGACCTTCACAACTTTGTCCAGCCTGTCCTAGGGTCACTGTCGCCCAGCGCGTCCAGGGGTGTTTGCCCTCACTAGTAGCCAAATACTAGAATTGATGAGAAAACGCAGTTCTCAGCAGTAGATTGTTACCAACCTAAGAGAGAGGGACTCTGTAGTCTGGTGTGGTCTCCTCTATCACATCCTTCACACAAGACCTTTAAAGAGGCCTCACCTTTAAAGGTTTTACAGCATGGCTCATGACTTTTCTCTTTGATCGAGTCCCTTCTCACAGCCATCACTGACAGACTTCCTCCTTCCTGTCTCCAGCCAACAAGACCTCACCAACCTCTGGGGAGGGTAGCCGCTCTGGTGGAGGAGTCATCCATGTGTACGGTGACGACAACAGTGACAAATCTGCCAGCAGTTTCATTCCCTACTGCTCCATGGCTCAGGCTCAGCTCTGCTTCCATGGCCACCGGGATGCTGTCAAGTTCTTTGTCTCTGTGCCTGGTAAGGATGAGCACAGCCCTCCCTGGGAAGGTCCTGTCCTGCTGTCCATCAGGTATCCTGAGCTAGAGTTGATCTGCAGCACAGGCTGTCCCTGTAATTCCTAGCACTTGCAGATCACTGAGGCTCAGACACCAGGAGTTTAAATTGCAGTGACTTCCACGTTTCACCAGCAGAAGGGATTATTTACCTACTAGTTTGTGGGGGAGGATGAGCAGAGGCACTGACAGCACCTCTGTTCTCTTGCAGGCAATGTCCTAGCAACCTTGAATGGGAGTGTGTTGGACAGTCCTTCAGAGAACCCTGGCACAGCAGCCACTGAGACCACCGAGGGGCAGAAGCTAAAGAACGTGCTGGTGCTGAGTGGAGGAGAAGGGTACATCGACTTCCGGATCGGTGAGTGCCTGCGGTGGGGTGCAGAGCCATAGTCCTGGAGGGAGAGAAGTGGGATCACTGCTGTGGGGAGAGGCACTGCTCACTCTTTCTTCTGTCCCTGGCTGTTAGGGCAGAGAACAGATGGTTTCCAAGACTGCCAAACTCTGATCCTGACCCTGCTTGGGCCTGCAGTGCCACATGGTCGGTGTTAACAGCCCAGGAAAGAATAAAACCATCTGTGCCACTTGTTCCAAACGTCACTGCCCCAGTGTGTCACCAGCACTGCTCGAGTGTGCTCTGAGCTGGGAGCAGTGCCTTTTCCAAAGGAACAGTGCCTTTCCCTGCTGCTGGAGGTAGTTTGCACCAGCCGTACACTGTGCTGCTGTTAGTGGTCTTTAGGCATGAAGGAAGGGCCTCTTACCAGGCTGCAGCCTTGACAGCTCTTGGAAGGATTGCAGAGCAGTCACTCGGAATTTCCTTCTTTACATTTTTTACTGTTTTCTCTCTCCAGGGGATGGGGAAGATGATGAGACAGAGGAAAACACAGGAGACACTACCCAGGTGAAGCCAGTTCTTTCCAAGGCTGAAAGAAGCCACATTATTGTGTGGCAGGTATCGTATATCCCCGAGTGAGCAGCTCTCCTTCCCCACCACTGTAAGTGTCCCTCCTCCCGCCCAAATGCCAAGATGTACATACAGACCGCCTGCATTATACCTGCTGCTGGAAAACCACCCGACAACTGCAACGGCTCCTGCCTCGGACTGTGCCCCCCCTTCTAACCTCTGAACTTGCAGCTTTCATCTTGGGCCTGTGAGCTTTCTGCGTGATTGGATTGTTGTTCTGCTCTGGAGCTGGCATCTTCAAGGAGAGAAATGGCAGTGCAACTGTGAAGTGACACTTGGAGCTGGAGCTGTGTGAAACCTTTGCCCAGCGCCTGGGAGCTGACAGCTGGATGGGTGGAGGCTCAGGGTCTCCGGCAGGTCACCTCATTCCCACCCGCATGAGAAAAAGTAGATCCCCCTGGCATCCCCCACCAACATGGCAATGGAATCGCCACTTCTGCAGCACCCCAGCAGAAATTGTTTCTAGTTCACCAGTGGACTCTCAGCCCTGTCCCAACTGTAAGCACAGAATCATGTCCCATGGACTGAGAGCAGCCAGGTCCAAGAGACCCTCAACAGAACAGGAGCATCAGGGTTTGGGGCAGCACTTCAGCTGTCTGACTGCTGGGGAACACATCCCCCTCCTCCGGGGTTGCTCATCTCAGCAGTCATGTGCTGGGTCCTTGTGTATGTGTCTGGAGAGGATGGTTTGGTGTCCTCAGATGGGAGATGGGTGTTTCATAGCGGAGGCCACAGAGCCTTTACAAATTGTGGTAGCAAAGGGGTACTGCAATATCAATTTTTAAGGGCAGAAAAGGCAGATTTTAACTTCCTCTTCCAAAAATGCTTGTCAGAAAAGAATTCTGGATTTCATTCCAAAAGGTTCAGGAGGAAGCAAACTCTGCAGAGTGTATGCTGGTTTTTCAGACACAGGCAAGGGCAGGTGACATTGGTCTGCTCTGAGTTGTGCATGAACTCAGTTATCACTGAGTTTAACTTCACTGGTAAGTCCATGTCCCCACCCCAGATGCTGCTGGAAAGAGGTGGTTGTCCCCCTCCCAGTCTGGCTGTCAGCTGGGAAAAGGTGTAGGTGCAGTTAAGGTGTAGAGGGGTTGTGTCTTGCCTGAGGTCACACAGAAAGAGGAATTGAGGCCAAATCTCCTGACCTCTTTTAACCAACATTGTGAGTGCTGACTTCTGTTACTAAGTAGTTGGAAAAGCTGGAAATTTCAGAAGTCAGAAAAGATTCCACAACCCCCAAGAGGAATCCTGACAGCCCTTCTTAAGTCAGCAGTGCCGAGGGTTGCAAATGTGTGTCCTGCTTACCAGAGAAGCAGCAAAAAATGGGGCCAGGGAGTGGCTGTGGCCTCCAGATGAAGATCAGGGCAGCTCTGGCTGCAGAGGCAGTGGCTTGGCCTCCCTTCTGGCAGTGGAAACACCAGGACAAGTTTGGTTCCCTTTGAACACCCCTGGATGTACAGGACTAAAGAGAGTAGCAGCAGCTAGCAGTAATTTGGAAGCTCCATCTTGTTTCTTCTCCGAGCCTTGCAGCACTCCAGGCTCTCGGGGATGTCCCTGTGTCTGTGTGGTGGTATGAGGAAACCACCTTCTGGGAAGCTCCCAGTGGTATCCTGTGCTTGTTCACATGAACCAGGTTGTCCCAGGGCTTGGAGTCAGAACCTACCCTGTGTACTATAGAGTAGTTACTGCCAGGTGGGATCAATCCTGATGCAGCAGCACCGAAATGCTTTTTGGATCCACAGTTCAGAGGGCTGGGGCAGACATTTCACCTGTAAGGAAGTGAGAGGACACTTCCGCAGAACAGAGGTCTTGGCCACCAAGGTAGGGAGCCATGGCAGGGCCACGTGGCCCCTAAGTGTTGCTGTGACACACTCTGCTTTGCACCCGGATGGCAAAGCAGCTGGCAGTGTCCTTCAGCCATTGGCACAGGGGGCTCTTGTGGGGACACCTGTCACCGGACTCCTTTCCCCAGAGCACTGCTGACCATGTCAGGCTTCTCGTTCACCTCTCCAAAATGCTTCCTGTTAGGAAGCAATGTTTGATCACAACACCAAGTGCTCTGAGCAGATTGATGTTCAGAACCCACAGCCATGTTTAACAATTCACCACTTAGGGCCCAGTAACCTATAACCCTAGTAAGCCCAGTTCCTTAGCTCTGTTGACTCTTCCATATGAAAACAGAATTGCAACATTCTTACCTCTTCTCGTTTGTTCTGTGTCTGGTTTAAGCAGTCAAGAGTGACAACACTCAAGTCTCCTGCCACCCACTGGACCTGGGCAACATAAGGAAACCAGTTTTGGGCCTCTACCAACAGGCTCCTCTTCTGCCCAGTGTGTTTTCCTCCAAGAAAAGCACATGCCCAATAGGGGCAGCTACAGCTAAGTAGGGCCAGCCTCTGCTGTCGGCTCCGGCAGGTGTTGGTGGCTGCTGGGCAGCAAGGTGAGAACTGCCTGGCTTCAACAACACACTTCCCTGTCATATCTCCACTGTGAAGTATGTAAAGTATCTTGTATGTTACAAAAGGATTTAAAAAAATGTGTCTTAAGGCCTGTAAACTCCGCTCTTTGGTCTGAAGAAGGCATTCTGTAAAGAGACCGCTGTATGAATACGTTCCCATGCTTTGTCCCCTACGCTATCGAACAACAAACCATATCTGTTCTGTATGTAATAAATGTGTTAACATCAGCTGGTGCTGGGTGTTTCCCTCCTGCTGCAGCATTGGAATTTCAGCAACAGCAGGACATGTGAAAGGATGGGAATGGTGTTTTGTGGAAGCCTCAGGGTTGATGGAAGCGCCTTAGCCATGAAGTTTGGAAACACCCTGGGACCCATCCTGCCCCGCCAGGAGATTAATGTCCAGGTTTGTGAGTCCTGTCAGAGCTCCCAGCATCTTCTAGTCATTGAGTCCAACACATGGTAAAGCAGGGGCAAAGGTCTGGGGCTGCCCAGACACCCCCCACCCCCATAAGCAACCCCCTTTCCACCCACATTTAAGCATCAGCCTGGTTTGCCTGAGCTCTGCTGTTAGCTCTGCCTATGTCCAGCTGCTCCTAGGTGGATCCCTGGGACCTGGGGCCTTGAACTAGATGATCTCCAAAGGGCTTTTCTCACCCAAGCCATGAGTGTATGGCCTCCTGGTGTATTATCTCCATCTGCTTGTACTCCTGGCTGGGCTTCCTGGCTGGACCCTGCTTGTAGGTCATTCTGTGCCTCATCTGTGGCTGCTGGTGGCCCACTATAAACTCTGAGCTCTACCTGTGGTCAGAGTCTCTGAGCCTTTGCTGACGCTGCAGTGAGTTCTTCGCTATGGTCCTGAGTCAGGATCAGGTGGTTCTGCTTGTGCCATCTAACTCGTATCTGCACCTTCTTCCCCACCATGCTAACCCTCTGTTCACTCCTCACTGCTTTCTGCAGTAGGTCGGAGGAACCAATGGCACTGTTAGGTCCGGTGATGGCTCTGCATTTGGACCTGAAAAAACCCCACTAAATTTTCTTAGACTCATGCTGCAAAAATGAGATCACCTTTATTTTGGTTAGACAACTTTGTACAGAGCTCTCTGAAATGCTGTGATACTCCTAGTCATCTTGTGATTTATGTAGGACTTGCGTTACGTGAAAAATGACCTTAGAAACCTGATTTTGAGGCTGTAAAGAAAATTAGGCTCCAGAGAACTATTGCTGCATGACAGGAATTGTGAATTCAGACTGTATAAGGAGCCAAAAAAGTTCCTCTGCTGACTGAGACCAAATTATGGAACAAAACCCAATGTCTCTACATCTTTTCAAGGAGGGGACAGAAAACCCAGAGGTACCTTCCCACTGTAGACAAGGGTGACTCCTGTGAGATGCCCTGCTCCAAATGCACAGAGGCTTAGGATGAGACTTTATACTGCTGTTCCTGCAGCTTTTTTCTTTGTACCTAAAATCTGTAGATCGATCATCGGCTCCTCTGTGATGGGTTTTCCCTCCTTCTGCCACTGCGCAAGGATCATGGCTCGGAGCAGTGGTGGGTATGGAAGGTACCGAATGGTCTTCTGTGGCACCAGAGTGAACTTCTTGAAAGCCTCTTCCTCATGCTTGGGCACCATGCGCCAGTCATGATACATGACCTTGTCGATCTCTCTCACTTCCTCTTCAGTTTTACCTGGGAAGAGATGTGGATCAGCCTTGGACAACAAACTCGGTCCAAGAAGTGCAGCAGGTGTCTCCTCTCTAGTATCAGAATTCTACAACATGAAGTAGTAAAGGAAGTTCTCAAAACTTCAGGCAGTATCTTCCCCACTCTGCTGTAGGATCCCAATCCTGAGAACAGGCTCAAAGGATCCCAGGCAGGTTGGTCTGATTGTGTGGCCGTTCCTTTCTCTTACTTTACAGCATCACTTTGTGTCTCTGTGTCAGGTGGGAGCTACACCCCAGCCATCTGGCACCCAAACACACAGAACTGCTTTTGTCCTTAGGAGATCTGAAAATAACAAACTCCCAGGTGGGAAGGCTGTGGTTTTCCTGCAGCTCTCCCACAATTGCTCCACCCTGCACACATTATTCTGTGCTCTCTCTGGCTGTTCCCTCCAAAGAAGCCAGTTTTACCTCTGAAAGTCAGGTAGCCCCAAGCTTTTCCGTGGTCCATGTTCTGCAAAGGAAACAAGACCGTGGTGAGGGCAGGGAGTGGTGATCAGGTGCAGAGGAAAGGAAGCTGAGGGGAAACCTTACAGCTGTCTACAGCTTCTTAAACAAAGGTGTAGAGAGATGGGGGTTGGTCTCTTCTCACAAGGAAGAAGTGATGGGACAAGAGGAAATGGTCTCAAGCTGCACGAGGGAAAGTTTAGGTTGATAGGAGGAAAGACTTCTTTCCGGAAGGGGCCATTAGGCCTTGGAACAGGCTGCCCAGCGAGGGGGGTTGAGTCGCCATCCCTGGATGTGTTTCACAGTCCTAGAGATCTGGAGCTCAGGGCCAGGGTTTAGTGATGGGTTGGGACAGCTGGGTTAAAGGTAGGACTCGATAAGCTTTAAGGCCTTTTCCCACCCAGCCGAGCCTCTTCTCTCTCTCCGCCACGCTCACCTCGGCCGTGTAGTCCACCTTGACCTTGGTGATGACCCAGTAGCAGGGCTCGTCGTACGCCCAGAGCCAGGACTTGCGGGTGACGGTGCGGCCCAGCCCGAAGCGGGGCAGGCGGCAGAGCAGCGAGAAGAGCCGGTTCTCGTTCCGAACGTCCTGCCAGGCCAGCACTGGGAGACGCTTCTGGGTCAGCGGCCGCCGCATAGTCTCGTAATCGAGCGCAAATCGCTGCGAGTCCCGCGGGCGGTTCTTGAGCTCCCGGTACGCGCGGATCTTCTTGGCCATGGCCGCGATGGGCCGGTACAGCTTCTTGCGGACCATTGCGCTGGATCGGCCTCCACAACTACCTACCGCTTCCCCGCCGGAACCGGAACGGGAATGGGAACGTGGGGGGAGGAGCAATCTGAGACCCCCGGACCGCCCCGAGCAGCTCGGGTTCGGCTGGGCTACTTGCTACGTGAGAAAGCTTCTTGCGTTGAACTCGAACCTCCCGTGTCAGTCTGTGCCCAGTGCCCCTTCTGTCGCTGAACAGCACCGAGCGGAGCCTGGTCCATCCTGCTGATGCCCTTTAACTATTGATCAGCATCGGTAAGATCTCCCCGCAGTCTCCTCCTCTCCTAGCTCTCCCCGCCTCTTCTCCAGCCCCGGAGCATCTACGTATTCCTGCACTGGTCTCCCTCCAGTAGCTCCTTGTCTTTGAACTGGGCAGCTCCGAACTAGACCCAGGACTCCAGATGGTGCCTCAGCAGGGTGGAGCAGAGGGGGAGGAGAACTTCCTTCAACCTACTGATCACACTAAGTGCTCCCCAGAACACTGACCACCTTGGCCATAACGTCCTCCACATACCAACGTCTGGAGGAAAACCGGGGAATAGTGGGTGTGTAACATCACAAAACAAATCAACATCCCCCTCAAAGGCTATTAAATGCTCTCAGAAAAGGACATTTTCTCTTCATACGGTGCAACTGTCTTCGAAGGGGACAGGGCTCTTGTAACCAGGAGGATGCACCTGATTAAGCAGGCCAACACTGATTTAGAATTAGTTACGCTATCTCGAACCACTCAAATCCAGGAGAAAAAGCAGAAACCAGCCTTTGTTGTAGAGGTCACTAGTACTGAAGGCTGTGCAGCACAGGTACCAAGTTCTTCTTTAAGGCACCTACATCCAAGGGCACGAAAAGGACACAAAAATGCCTGAAAAACGTGTGAAACGGGCTGAATGAGGTGCACAGGAAGCAAGGGTGAAACTGAATGCAACAAGTCGTCAGGAAGAGCTGGTGGCGCAGCTCGACAGAAGAGATCAAGAAACAGCATATCCTGTCTGCTGCAGGGGAGCCCCCCCGCCCTGGGTGGTGTCTGAAGAACATGGAGTGCGGTGCTGAGGGACACGGGCTACTGGTGACCGGGACACTGCTGCATTACTGGCTGAGCTTGATGATCTTAAAAGCCTCTTCCAACGACGGAGACAGTGAGAGCGAGCACAGATCACGACCTGGACTTTACCTCCCGGTTCTGGCCTGCTGGGGGCAGCGGCAGTGTCTAGAGCCCGCGTCTGGGCCCAAGGCTCAATACAGGCACTGGGAAACAGACTTGAGCTCTCGTCAGGCATCGGGGCTCAAGCCACGGACAGTGCTCTTCCCCGCTCCGCCCCCGTCTGCTCACCCGCCCCGGGCTGGTCCTCGCCCTGCTCGAGTCGACGTCATCAGGTCATACGGCCTAGCTCAGCCAATCGGCGGCGTCGGTGCTGTCACACCTCGAGGGAGCGGTCAGTGACAGCCAGCGCGATCACGTGACCGAGAGGAGCCAATCAACGTCGCCCCCCGCCCGCCGCGGCTGAGTCCCGGCAGCCTCCGCGCGGCGCGGCTGGTCTGTCGGTAAGATGGCGACCGTGAGTCTGAGGCTCGGAGACCTGGTGTGGTGAGTGCGGCGCGGGCGGGGCGCTCCGGCCACAGTTCCTGCGGAAGGGGCCCCGGAGCAGCGGCGGGGTCGCAGGCGAGGCGAAGCACGGAGGGCGGTGCCCGGCCCGGGCGGTGCCAGCCACCCGGTGTCGGCGGGGGAGGGGGAAGAGCTCCGAGGTGCGGCTGCTGGCAGGGCGGGGATTG
>VZRI01010781.1:0-10794 GCA_013397515.1 Upupa epops | reverse complement strand
ATTGTCCCTCCAGACCCTTTTCAGGCTGAACCACCCCAACTCCCTCAGCTTGTCCTTGTAAGAGAGAAGCTCTAGCCCTCTAAGCGTTTTATATCTAGACTGATCTGTCTAACCAATTGCAGCAGGTTTGCAACATGACTGACCTGCAAGTCTCTAATCAGTGGTCACACATGATAGGATGATGGGCAACATGCACAAGCTGTAGCACGAGAGGTTTCCACCTTAACATGACAAAAAACTTCTTCACTGTGAGGATGATAGAGCTGTGGCACAGGCTGCCCAAAGAGGTTGTGGAGTCTCCTTGTCTGGAGGCTTTCAAAACCCACCTGGTTGTTCCTGCATGACCTGCCCTACATGATGATCCTTTTGGTTGTGGGGTTGCCAGGCTGCACTAGATGATTTCTAGACATCCTTTCCAGCCCACACCATTCTGTAATTCAGTGGGTAATCATTTCATGAGTAGAGACAGAAATAATGCCTAAAAAAATAAGAGAACTCTTCCAAGTCTGTGCTTTGCTGAGCACTACACCATCACCTCCAGGTTCAGGGTTCAGGGATGAGCCCTTGGCTGTTGTGCTGTAGACACTGGTCAGAGTCATGCTGTAGGGAGGACACTGATAATGCCTTACTCGATTGATTTTTTTTTTAAAGCCACGTCATTTGTCTACAATATTTTAAACAAATTTCACATTGTTTATTTCCTTGACTGCCCAGAGTTAGATTTCAAACAACTACAAAAACGTGTGCCAGGGTGCCAAAGAAAACAAGAGGCAGTACTGAGGACGTTTTGCATTTCTTTGGTGGGGAGTAAATCAAATGTCCCTTTTTTAAACTACTCATTTTCCTCTCCTCTCTGGATTTAGATACCTACCTACAGTCCAGAACATGACATTCTACTCCTCAAACCCTCAGTCAAATTATTCAAATGCTTCTCGTCAAAGGAAAACAAAGGTGAGGTAGTTGAATGCATAGGCTAGTCATCATAATTTAATTATTTTTCTGTTGATCACTTTTATTGCTGCATTTTACACTTTACCTGATTATTTATTGGACACAGTAATGAAATTCCACAGCTTTATTGCATTATTTAGTAAACAAAGAAGCAAGCTACAAAAGTACAGCAATAAAATTACTGTGATTTAGCAGTGGGGATGAATTTTAATTAAAGGATGGGAAGAGGGGTTTAAAGGTGCTCAAGCAAGAGAGTTTCCTTGACAAAGACAGAAAAGGCAGTTCCTTCCTACATGACAGAAATGAAGAAACAATTCTAGTAAATTCTTCATCTAAATTAAAAGAGGAAAGGAATACAAAGGAAAAAGAAGAAGACAGTGTTTTTCTCAGCAGACTTAATACGAATTACTGCATATTATAAAGCAGTTCTGTGAAGAACATGAGAATTAATGTGCAAGCAGATTTCCTTGCCATCAGCATTTCTTCAAGCCTTTATTCCCCAAAAGAGACATTTCCAAAACCCACACATCATGATGATGATGGTGATCATGATGATCATGATGATGATGATGATGAAGAAAAACCCCTGAAACCTAAAATACATAAACCCCATATGGTCTAAAAATATTAAGACAAGCATATGGCTTCCCATTTCTGTACAGGTGAGCAGATCTGTCAGCCCCATACTCTCTGTTTTAATGTGCTTCATATCTGTAATATCAACGCTGCATTTTACAAGACAGCTTTCCTGGATTTCCCATTACTTGGGAAAATGACATTACCACAGTGCTCTGGGTCATGATGGTTTCTTTCCTGAGCTCTTCTACTTCATGCTGGCTGTGCCTCAATGTCAGTGGCCTCTTGGTTCTCCACTAAACACAATTCTTGTGTGCATGCCTTAGAACCCAGAGCTTCCAGCTAGACAACAGGCTCATTCTAGCCAGCAGTGTGCCCAGGAGGCCCAGAAGGCCAATGGCATATCATGAATAGTGTGGCCAGTAGGACTAGGGATGTGATTATCCCCCTGTTCTGAGTACTGGTGAGGCCTGAGCCCATCAATTCAAGAAAGAGATTGAGGGGCTGGAGCAGGTTCAGAGGATCAATGACGCTGGGGAAGGGACTGTAGGGAAAGTCTGATGAGCAGAAGCAGAGGGAGCGGGAATTGGGGGTGTTTAGCCTGGAGAACAGGAGGGGGACCTTCTCCTTCTCTACAATTGCCTGAAGGGAAGTTAGTGGGGGTTGGTCTCTTCCCCCAGGATGAGAGGGCAGGGTCTGAAGGTGCACCAGGGGAGGGTTAGGGTGGATGTTAGGAAGCCCTTCTTTACAGAAGGGGTGATCAGACCCTGGAATGGACTGTTCAGGGCAGTGGTGGAGTACCTGTACCTGGAGGTGTTTAAGGACAGACTGGCTGTCACCCTTAGTGTCCTGGTATGACGTTAGGGCATGGGCTGGGCTGGATGAGCTCAGAGGGCTCTTCCAGCCTCAATAATTTCATGATTCTTTGCACATCAATTGCTTCCTGAAATTCCTGAAGCATTAGGTGCTCCCTGGAAAGCTCTTTCTGGATTCTATCTAATTAATAAACTCATTTCTCCTCTTTAATTAAAACCTCAGCAATTTGACTTTCCTGCAACATATGTTGATGGGGTTTGGGTCTCTTTGGAATATCTGAGCAAGCTGAACAGACCAGGTTCCTTGGGTTTAAGCATCAGAAAAGTCGAGTCCCAGCATAGTAGCCCATGATAAATCAAGGTCTGTGCATACCCCATACAGAGCCTGCAGTGTGGAAGGGTTTGTAATAGACTGCTGTTACTCCTGGCTACATAGATGTCTAGTATCAGTAGACACACACTCCAAAAATTAAAGTTTTGAGAGTTATGAACAAAGTTATGATCTAGAAACATTCCATTCTATCAACCAGCTTCCGGGTGTCTTCAATCTAAAAAGCAATGCCTGCCTGTAGGGCAGATTTTAGAAAATGCCAACAATGTTAGAGAGCTTTTTACAAAAAATACTTCTTTTCCCAGTGTTGCTATTTTTATTCTCTTCAGCCCTCGCTATTATTCAAACAGAAATTCCAGTTTATTTCAACTGTGGAATAAATCCCTGGGTTTTGTGAACCTAATTTACCTTCATTCTAGATAATGAGAACACGAGATTATTTTGGTTATTAGTATCGCCCTTCAGCTTTCTGAAGATGAGAGTAGGAATTTAAATACGGTGCTACAGAAAACTCATACTCTCCTAACTTCACCAAATAACCCAATTACATAGGAAGACCAAAGGCTTTTCCTCACTAATGAAATGGGACTGTAGAGCTTTTCTTCTCTTGTGGAAGGAACAAAAAGGGAAATAGAAATATTCTATGGCAGCATCTTCTAAGGCCTAAGATAAAACAGATCCTCTTCTCCCTTAGAAAACTTGTGCCTCTTGCAATGGGCTGCACAGAGAGTGGGTATTTAAGTTTCAGATGCGGATGTTTTTTTACTTCAGTTATGTTACGGTACATAATTCATGACTCTACTAATGACATGAAGGACAGAAAGGTGGCAACACTGGGAGCCAGTTCAAAACAAACTGAAATGGCAAAGTGACAGTGGTGCCTGGCATGGCAAATGACAACATCCATATTAATAAGCATTAAATGACACTCAATCACTGTCCAGCTCTGGCTGTAGGGAAAGACAACACATATTTAGGCACAACAGTGGGTGAGAGAGGTGTTTTATGAGTTTTTTCACATATCTCACCCCTTAAAAGGTCAGCAGGGAAGGGACAAGGTTACACACATCTGTAAAGAGCTCTTGTAGAAGTTCAACGATAAAGAAACTACTCAGAAAGTCCAGATGCATTGTTTTTAATTAAGCTAGTTAGCCCTATTTTCTCCTTTTTTTGTTGTTGTTAATCCATAAATTGGAAAATTTCCCTTCACATACAGAGGACGAAAAAGAAATTGGTCATTACTCTGAAATAGTGGCAGGAGAAATCTCTTTCTGCATCACTCCTTCAATAGCTTTTTTTGCAGATTGGATCCATCTACTTCATGGGCTAAAACTGCTCAGCTGATCCCACTGTGACTGCAGATAAGGAGCTGTGCCCTGCAAGAGTAGGAGTATAGATGAGGATGCACCAGTGTCTGATGCCTTTTGCAGACAGACCCTGGTTGTCCCAAGTTTGTGGGTCTCTGCAAGTTCTCTACAAGCATGTTGCAGATGTGGCAGCAAATGAAATACATTTATATCATGGTGATCTGCCAGACACAAGATGGAACTTTGTTTTCAAGAAGAGAACCACAATGTTTCCAATGAAAGACATGAGATTAATATATAAAATTATATTTGCGTATTATCAAGCTGGTTTTGCATATGGCCAGAGAAACAAAATATTTGCTGTTGCCTTAGCCAAAGGTGTGTTATATAGAGAACCTTCGATGCATTGATAAATATTATAACAGTTAGCTGGGAAAAATCAAGAGGTATGTCTCATGTTATTGCAAAGTAGAAAGGAAACACATGAAAGTAGCTTGGATTAGCAAAGCAACAAGAGCTGTACTTTTTTTCCCCCAGTAAAAGACAGGAAATACTTGTGGGCAACATCAGATTTGCTGCTGAACATAGAAAATCAAAAGAAAATGTTGATTAAAAGAATGAGCTGCAATGTTCCACTTGTTGCTGATGATGGTTACTGCAGTTATGTACCAAAGCAAATTATAATTGAGGAGTTCTGAGGTGCACACAACATGCACACACATATAACAGCAGAGTATTATTTCTGAGACGTGCAGCACAGTGTTTTATCCTCTTCCCCTGCAGAACAGCCCATGGGACAACATACAGTAACCAGACTCATTCAGAAAGATGCTACAGGATAAAAAACAGGCAGTAAATCTGTAGGAAATTATAATTCCTTTAAAAACCTGCTAAATTCATATCTGAAGTAAAGAGTTTAGCCTGAAAGATACTGTTATATATGGTTTGTTTCTTTCTTATCCACCAAAAACCCTTCCCCTCTCTCTCATTTTTTTATTAGTAAAGGCCAGTCAGACATCCTGATGGAAAGAATGACAGGACAGGCTAAAGAAGGCATTTACCTTGTAGCTCTAGTGAAGTACAGAAAACACTTTACATACAGTCTGCTGACACATAAGATGGCAGTTTTGAGTCTTGGGAAATGTTTTGGTCCTGCTTTTGAATTTGCTACGGTCTCTCCACAATGAGAGTTATAGATTAGGGATAAATCCCAACAACAACTGTGTGAAACACAGGACATCTGGCAGTATAGGTAGAAGATTCCATTGCAGCAAAATGGCTTATAAACTCTGCAGAAAAAACTATCCAATTGTCCATCTTTGGCCGATGTGCTCTGTGCCCATGGGACGTGCAGACCCCCCTTGTGGCAGCTGCTGCGCTGCTGGGTAAACTCAGGTCACTGTGTGGCAGGTTTCTCTGCTGAACTTTACTTGGAGCCTCTTCAGGCTTTACAGAACAAGGCAAATCAATGAGACATGCTGTCTTTAAATTAAGCTTTTCCCAACAAAATCCATGTGAAAGGATCCAGTCTAATGCCAGTTAATTCCTTGTTGACAGAACAGAGTCCTTCAGATACTTCCAGAGCTCCTTTAAAACAGCTAAAATGCATGTATGCATGAAACATTAATGAATCAAATCCTGCTGTGTCTGAGTAAACACGTAATTTAGACTGTGTCATGTTTTCTGCATATTCAACAATCACTTGACTGTACAAAGTATTTTTTTCCATTACACCAAAATATGTTTCATTGGATCAAAGAACAACACTCTAGTGAAATTATCAAAACAGTATTTGAGATTAACACTTCTCATTTCGCTATCATATGGTTTTCAACTTTCTCAGCCCAAACTAAATAACTTTGCTACATGGTTATCATCAGTCTGTGCTCTGACAGACCTCACAGTTCTTCCAGCAGTCACAGAATCACAGAATCATAGGGTTATAAGGGACCTCCAAAGGTCATCTAGTTCAACCCATCTACAATAAGCAGGGACATCTCTAGCTAAACCAAACTGCCCAGAGCCCCATCCGGCTTCTTGACCTGGAATAGCTTCAGGGATGGGGCCTGAAGTCATGAGCTTTCTGGTTACACAGATGAGGGGTTTCCTTCAAAATCACTGCTTTTCCTGGGACAGAAACGATTCCTTACTTCAGGCACCTTCCTATGCAGCTTTTCCTGTTTCGTTTAGGCTTCCATACCCCAGACCATCTGATTTAGTTGTCTGCTTGCTAACTGCTGAAGAAGGTAAAGAGTTCCTCCAGTGCAGCTTCCAGGGTCTATGTTCCATAAAACTTTTTTTCTTCCATCACACAGTACCTTTCACGGATTTTCCCTTTTGGTTCTTCTAAGAGCAATTTTCACAAGCTATGGTAGACTACTCATGGTCTCCCAGATTCAGTGGGGTTGTATGCCAGGACTCCATTAGATGTAATTAAAGATTTCTAACAGTATAAAAATATCCACACAGCTTTGAGTATTTTTACATCTCAATAAAAACATGTGAAATATAGAGAGGGAAAGATACAAGATTCTTCTCTAGAGGCTGTAGAACAGCACAGCAAAAACTCAGCAACAGGTGAGGGTATAATCAATGTGAGTCCACCCAGCTACAAAAGCCTTCCTCGAGGCTACCAGCTCAGCTGCTTTTCAGCCAAACTCCCACTATCTCCCCAGGCTTACCTGCAGGCACTTTCCACCTCTTCAGGAAGAGAAATCAGAAGAAATTCCTCATCTTTACAAAAGGATAACAAATACAGATGTTTACCCTGAATTTTCTAGAATACAAGAGCACAGCACAGCTTGCAGAGGCTACATATTCCACTCATTCCTGAATCTATTTAGTGTTCCAGCAAAAATGTTTGTGCTAAGAAATGCTAACTGTACCAGTTGTCCATATATTGGGGATGAGGGGAGTTCTGCATCATCTACCAAACATTCTGTCATGAAAGCTATGAGAATTTGGTTGTGTCTAGGTTTGTTTTTTTTTTTTTTTTTGGGGGGGGGAAAGGTATATATAAATATAATATAAATATACATATAAACAATTTTCAACCCCTTTTCATAAATAGGCTAACACTGATTTCATGAAATATGTAGAAAATCCACTGATGGTTAGTTGCAGAGATGCTCTATGCTCAGAGTCCTAAAAGAACTAGAATACTTCCTTAAAAAAACCAGTTTGCTATAGGAAGAAATAAAATGAATAGTAATATCTTTCTATCTTTCTGTATAATTTATAAAACACTATATGCAAACAAGATGCAAAGGAATAGAGGCTTTGGTGTTAAACTGAAACATCAGTTACGTATACAGTGTGTTTTAGTGCCTTTGGGATTACAGAAGACATGACTCTGATTTCAACATATAGGGCAGAAAACAGTGCTGACCCCATATGCTCTGAATGGTTATGAGGGGACTTAGTCACTGGATATAAATACATGAGGACTGGGAGTCAAGAAGAAAGGCACAAATCTCTTTTCACTTATGCCTTGTTACAGGACAAGGGGTAATGGGTGTAAGTTGGAGCAGGGGAAGTTCCTCCTCAATACAAGAAAAGAGTTCTTCACTGTAAGAGTGACAGAGCACAGGAATGGGCTGCCCAGGGATGTTATGGAAACTCCTTCTCTGCAGACCTTTATAACCCATCTGGATGTGTTCCCATCTGACCTGTATTAAGTTTGATGATCCTGCTTGAACAGGGGGCTTGGACTCTATGACTTTTGGAGGTCCCTTCCAACCCCTAATGGTCTGTGTATCTGTGTGTGGATCTCCCAGTTTGAAAATGCTGTTTGTCACTCATGTGTGTTTGTATTTCCCACCAAGGGAAACAAAGTGTGTTTACAATTGCTGTAGTAATTAGTAACCATCACTATTAATATTAGTTAGAAATTATTGAAGTTTTTACATTCTCAGTGATTCCAGGGCTTGTACATTGTGGAAATGTACATGGAGTGCTGAATGTAATAAGATTATAATATTATGCCGAAACAGATAGTATCATGTGTAGTCTAATAGGATCAGACCAGGGAATCTAATGAGATCACAATAGGGACAAAATGTTGAGCCATAAACCAGAGAAAAAGATAATTTAGTGTCTATATAGAAATATTCTAACTAAATTAAAAAAATGGGAAAAAAATTCTACAGCTTACTCTCTGTTACAGTTTCATTTTCTACGGAAAGTTTCCAACCGGAAGCCAAAACCACAGAACTAGCAGAGAAGATACGGAGCACCTCGACAAAACCCCAGATTCTGAATGCTTCTACATTGATTGAAAAAATTCCTTCATCTCTTTTTAATTAAAAAGAAGACGACCATGTTTCACTTAAAGAACTGATACTGAAACGTGACCACTGGTTCTCAAGAGTTTTAAAAGGTCTAATACACTACATAAATGTAAAAAGCAGGCAAAACTGAACCCTGAGCTAAGCCACCTGAAAAACACCTACATGCAGTGTCACCCAGTCTGCCTTAAGAGATCAACTCAGTGATGTTTCCCACCTTTGTCCTTTTCAGGACTGCAGTGCAGAGGGGATTCTGATCCAGAAGCTCAGGCTTGTTCCAGAGGATTTTAAAGACTGGCCTCTTGCCAGGTTCATATTACTGAACAATTCTTTGATTTTTCTTCTGCATACTACAAAATACAAGCAGAAACTAACCCCCAATGTGCCATGAAGAACACTCAAAAAGAACATTTCTACACAGTCAAAAGCCTGTGCTAAGTGGTTAGCAAAGTTGATGAGGCAGGACAGCCAGGGAACTGTTTTCTCCTGCTTTTTGGCAAAAGCAACACAGAGAGGAATTTTAGACCTAACTGAAGCGTGTTAGCTCTACCAAATAGCTTTTCATGCTGATGGGATGAATGTATGAGCAGCTGCATAGTATCACTGCAAATTCAGCATGACTTGAAAATGGAAAACCAGTTTAGATGTAGAGCACATCTGTCTCGAGCCAGCCACAACAGTCCTGGGAGACACTCAGAGGTGGTGACAGCTGAATATCAAGCGGATATGGAGACTGACTTCCTACAGGAAAGGACAGAGTATCTTTTCATACTCCACTGAACTGTGCAGGGAAAGTATGCAAAGATGGTGTTGACATTTCATACGAAAATCTTTTGTGCTAAATTTCAGTAGTTTGCACTCCAAGCACCTTTGTATTATCCACTGACTGAAAAACCTGCAGAAACTAGAAATACAAACTCATCTTCTTGCTTATTCTCCTTCAGAATTATCAGGCCATTTATTTACTCCTTTTGATTGAGATCTGAAGGTCTATGATTAGGTTGATAATTGAAAGTTTTATGGAATCACAGAATCATTCAGTTTGGAAAAGATCCTTGGGATCATCAAGTCCAACCATCAACCCTGCTCTACAAAGTTGCTTCCTAAACCAGACCTTCCAACACCACACCTAAATGACTTTTAAACATCTCCAGGGATGGTGACTCAACCACCCCTCTGGGCAGCCTGTTCCAGGGTCTGACTATTCTTTCTGGGATAAAATTCTTCCTAATGTCCAGTCTAAACTTCCCTTGATGCAGATGAAGCCAGACCCTCTTGTTCTGTCACCAATGACCTGTGAGAGGAGACTAGTACCAACCTCCCTACAATACCCTTTTAGGTAGTTTTAAGAGGATGATGAGGTCTCTCCTCAGCCTCCTCTTCAAACTAAACAGCCCCAGCTTCTTCAATTACTCTTCATGAGATTGATTCTCCAAGCCCTAATATATAATTGGTTTCCTCTTGATGCTGACTACAACCAATCAAGAAGGCAATTAATTGTAACCACAATTACTTCATTTACGTTCCGCTCACCTGATTGCAACAGGGCATCAGGGATTTATACAGCTAAATGCTGCCACTTTTATCAGCAGCTTGTTTCATAGATAAAACTGTAGGTGAAGATCACAATCTAGGAGCTAAACCTTGAAAACAAACCCAATCAACGAAAGAAAACCAAAAAACTATGGGGGATCATCACTGTGAATTTACTGCTGGTCTTTGCTGGAGTTACTCAAAGACGGCTAACAGTTCTGACTCTCCAAAAAATACTTGCAGTAGGTGGAACTGACAATTTCCAGCCATTGGAAGTTGTCATTGTTGGTTCTGGTCCATCACAAGCCCTCAGCAAGGGGGATTCATTCATCTAATGGAAAGTGCTGATATGAGGGGAGCAGAATGGAGGCAACTGCTACAAGTGACAGACCAGTCAAGATCTCTACATTTTATCCAGATTACAACAGGATCAAGGAAAGCTCAGAACACCTGAAAATATGTCAGTTTTCAAGTCATATTGAAATAGATTAAACAATAACCAGTTCTCAGTCAAAACAATTGAGATGAGGATTGAGAAGGTGTGGGTGGGATGGTAACTGACACTGCACACCCCATTCCTCAGCACTGGCACTGTTGGAAGGTTGTTTTGAGACAGCCATCCCCAGGATACACACTTTATTATCCAACTCTATACTTCGGATCAGCCGGAAGGAGGAGTTTCGGCTGGGCTTGGCTTCCAGTAATTAAGGCTGGGAGCTTCTAGGGAGCACAGCGACCTGGAGCAAGGCGAACAGGAGTAGGCAAACAGGATCGTAACTGGCTATAGTCAGAACTGGCTATAGAGAGGCAGTTTGCACAGCAGTTTGTGCAGGCAGGGCGAGCAGGCAGGGTTGCAGCCGCTGTTTTGTTTTGTTAGGTGGAGTTCTTGCTTCTTGCTTCCAATCTATCATCTGCTATCCCTTCCCTTGTTAGCAATGGTTGGGGTTAAACAATCAAGGGCTAAAACGGCCTATATGAGGGATTCATTTGCCCAG
>VZRI01010779.1:0-21028 GCA_013397515.1 Upupa epops | reverse complement strand
TTGCTGACAGTGCACCCTGATCCGTCCTCCAAGTAATTAATGAATAGATTGAAGAGGACTGGTCCCAGAACCCAAACTTGGGGGACTCCAATAGATACATGCCTCCACCTAGACTTTGGATCATTAACCATCAGTCTTAGGCTTATATCCTGCAGCCAGTTCACAGTAGACTTCACTACCCAATCATCCATTCCACACTGCTGCAATTTGGCCACGAGGATGCTATGTGATCAAATGCACTGTGTCAAATGCCTTCCTTCACCCCTTGGTGAAGCCATGATGACTGTCTCTAATGACCCTCTTGTTCCTGATGAGCCTAGAGACAGCATCCAGGAGAAATTGTTCCATCACCTTTCCTGGATGGAAGTGAGGCTGACCTGTTTATAGTTACCTGGGTCCTCCTTCTCACCCTTTTTGAAGATTGGAGTGATATTTGCTAACCTCCAGTCTCTAGGTACCTCTCCTGATCCCCATGACTTAGAAAAGATGATGGAGAGTGGTTTAGCAATGACTTGCACCATCTCCCTTAGCACGAGCAGGTGCATCCCATCAGGGCCCATGGATTTCTGTACATCCAGTTTGCTCAACACATCCCTAACCCAGTCCTCACCAATCAAGGCTGGCTCCTCTCCTGCCTCAACTTCCATTGGAGCCACAGCAGAAGTCAGAAAGAAGTTCTTCACAGTGAGGATGTTGAGACACTTGGACAGGTTGCCCAGGGATGTTGTGGATGCTCCCTCCCTGGAAGTGTTCAAGGCCAGATGGATGGGGCCTTGAGCAACCTGGTCTAGCAGGGGGTGCCCCTGTTTATGGCAGGGGAGTTGGAATAGTTGATCTTCAAGGTCCCTTCCAACCTGAACTATTCTATGAATCTGTGAATCCTGCTTCTGAACTTCTTCAACATCAGTAAAGCCTCCTCTCCTTGCAACAATCTCAGATTCTTCCACAATTACTAGCTTTTTTCCTCCAAATTAGCTTGTGTGCCATTGAAATATAGTATGAATTTTTCTGCTTCTTGGGGAATGTGGGATCCATTTGGACTGCTATATTTTCAAAGTCAGCCAGATGCAAATGTTTTGCAATGAACATTTTAATCCAAATGGCTAAATTCTGGTAAAATTATAAGCCATAAAAAGAAAGCCTCTCAGTGGGGATCAAGAGACAGCCTAAAATTTGTAGTATAAATAAATAGTGGTCTGTTTCTTCAGTTTATTCTTTCTTTTTTTCCTAAAGATAAAACATTCTTGCTGAAAGACACTATTAGATTTAGTAAGAAAACTACTAGTTTTCTGAAGTTCTATAGACTGTGTTCTCTGATGTGAGATAAAGTTCCATGTATTTCTCTATAAAATACTAAGCATATGGGGAACAACTGCAACAGAAAGATCAGTGCTTTCTATTCAGTCCCACAGGTTAGAAATGTTCCATAGAACATTATTGGCTTAAGCCATGTTAAATCCTTTAGGGCTCTCCCCTAAGAGGTATTTGAGTTGTTTTACCAAACAGTTTGGTTTTAGGAAGGTTTCCTGTTAGGCAATTGGTTCTTCATTTTCCTGTAAGTCAGCTGTCCACACCTAACACCAAGCTGAGTGTAAATTTTAACAGCTTGTAAGACATAGATGGAATTGTTACAAATTCAGTCAAGTTTGGCCTTCGGATGGGCCGGTAGATTAAATGAGACTCCTCTTGTCCTCTATCAAGCTAAAGATTAAATTAATCCATAGTAACTACTTTGACAATAAAGATACAAACACGGTTAAAATTAAGCCTCAAGATCACAAACAAACAATTCACTTAAATTCCTCAAGCACTTTCAGCATCCGGCATACTGTCAAAATTTTCCATCTTCACTTCCTGGAGCTTTGCTATAAAAGACAACAAACCTCACTCACTCTTAGGTCTTTTGATTGTAAGACTGCACTAACTCTTATACCAATCCAGTGACTAATTGAGTCAACTGTTTGGTAATGACACAGTGAGAGACTCAATAAAGAATGTTGCTTAATAACTTCTCTTATCAGAACTGGGTGCACAGAGAATATCTCCACGGAAGTTATGCATGCCAATTGCAATCAAAGCCCAGGATTATATTACAGTGATGGATACCTATTCATGATAAACTGTTGCCATTAATTTACATAGTCAGTTCTTTTCCAATAACTCATTATCATAAGTACACACTTCCAGTGCATGCACAGTTGAGGTCTTCAGTGGGTGTAAGGGGTGTGTTGTTAGTCTTCTGTGATGAAGGCTGTAGTCTTCTTCACCTTAAACTTTTAACCTTTGCTGTTTGCTAGTTGAGATTTGGTCTGAACCAGTTCTCGTACAACTATGTTAGCGTTAACAAGCTTGCTTGTTACTTCCTTAACTCCCAGGTCATTCTAGCCTCTTGCAGTCCTTACCAAGCGCAACACTGTAGGCCTCGATGTTCCAGCAGCATCCCCTTCCCTTACACTCACACCTAGCAGCTCTAAACGTTTTCTTTTAAGCTGTGTTAGATAAGCATATTGTTTAATGTTAATTTTCCATGTCAGTAACTGTTGTTACATGTCTGATAGTGACTGCTAGATAGTGCTGCAGGGTCTGGTAACTCAACCAACACTCAAAAAAACCTACATTGGTCTTTTTAAAAGTTTAATTTGGAACAGTGCAACTAATAGTAAATGATTATCTGGTTTATATTCATTCTTGCTATATTTTTTAAGGAAAAGTTATAAGCTAAAAAAACCCTCATCTTCAAGCTATGTATCATAAAATGTTGAAAGAACTTTTATAACTAAGCTAAGCTGAGCAACTGTTCACAAAGTACAAACTGTACAAATTACGGGCGGGAACATTTTGAATCCATAAATGCTTAACATGATCTTATTTGCTTTCTTAAAAAGGGCATTGGCTGAGGAAGAGAAACTGATTACAAAGCAAGCATAAACTTACTTGTCTTGTAGACAGAATCCAGGATTAAAATATATGTGAAGATGCACAAGATTAAAAATTAAGGAGAGATATAAATTATCCACCTTACTGTTCTAAACCAAAAATATGTCTTCAAGACTCATTAAGACTTCTCAAAAAATTCTGCTCAAATTGTATAATAATCAGCTGAAGAACTGCACTGACGCATTTATACAGACATACACAGATCTAGCAAATCACGCTTGAGAAACAGCCTAGGTATTTCTGAATATTTGAATGTGGCTGTTTTAGAGCTGAATCTTTGCTAATATACAGATAAACAACTTCCACATCCTTTTCCTCATACACTGACCATGTCACTTTGTAATAGGAGAAGATTTGGCTAATCAAGCAGGACTTGCCTCTCGTGCTGAATGGGACTAATCAACTGTCTGTCCTGTGTGATGGCACTCAAGATGACCTGCACCATAACCTTTTCTGACACTGAGGGCACTGTGACAGGCCTGTCATTTCCCAGATCTTTCTTCTGGTCATTCTTGTAGATAAGCATTACATTTATTAACATCCACACAGCTGGGACCTTCCTAGTTGGCAAAGTCTAAATGATGGCCAGTGTCTCGGTGGGCATTTCTGCCAGCTCTTTCAGTACCATTGGGTGAATCCCACCTGTTTCCCAGATCCTCCTCTGGCCCTTTTTGTAGAAGAGCACCATATTTGTTAACTTCCAGTCAACTTGGAAGCTCGCCAGTCAGGCAGGACTGCTGATAAATGATGGAAATTGCCTTGGAGAGCCTGTCTGCCAGTTCCCTCAGTACCCTTAGGAGGATCCCATCTGGCCTCTTAGACTGGTGTATGTTTAAGTGGTGTAGCACGCCCTCTCCTCTTTTCATGGTGTATAAATGAACAGTTTCTGAAAATAAAAATGCTGTTATTCTGTGATTCATTTGCAGTGCCTATATTTCAGACATGCCAACGAATCTTAACCTCACAGCACACAATATGGATTAGCAAGCACCTGCCTTATTAGGCAAAACAAGCTCATGCACAATTAACTAGATAGACTCTGTTATGAAGCAGACATGTAAAAAATAACCTTTAAGCTCCAACACTTCCCCTCCCCAAATAAAATCTTTTTGTGACTTGGGGGAAGATGAAAATTTTCACATCATTAAAGGTAAACATGCATGACAATGGGAAGACACTGTACTTCCAGAAGAGAGAGTGCTCTTTAGTTGATATTCAGTTCACACCCTTGAGATAAGCAAACTAACACCAAGTGTAGTGAAAAATATGGACATTAGCAGCAGCATACATGACAACTATGAGGATGAAATGTTTATCCTAGGTTTTCAGGTATGGAGAGGAAGAATTTCAACTGGTCACTGAAGATTTATCTCACAAAAGGCACTATGGGGAAAAGTATAACCCAAGAGAAGGTGCTTGCTTTTTCCTCCAGGCAGCTGGGAGCAGTATTGCTGAGTTTCTAGTAGTACAGACCTAAGCTGTCCCTGCTGAGTCATTTTTCTTAGTCATTACAAATAAATCAAAAGGGAAATCATAGGTACAAGTGACTTTTACCTTTGAAATAGGGAGCTACAAAACAGTTTGCAACACTTCAAACCTATTTCCTCAGTGAGTTCTAGAATAGCAAATCCCTATCTCAGCTCAGGCATGCAATGGTAAATGCTTAGTTCTTGCAGCAGGAGGGCTTCAATCTTTGCCCATCTGGCTGCAGACGAAATAGCATACACTGCTGTCAGAGGCCATTATTTGCATCAGTATAAGCTGGCTGCAATGGCACTAAGTACTAGCTATCTGCCTCCACTGAGGAGATAAAGTTCAACCTAAAAGAAAGAGAGCAAGCAATTTAGAAGGATGAGTCTTCCTCTGCGCAACAGACTGGAATAAATCATCTTGTTCCTAAGCAGGGATGTGAAGCTCCAGCACTGTACCCCCACATTGGCAGATCTATGCCTCCTGAAACCCACAGACACATTATTATAGCATTGAAGATGTTGAAGATGTCATCGTCCCCATGGAACAGGACTTAAGGGACATGAAGCTCCACAAAAGTGTTCATTCTCTTGAAACTGTAGTGGTCTGTAGGTTTTCCACATTGCCAACATTTGTTCTAAATGAACAGTGACTTTCATCGTTATCTGTATCTCTTCCTTTCTCAACTAGAAATCAAATACTTAACCTGGATGAATGGAAATGTCTTGTAAATTATGGCAGAATTGAAGGTAATTATGTTTTCCACTGCTTGTTACACTAGGTGATGAAGGAGGGCAAGAAAAACATTTTGCTATTATTTTTATAGTAATTGATTCTCACGAGCAGAATTCTTTATGAAAAAGAGAACTGTGTGGTCTAAAGTAGTCCATGCCATTGACAAGATATGAGCTGAAAGAAAAGGTGTGGGTGGCATTTGGCTTTATAGAAAAAGAAAGATGGTCTTTTACAACATGGAAAATAACAAATCATTAATATCTATTTGTCAGTTGCTGTGTTCTGTACACAGAAATCTCACTGCAGTCTTGAGGCAAGTGTCTCTTTTTAAAAGTCTCTTTTCAGTTCCTTTCAAATCAAAGTTATTATTTTAACCATTATTTATTTTATTCTAAGGATCTGTTAGCAATGCTGAGTGGCCAAAATCAAGTGCTGGTAAAATAGAGACTGAATGAGCCCTTGTGAACCATCTTTATGTGTAATGTCTTTTTATTGCAGCCATTTATCATTTCTTACCTTTCAGATAGTATTATAGAGAATAATTACATGGTAGTTAGATCGGTAGAAATTAATACTTTTCTCCTTCCAGGAAAGGTTCTTTTGTGTTTTGAGTCTGCTATGCACTGTGAATCACAAGCTTCTATGTGACAAACTGGATCCTGTGAAGTCGTACCTGCAATAGACGGGATTAAGATCATGAAAACAAGCTGACTTCATTTTTAGACACACAGAAACATTTTGTATATTAGGTGTTAAATACTGTGTGATTCTCACTTTGAAGAATTTTAATGCCTAAAGAGGTGCACTGTGTATTCTAAGCTCTAGTAATTAAAATGCTTTTAGAATAGTCTCTTTATTATTAGCTGAGCATTCCTCATTGCACAACATTCAAAGTGATTACTTGTGTTGAGTTTCTTTTTAATTTTTCAGTTCCAGCAGTCTTTATCCTACAGTAAAGGTCTCTGTGAAGCATACAAACCACACAATAGTTTTTAAGCCACAGAGTTCTGCTAGTGGACCCGAGAGCAAAACAATGTACAGAATCACGGATTTATTGAAGCTGGAAAAGCCCTCTGAGCTCATCCAGCCCAGCCCAGGACCTAATATCACCACAGTGGCCAGACTAGGGTACTAAGGACCACAGCCAGGCTGTCCTTAAACACCTCCAGTAATGGAGATTCCATCACTGCACTGGGCAGTCCATTCCAGGGTCTGATGGTCCTTTCTGTGAGGAAGGCCTTCCTAATAGTCAACATAAGACCTTACCTTATACAAATATAGAGAAGTAAGTTTTAATCTTACTTCCACTAGTTGAATTCTAAGAAATCTGCAAAGTCAGTATTTAACATTGAAGCAGCTACTAAGTATGACTTTAAATATTTTCCTCTCACACAGTACTCCAACATTGCTGTAATACAACACAAGTAATGTTCTTCAGCTTGGAAACAAATCATGCCATTTACAATTCTAGTAGCATTGATGAAGAGTTGAGATTCCTGGTCTTGAAAAAAATTAAGATTGTTTAGATGTGGTGTTGGAGGATCTGGTTTAGGGTGAATTTTGTAAAGTAGGATTGATGGTGTGACTCCATGATCCCAAAAGTCTTTTCCAACCTGAAACCTATGAAAATCCATGCACTTTGTTAGAATGTGTTCTAAGAGAATCCTCTATGCAAAGACATCATGTTTCAAGGCCACGGAATCTTTTGGTGTGGTACCTTAAGATCGTAATCCCAATGCCCCACTATATAGAATGTATTAATAGGACACTTTGATACTGCAAGACAATGACCAGTTAAAGGCAGTAAGAGACAGGATGGCAGGTTTGAATGTATAGTGTCTATATGTACCTGTAATAGCAATTAATAATTGAAGCATATGCACAACACATAGCTTGGACTGAAAGAGCTAGAAGATCTTTGTGACCTTATGCAATGGAAAGCGTATTGGTATTTCTTCCACTTTTCCAAAGGAAAAGATTTAAATTCAATCTTATTAATATATTAGTATGTTGTAGTTAAATTTAGGAATGTGTCAAGAACATCCTTGGTTTTCTCATCTACATTTTTCTAGGCTTAGTTATAGCTTTTATTACTATTTACTAAATTCTTCAAAATATTTTAACAAAAATCACAAGTATCCCATAAAAATAACTAGAGGAAAATCCAAGGTATCTCTTTTCTGTCTTTAACATTAAACCTGTTGAAAAAAGTCAACCACTGGTTATGAATAAAATCAGGAATCTTTAATCATTGAATCACTGCTTAAGTTGGAAAAGACCTTTAAGATCATTCAGTCCAACCCTTAAGCCAGCTGTCACAAGCTCAATATTAAACCATGTCCCTATGTTTCATACATACATGATATTTAAACACTTCCAGGGATGATGATTAAACCACTTCCCTGGGCAGTCTGTTCCAAGTCCGAGGACCCTTTGTAATGAAGTGTTTCCAAACATCCAACTTAAGCATCACCTGGTGTAACTTGAGGCCAATTCCTCTGGTCCAATCTCTTATTTATGAGATGAAACTGAGACTCCCATCTCTACAACCTCCTTTTATGTGGTTGCAGGCAGCAGAAATAAAGCCTTATGAAATTTTCTCCCACTGGTACAAATCAATACCAGTTAGCAGCAGATAGGGTAGAGGGGCAGGTTGTGAAAATGCCTAGCAATTTGGAAGATTTATCTATAAAGTGAATCAATAAACTAGGCTGTGACGTAAAGACTTAGAGAACAATGAAAATCAATAATGGAATACTGTGGAAATGTGAGTAAAATAACAATAAAAGATTTCAGTTTAGAGAAGCACAGATTCCTGTCAATGATCATCAAAGGCCTGATACCTGAAGTTTCAAGGGAGACCTGTAAGTTTCCTCCATTGTGTCTACGCTAACTGAACTAAGTTGTACCGGTCTTACTGAAACTCTGTGCAAAATAATTGTTCTTACCATTTTTTGTTTAGGTATTACTTTGTAGGAGAATTCCACATGCTTCTACAAAGCAAAACTCCACAGAATTACAGAGTGCTTTGACAGAAAAATTGGCACCATGAAATCCCACTCCTCACAGCTATGTACAAAAATATGTGAAACATGAAGTAATGGAATAGATAGAGTAGATATGAGAGTAGAATTCATGCCCTATGAGGAGCAACTATTTAGTCTAGAGAAGTGGAGACTGAGTCCTCTCAGCTCAACTTAGTGCTCTCCACAAGAACCAAAAAGGAGGTTGTAGCAAGGCTGGTGCTGGTCTCTTCTTCCACATTACTAATGGTAGGACAAGGGAAATGGCCTCCAGCTGCATCAGGGGAGGATTAGACTGCATATTAGGAAGAAGCTCTTTACTGAGAGAGCGGTTAGGCACTAGAATGGGCAGTGCAGGGAAGTGATGGAGTTGCCATCCCTGGATGTGTTTAAAAAGTGAGTAGCTAGAGCACTGGAGGCCATGGTCTAGGGATGGGGGAAATGATGGGATGAGGTTGGACTTAGTGATCCTAGAGGTCCTTTCCAGCCATGAGGATTCTATGATTCTAATATACAATGGATATAAAAATGGATACCTTGAATTTCCATCTGAAAATTGGCACCTATTAAGCAAAAATTCCAGACTGTCAGAATCAACTGAGAAAACAGGAGTCTGACAAAGATATATAATTAAATCTTTATTCTCAGATAATGTGAAGAAATGCTTTATGAAATAAGTATATTAATCTTTGTATAGTTGCTAAAGAATTTGTTAGGATGTTGAGCTTAATGGGATAAATTTGGACTAAAGTACTGTTGATTTTTAGAAAACTATTTTCTAGGAAAATATGAACAAGTGAGTGCTAAACAAATAGCTATTTGTAAGCTTTTACTTAAATCACTAATAATTCAAACTTGAAAAACTTTTAAAAATTTGTTTTAGTTACAATGGACCACTGAGAAAGAGACAAAGGTAACCTCTAGTAAGACTCCAGATCTAAACTTCTGTTTTACTACATTTATACATTCTATCTCTTGTGATGGGAAAACAACACTTAATGACATTTTGCTTACTTCATTATGAGCAGCTTGCTAATCTTGTAGCAAAAGTTCATTTTATTCCCTTTTCTGTGTAGTTGAAAGCAGTAGCTATTACTTTGTTCAAGGTAATAGAATGTCCTAAGGTCAATTCATGTTTTGTGATTTGTAGATATTTGTGTGTACTCTAGTTCATGGCGGAATTTTTGGTTTGTGTTACACAGTTCCTTTTCCCAGCTTATTCCACAATGTCTACCAGAATTTTTATTTCCAGAAAGATAATTGTTTTTCTTATTGGAACATTTTTGCTAAGAAAGTCTGCCCAGGTCTTACAATAAACTTTTATGATTTTATTTTCTTATTTCTGGGTGTGCATTTCACTTATTTTTATTCTTACTCCATGGAAAAGTTCTGTACTTGTATGGGAGACTATCCAGGTATACCGGGCACTGTAGGCTTACCATGGTCCGCAGCAGGGGGAGTTGGACTTAGATGATCTTTTGAGGTTCCTTCCAACCTGTAACATTCTATGATTCTGTGTATGTAAATGTGTGAGGCCAATGGGGACAATGCTAACATATCATGCTACTCTGGACTGAGCTATTCTCTGTATTTCTCACTGATGAACACAGAACAGTTTTTGCTGGAAGTGACCTTCAAGATCATTGAATCCAACCCTTTCCTAGCCCTGTCAGCACCACTAAACCATGTCCTTCAATGCAACATCTACCCTTCAACACCTCTAGTGATGATGACTCAACCCCCTCCCTGGGCAAGCTGTTCCAACGCCTGATACATGCTTAACACATTTAGGGTTAGCTAGTTAGTCTCACACACAGTAATTTTTAGTAGCCCCTGACTGCACTGAAAAATGTAATGAGAAGCGATGTGGTAGGAGATGGAGTAGTTAATCTGGCTACCACAGGCACCTTCTACAGTGAACCTCCACACACCAAATAATCGCTGCTTCCTCTCCAGATGACTCATCTCCTCCTAGCTCAAATAACTCCAGTGCTAAGCATCAATAAATAAACAGAAGCATGAGCATAGAGGGAAATCATCCTTCTCTGCCACTGAAAGATATTTAACTTAATCTTTGCTTCTCATTCGAACATGTTACATCATTAAAGATTTCTAGGAACAGATACTGCTCAAGCTGTACAAAAGTATGCAATACAAAAGGAAGAGTTTCCAACATTTACACATTATTGTTTGAAAATGGATCAAATAAGAATTTGAAATAACGGGTACTACAAATACTGTCTGCCTCTTTAATGGAGGATTGAGAGTGGCTCAATATTAAGACTATGCAATTCTTATGTGTACTGTGCCCCAGTGGCTGTCTAAGTAGTCAGAACTCAAACAAAATTTACATGACACAATTAGAGACTTTATTTTAGTTCTATTGAGTGGAGATAATTCCCATGGACTCAAGTGACCCCATTTAAACAGGGGCCTTTCTGAGGTTCTGTAATTCATAAGATCTATTTTGGTGGAATCAAATCAAGAGCATCTCTTTAAAAGAACTAGATCAGTAGAAGAAAAGTACCTAGCAACAGCACAAGATTAGGTCGTCCTTCTGCAGCAAAATTCTAGCTGGTGGGAAAGGTGGTTGGTCAGGCTGAACCTTTGGCTGGAACTCAGAATAATAAAATAAACTTTGGAAGAAGGGCAAAACAATTCAGGACTACAAAACTGTCATGAGTTATGCAGGGAAAAAATTGTGAGGACCAAAGCGCCACTAGACCTTCATCTGTTCACTACTGGAAAGGCAATTTTTTCATAAAGACATTAACAAAGAGGGTTAAAAAGTCCAGCCTTCTCTGGATGTAGAAGGAAACACAGTGACAAAGCCTGAGGAAAAGGCCTTCCTTCTTAACAGTAGAATAAAACCCTCCAAATTCAAAGGGAAATGTTGAACAATCTGCTGTGTCACTTCAATTTACACAAGTCTATGGAGGCAGATGGGATCCACCCAAGAGTACTGACAGAGCTGGCAGAAATGTCCACCAAGACACTGGCCACCACTTAGACTTGGATAACTGGGAAGATCCTAGGAGAGTGGACATTAACAAATGTGATGCTTATCTGCAAGAAGGGCCAGAAGGAAGATCTGGGAAATGACAGGCCGATCAGAGTGACCTTGGTGCCAGGGAAGGTTATTAGGGTATATGGTCTTGAGTGCCATCACACAGCACAGACAGAACAACCAGGTGATCAAGCCCCATCAGCATGGGTTTATGAAAGTCCTACTCGACTAACCTGATCTGCTTCTAAGACAAGGAGATCCACTTAGTAGATGAAGTAACGGTTGTGAAGACTGTTTACCTGTACTTCGGTGAAGCATTTAACATAATTCTTCAAAGTATTCTCATGGAGAAGCTGGCTGCTGTTTGCTTGGATAAGTGTCCTCTTTGCTGGATGGCCAAACCCTAAAGTGGTGGGGAATGGAAGTAATTCTAGTTGATGGTTAGTCATAAATGGTGCCCCTAGGAGTCAAGACTGGGCCCTGTTCTCTTTAGCGTCTTTATCAATGGTCTGGGTGAGGGGACTGAGTGTACCCTCAGTACATTTGCAGATAGCCCCAAACTCATTGGGAGCATCAGTCTGCTTGAAGGTAGGGAAGATGTATAGAGGAATCTGACCATTTTATTGATCATCCAAGGCCAATGCTATGGGCTTCAGCCAGTCCAGTTGCTGAGTCCTGCACTTAGGTCACAACACCAACCATGTAACACTGTGGGCTGGGTCAAGCATAGTTGGAAATTTGCCTAGCAGAAAAGGACCTGAGGGTCTTTTTTTGCTAGCTGGCTAAAAATGAGCTAGCGCTGTGCTTACATAGTCAGGAAAGGCAATAGCATTCTTTAGGGCTCAATGATCTTAAAGTTCTTTTCCCACCTTTCTTGCCTTTTCTTACTAGTTAGAATTACTGTACGCACAAATGTCTTTATGAATGGATTCATCAGCTAACACAGTATTCTACCCAAAGCAAGTTGATCAGCATAAAAAACTGTGTAACAGCAAAAAACTTAAAATAAATGAAATAAACTTATTTTCCTTATGTCTTTACACAACAACAAAAAAACCCAACAAAAAAAAACCCCAAAACCTAGGAAAACCCCAACACATGAACGCTTTTATTTCACCTTTAGAAATAAAGTCTAGACTTCTCAAGCAAAGTGCTGTACTTCCCCTCTGTTTCCAAAGTTTGTTTCCTTTATGTCAACACACCTATAAAAAGACATGACATTTTGACTCAATAGGTTTTGTAAAGATAGGGTTTTTCAATTGCTAGCGTTTCCCCTTTTTCACATAGATCAAATGTGCCTTCCACTCCTAAAGGTAAATGATCTGCAGCACTTCTCCCTAAAACCAGCTTTTTTTCTGACATCATATGATAGGCCACCTCCATTTTCACTGAACAAAACAGAGTCATTGATATCTTTCACTTGCCTAATGTGTTTAAGCATAGGCAGCAGCCGAAGTCTTGGCTCAAGGAGACACAGAATGCTGTACCAGCAGACTATTAAAAAATGTTTAAGCAGCAAGACTTTGGAATTATTTGTGCAAAATGAAACCTTATTAAGGTTTATTTAGGTTATATTTAGGTATTTACTGTTTGACTCAAATTAACTTGCTTCTTTTTGTGGAGAGATTAGGAAAAGGTGCTCATGACTTGACCTCATGGTGCTCATGTTCTCCTCCTTTTTTAAAGTGCCTATGGTACTCACTAAATGAAAATGTGAAGACCACAACTTGTAACAAGCTAAAGAAAACCATCTAGCCATGAAAATAGGGACTTCAAAATGTGTAGAGTGTCTATGAGGTCGAGTAAATAATTTGAAGGTACCCACTGTCTTCATTCTCATCTAATAGTCATCTCTGGATGAACAAAATCTTCAAAAAGAAAAGACAAGAAAAATGTCAGCAAGAATAGACAGAAAAATGTTTTAAAAAATATGAGACAAGAAAAAAAAAGTAGTGACATAATAAGTTGGTAAGCACCAAATACTAGAAACTTTTGGAAATGGTGTAGTGTGCTTTGCTTCCTGTCTTTGCTGTGTTTACAACACAGAACAACACATTATATACAGGGAACAGAGAATTTATGTCACCTGTGCAAATTAGTCAGTCAAGTAAAGACTTCAAATCTTGCTACTGTTCATTAGGCTGTTTCAGTGAAATCAGTTATTTCTTGCTGACTTGAATTAACTTTGGTTTCCAATCAGCAGAAACACATTTTAATGCATTTAAAAGGAGTTTTTCAGGAGAATGTCACATTTTCCACTTTGGTGTTATGTCAATACATAGTTAAGACATTTTGTGAAAGAGAATTGTCACTTTCCTATATGAGATCATTCTGATAAAAAACACAAAACATTTAACTTCACATTTGTATTCAGAAACATGAGGTAATTAAAATTTTCCCCATGAAAATTACAAATTATTTGAAATGACCAAAATACACCACGTCATTATTTTCATACCTCCAATCCTATTTTCTTGTTTATACAGAAACTATTCAGGAAATGTATTGCTCAAACACACTTTTGTTTGTAAGCTAAGCTACTGAATGATGTGCCCTCAGACCTTTACACGCAAACAAGTAACTACAGCTACGCTACTGGTTTATGAGGTGTTTCTGTTCATGTTGAACCTTCTGTCCCATCACAAGTAAGAAGAGACATGTGTTAGCACAGATAATGGTGGAAGATTTAGTAGACATGGAAATGCAGCATGAATTTCATCCTGTAAAGAACAAAATGCAGGGCAGGTAAAACCATTCACATTAATTGAGAGAATAGACTGAAAACTAAGCAGCATCCTTTAGCACACATTCTTTTTTAGAAAGATATGATATTTAGTCTCAATTTGATTTTATGACTTTTATCACAAAGATGATGAAGGGCATGGAGCATCTCCCTAATGAGGAAAACCTGAAAGAGTTGGGTCTCTTGAACTTGGAATTAAGGAGACTGAGGGGTGACCTCATTAATCTTGATTAATATGGAAAGAGCAGGTGTCAGGAGGAAGGAGCCAGGCTCTGCTCAGCAGCACCCAATGATAGGACAAGGGGCAATGGCTGTCAGCTGGAACAGAGGAGATTTCACGTAAACATGAGAAGAAACTTCTTCACAGTGAGGTGACAGAGTAGTGGAAGGCGCTGTAAATGGGGTTGTGGAGTCTTCTGTGAAGTCGTTTAAAACCTGCCTGGATGTGTGCCTGTGTGACTGCATCTAGGTGATTCTGCTCTAGCAGGGGGACTATAGTAGATGATCTTTCAAGGTCCCTTCCATGGTCCCTAATACTCAGTGATTTTGTGGTCAATTAATTTAAACTAGAAGGTTAAGATTAGTTTTCAAAGTAATTTCACAACAGTCAGGGTATCACAGACCCATTGTAAGGTAACAACGATGAAGACAACTAGGCATAAGAAGATGAGTATATGTTTTGTTCCTTGTGTAGCTGAACACCTTTTTTTCCCCAAAACATACATTCTTTAAAAAGCAGAATAAAATCTGTGTAAAATCTCAAGACTTCTGCTTTTGCTGGTTATGCTTCTCATCCCATCAGATAAGTTCTGCAAATAAGCAATCCAAAAATCAGCAGCATTATTGCTTTTATAGTAACCAACCAATAAAGTAACTAAGAGATAGTTATTCACAAACTACAAATGGTTGCAATTCAAGAACTGTTAGCCTGAAAATTCATTAGAAGCACAGGAACAGAATTGAAAATAATGAGGGAGACCTCTTACAGTTTTGTTGGTTTGTTTTTTTTTTTTTTTAGGGGGTGCAGGAACGGTGGTGAGTTGTTTTTGAGAGAGTATGGAAATACAACTCATCACAGCAAAACGTGATGTACCACTGAAGTTTTCACCAGGGATGGAATGTGGGAGGTTAAGTTTTGCAGTGGACAACTGCAGTTATCTTTCATCTCTGGGAGCCCATCAAGTAAGGGAAAACAGAAAATTAGGTATGGAGTGTGATGAGATCACAAAACTACAGTTAGAAAAAGCAGAGACCAGAAAAGCAGGTGGCTGACAGTTAAAGGCTGAGCTGCAGACATAAGGATTTCACCCACAAGATTCAGTCTTTGGCCTCCTCGGAGACCTCACCCTCATGATTAATGTGAGGTTGCTGATCTGTGTATGATGAACCACAAATGCCTTTACAGTATCAGTGTCTGTATAGCTACTCTTCTTATCGAATCTTCCTTATCCCTTGTTTTCAGAACTTAGTGGAAATTACAATCAATTACAGATCACATCCTACAGAGAAACTACTCTGCATCAATAATATAATTTAAAGAAAGCTACAGCAGTTGCTCCATAAACCTCAAGAAACAACATTATTTATAGAAGCCTTGTCATGGCGTTGGTGAAATAATTCATAGAAATTAGGGCATGCTAACAAAATTAAAGAAAACATAGTGCCTAAGTGGTATTTAGGTTTGATTCTGTGACCTGTTTTGAACAGAAGATATCAGAGCCTGGAGCTGACCAGCTTTATTCCATTTCATACCACAACCTTCAGCAATACCTGGTCTGAAAAATAAGACTAGATGATAAATTACTGACTCATGTTATTGGTCTGCATACACTCTACCCTCTCTTGGATCCTTTTACTGCTGTATCTACAACAATATTTCTTTTAGAACACATTTCAAAGGCAGTTCCTATGCTCCCATTTTCTGCAACATTTATTATCCAAAATAATTCATAATAAATTGCAATGCTGAATTCAGATCTGAAGGTCTCCATTTACTGGCCACATTTAAAAAATGGTTCTGGACATACAAAATAGTTATTTGCAAAATTAAGCAAGAAAACAGTTTCTGTGTGATCTACCACACTAACATCCTCACAAAAGTTGCCTATTTAAATACTTCAATTAAGTTGACTTATACAATAATTTCAGCAACATTTAATCATTTTTATGTAGAAAACAAGGTGTTATCATTTCTCTTCCTGATAAACCCTGAGGAGAAATAGCTTGATTGAATGGGAAGGGGGTGGGAGGAGTGTTGCCTGGGTGGATTTGTTTCATGTGTGAGTAATAACTGCAGAAAAGAAAACAAACTACTGTAGTTTGAATTTTATGTGATGTTTGACTTGCGGTTGCAAAAGGAAGAGGTCAGGTTTCTAGCTCCTCCTTCTTCACTTCTCATCTGTTTTTCATACAAAGCCCATGTAGCTGTGCTGACTGAGGCAGCCATGTGAGGTTTTATAGATTGTTTGGTTTATTTCCCCAACAGGAGTTAGTTTTGGTTTTTGACTGAAATTTACAAGTGGTTTCCAAACTCTCCTGTTTCATTTTTGTTTCAGACCATGAACTCTTTAACTAAATTCATAGATTCATAGAACAGTTCAGGTTGGAAGGGACCTTAAATATCATCAAGTCCCAACCTTCCTGCCATGAGCCAGGACACCTCCCCTACTAGACCAGGTTGCTCAAGGCCTCATCCAATCTGGCCTTAAAATAAACTGGTTAATTTCACCTTGGAATAAAACCTATGACAGAAAATAACTGTAATTTTAGGTTTTAGAATAGTGACATCTGTACTCATTTTCTCTCATGAAAACTTCTGATAAAAGTATTTCCAAAACCTGTATGACCACAGTCCTTAAAAATAGATTTTGTAAATAATACTGTTCAGAAACCTGTGTCATAAGCAATTTAGCATTTTATATCTGCGAGTACAAGCCATGCACACTGTACTGTTATTTACAAACTTTTAGAAAGAATGTGCTGAAATATTCAGTATATTCTGCTGTAAATAATGTAATACATTTAAAAAAAAGTATTTTGCCTTACTGGAAGGTCTAGCATTTATTACTGCTATTTCTACTTATAAAAAATATAAATCATAATAAGAAAAAAAAATCATCATCCACTACTCTTCTAAAAGTTTTACTATTTAAATGTATTAATTGTTAGTTGTCTAGATATCAATATTATAACAGCTCATTGGAATTTCCCAGTAGAACATCTGCAATTTAGAGCATCAGCATAGATCTTGGCCCTGACCCTAACCATAGACTAACAGTTTATACCCAGGGAATGTGTCAAGAAAAGTAATGCTTCTACCCAGTACTAAATCTCAGCTGGCAGTTTAGGAACCTAATAAATTCCAGGTCATCTGCACATCATCCAATTAATTGCTTTGAATATACTTTCCTGTTACAAGTTGACTGAAGATGTATTTTTGAATACAATTATAATTTTAGAACCCTTACAATATTCTTCAGGAGTGACTTAATTGAGTTGAGTCTCTCTCTGTATCTTCTCACGTTCCTTATATCCTACTGAATAATGAACAGTATATGAAAGCTTGACAGCTTGCTCTCTTTGGAGGTTAAATGCTAATGTATTTCAGAAGGCTCTGTGTCTTCATCAGTGATGCTGAATTTGATTGTGCTGTGACTGTATAATACTTACAGCCTTTATAGATAAGATGTCAGCCAAACAACATAGTTGTTTTTACTGTATGTCTTTTAGTACAAAAGCCATCATTGGTGTATAAAAATGTCCAAAAGGATAAGGTATTTTCATTAAAAAGTATTTTCATGTATGATCAGAGCATGTTTTCTTCATGGTTGACTTAAAGCTTTCTTCAAATTTTACTTGGGTCTAAAAGATGGCTCAGATGAAATTAAAAAAAATATCTCAACAGAAAATAATGAATTACAGTAAAAATCTTGTCATTCCTTTGTACATAACTTGTCATATATAGATTGTATCCATATAATATGGATTATAAAGCATTCTTCTCTTCAATATTAAAAAAGGGAGATTCTTTGTTGCACTCTGCCGTCTGGAACCCAAGAATGAAAACAAAACTTGTTGCTGCTTCTTCACAAACGTTAGATGAGATATTTTGTTAATATCTCAGAATTTTTCAACAAATGCAGCATCACTTCAGCATGAATACAAATGATATTTTCCCTTGAATGACATGTAAAATACAGGAGGGTTTCTACTTCCATGTAAGCCTACACTGTGAAAAGGGGAACTATCATACTTGTACAACTTCACCCCAGTTGCCCCTTCCCTGTGGTGAGACACTACAGAGCAGCAAATAGCTTTTATGTTGGGCAGGTTACACTGATTTTCATTTTTCACCAGGTAAATATTTCAATGGCAAGCAATTGGGGTTCAAGAAACCACAGTCAATGGATCTTATGCTTCACATGGATCCCGACTTTCCAGGTGAGACACTTATCAGAAGGCTTCCTTTCGTATTAAGAAGGACTCAATAAGGGACACCAAGACTTTGATTGCCTTTCCTGAGAAAATGTTTGAAATGCCCACTCTGTTTGCCTACCTTTATTCACTTCCTCTTTGTTCTTAGGGTAGAATCCATTCTGCACTCTGTAGATAAATAATGCAAATGTTACATCCTTTCTGACCTTATCCACCAAAAAACCCCTACTGAAGTCCTTGAAAGAGCGATTTTTTTCCCATTTTGGGTTGTGGGCTTTGGGGGTTGTTTATTTTCAGAATTTGTCCCATTACATAATCATCATTTAATTGTTACTTTCAAAAGAACAGTGAAATATGCAATGGCAACTACTATTAATGAACCAGACATGGGAAGAGAATAAAATGATAATCACTAAAAAGGGAAGAACAATACGTCTAAATTAAAATGCTGGTCAACAAAACACAGAGCTGACATTTACAAAGGTTATGTTTGACTGTAATAAAATAAATGGCAACTCTTTGTGTACCCAGTTGTCAATTAGCATTGCATATGTGTCTCCTGGATACATTTATTTTTGCCTAATGAGTCCTTATTCAAGATGTAAGAATCTATTATTAATGTTTGTAAGTACCCCTGACTGAGGGAAAGAACTAAGAATAATTGCTGCCTCTTTATATTAGTATTTTCTTTTCATAAGAATGTCACTGAAATGAAAAAATAACTTCTGAAATCATCAGAACAGTTTGGAAATGGAATAGCCAAGCATAATAATAATGGGAATGCTATACAAAATTGATATTTACTGTAGATACAAGAAAGACAAAAAATCATTGTAAAGGTAAATGAAAGCAAGTAAGCTTGTTATTAGAACTTACCTATAGCAGGGCTGCTAATGCAGACCAGGTTAATATTGAGTAATACACTTTAATCATTGAAGACAAAAATAATTTGCAAAAACACTTATATTTATTGCAATGCAACTGTGTCGGTCCCTAAATACCTGAACCTTGAGAGTGATTTATCTATAATGGAAGTTTTATTTCCTTTTTGCCCTTAATCAGGAAAAGAAGCTCTCCAGTTGAAACTCAGGAGGGACAGACTATTTCCTCCTGGCGTCAGCATGGAGCACAGATTTGCCTCAAGAGGAAATGTGAAGGAAACAGGTTTGCTGCCTCTCTCATTAAGCCTGAGCTCTGCTGATGATACACAAACCCCTGGGTAGCACACAAAGAGACTCATTGCCAGAAACACATCCAAATGTCAATTTAATCCAGATTCTTCTCATGTTCGTGCAGCAAGCAGCAAACACCCTTACTCTCCTTTTATAAAGAATAGTCAGGGTATAAATAAACTGAGCTTTGGGTCTTTTTTCACAAGAGAGAGAATGAATTCTTAGTTGGATATGTATAAGCCTCACCAGAAAGGGTTCTAATCCTCATTCAGAATAATTTGAACATTTTACATTAAATCAGTTACTGAACAAAATGAGCAAACAATCCTGGCAGAACAGACTTCACACCAGGTGTGGTGGGTTGACAGATGTCAACAGCGAAGCACCTGACAGCCTCTATCTCACTGCCCGCTCTCCTGAGAAAAGGACAAAACAGAAGAGTGGAAAGAAAATCTGGTTTCACAATAATCATAGAATCCTAGAATTGCCTGGGTTGGAAGGGACCTCCAAAGGTCATGTAGTCTAACACCTCTGCAGGGAACAGGGACACCCTGAAATAGACCAAGTTGACCAGAGCCTTGTTCAGCTTTACCTTGAGTAACTCTAGGGATGTGGCCTCAAGCACCTCCCTCAGCAACCTGTTCCAGTGTTCAGCCCCCCTCCTGTTCAAGAACTTTTTCCTAACAGCCCATTTCAATCTGCCCTTCTGTAATGCCCTTTATCCTACCACTCCAGGCCTCTGTAAACAGTTGCTCTCCAGCCTTCTTGTAGCCCCCTTTCACGAACTGTACAGTTGCTATCAGGACTCTCTGGAACCTTCTGTTCTCTAGGCTGAACAGCCTCAGTTCCCTCAGCAAAATCTGTGTGCAGAAGTGAAACAAAAAGAGGATTTCATTCACTACCCTCCACGGGGAGGCAGAGGTCCAGCCACTTCCTCAAAAGTCAGTTCCTCAGCATCTGCACAGAAAGAGCAGCACCATAATCACAAACATGCTTGGCTTCTTGCCTCCTTTTCTTTAGATTTTATTGATAAGAATAACATTGTATGGTATAGCATATCTCTTTGGTCAGTTTTGGTTAATTGTCCCTTCCAAACTCTTACTGACTGCCATCCTAACTGTAGTGGGAAAAGCCTGGATTGTGTAATGTTGGCATGTTTTCCATACTTTGTATGGCTATCATCAAATGGATTCATGTCTCTTTCTTCAAGAAAGATCCATGATGAAATGTAAAAAGTGATTGTGCTAAATCGTTTGAAATTTAGGCCTTCAATCACTGTCCATGGGACAGTGTTTTCTTCCTGCATATATACCACAAAGATGGGTACAACTCCAAGTATATTCTAGGCTTCCATATTTCCTACTGGTAAGCCAAAGTCTGGTTTTGTGGTGGACACTGACCTATAGAGAATTCACTGTTAAATTAAATTCTTGCTTCAGAACTTAACTAATTTTCTAGTGAAATCAATAGCAGATTTTTTTCAATTGCAGTGAACATTACATGAACT
>VZRI01010774.1:29208-53364 GCA_013397515.1 Upupa epops | reverse complement strand
CCAGTGCCAACCTCATGAGATTGCACTTGTTCTTGTTGAAGGTCCTGCACCTGAGTCAAGGCAATCCCAAGCACAAATACAGGCTGGATGGTGAACAGATTGAGAGCAGCCTTGAGGACTTTGGGATGCTGATCGATGAAAAACTCAACATGAGCTGTCAATGTTAGTTAAAAGCCCAGTTGTGTGCACTGTTGGAATGTGTCCAGAGCAGGGCCATGAGAATGACTGGAGGGCTGGAGCGCCTCTCCTATGGGGACAGGCTGAGAAAGTTGGGGCTGTTCAGCCTGGAGAAGAGGGGACTCTAGAGAGATCTTATAGCAGCCTTCCAGTACCTGAAGGGGACTACAGGAAAGCTGGGGAGTGGCTGTTTCCAAGGGCTTGTAGTGGTAGGATCAGTGGTAATGGTTTCAAGGTTGAAGAGGGTATGTTTAGAGGGTACGTTTAGAGGGTACATTCTGGAAGTCAGAAGGAAGTTCTTCATGATGAGGCTGCTAAGACACTAGAAAGAGGTTGCCCAGGGACGTTGTGGATTGCCCCCTCCCTGGAAGAGTTCAAGGCCACACTGGATGAAGCCTTGAGCAACCTGGTCTAGTGGGGGGATGTTCCTGCTCATGGCAGTGGGGTTGGGACTAGATCATCGTTAAGGTCCCTTCCAACCTGAACCACTCCATGAATCTATGAATCTCTTCAGAATTATCTCATTACTTCTAATAGCTTAAAGTACAGGATTTTTTTTTTAAAATAAAGCTAAAATTCTTATTTAATTCCACTATATATTCTTCTAAACTGTCTGCAGACAGAAAATTCTAAATGTGCAATTCTAAAAGACAAAACCTGTTATGAAATTAAAACCAAGTAGACTCTGAGGCATTCACATATGTCTGTGACTCTTGAGTTGTATAAATATGCATGGATGCAATCACCTGATATGCTGTGTAGGTGTATGTTCTCAGCTGCCATCCCTATATGCAAGGAGAGTCTCATCTGTATCCTCTGGTCACAGAAAGTGTTACCTTTTCCAGTAGCCACTCCTTGGGTTAGGAAGGGTATCATGTCTTACTTACTGCGCCTGGGTGGCCGCATACTCTTCACACCCTCTTTCAGGGTTATGGAGCTCTTAATTTTTCCATGCAATTGTGCCATAACTAGTTGACTCTCCCAGTTAGTCTGACACAGGCTATACACCACATGTGAGGTCAAAGCTGAGCTCCTTCCTGGGGCTTAATTTCACTAAGAAACAAATTAACAATGAAACATTCAACTCCCAACGCTCAGCTAAACACACCTCCTCATCTTACTGCAATGCAAACCTAGTCTCTCCCTGCCAAGACAGACGAACTCTGTAATCTGCTTCCTCCAATTAATTACCTCCAGCTGTTGGTCCCTCCCTCTAGGCATCCTGTTGCTGGCAGGTGCTGTGGGGTGGGGCAATCTCCATCTCTATATCCAGAACACTACCTCCTTCCTCTGTGCTTTGTTCTGCTGCCATAGCCTAACTTATATTAGTGGTTTGTGATTTTTCATTGCCTTGAAGGGCATAGGGCCACAGCCTATGACCTCATTTGAAAGCCACTGGAAAAACCCAAATCCTTCTAAGGCAAGGCTAGTGTCTTCAGGCAATATGATGTAGCAACCCTGAGGAATGTAATCTGGTCATTGTTGTTTATATATCCAGTGGATACTCTAGGTTTGGTGTGTAAGTAGAGGTGTGCAGTAAACCAAAGGAAACTTCCTTACAATGCTGTATTCCCATAATTTTGATAAATTTTAGGAAGCTATTTGGTCCTAGTTCTTGTCTTTTCAGAGGCAGATGAGATCTCTTCTATGCTTTCCATTTATATACCAAAACTTTTCTTCCTACAAATATAATCATGATACTTACAGTGGTCACACAAGTGAAAAGGATGTCCCCCATGCAGCTCCAAACACGTAGAGAGGAGCCTGTTTAGAGCTAGTCAGTGAGGAAAGACCCAAAACTCAAAACCAAACCCACATCACAAAACCTCCTGAAATCTTAAATGGAAGCAAGTATTCTTTGCATTCATTGTCTAACAACAAGTTCTAACACATTGCAGGATTATAATATGTCCCTGTGAAACATAAAATTAATACTGAGGACATTGCCAAAACCTACTACAAGTAATCCCAGCAAATTTTACTTCTTTTGCTCAAGGCCACTGAAAAGCATCTTCCAGAAAGTACCTGTTTGATGATGCTGTTTCCTATAAACTACTGGTGAAGAACAAGAATTGTCAATAAAAAATTTCTAGGAGATATACAAATTGGTTAGGAGAAAATGCTAACGCTTCTAATTAAAATCAGAATTTATTAGGTATCTTCTGTTTACAATAAAATTAGAATGCTCTGTTATGTACTTATGTTTCTTGGCTTCTAATATGCAGTACTGGGGGCTGCCACAATGGCTGAAATAATGTTTCAGAGAGGAATTAGATAAACAGAAAAAATCCAAAATGTGACTGTGAATAATCACAATAAATCTTTAGTATGGGTGTGTTTCAAAGAAAAATGTGGAATTGCCCAGCTGCACAAAGACTCAAACAAAAACATTTACACTTCCTGCCAGTGAAGTAACTTTTACTTGTGTAACTTCCACTGACACCTTAAGTGACAAAAGCCATAGCAACCAGATTCCAATTGTATTAGACATTTCCAATAGATTCTGTATGTGTAGAAAAGCTACCAAAAACAAACAAACAAAAAAGTGCATGCTTACTCAGCAATTCTGTATTAGAAAAATATTTTTATCTTCATCAAATTCGAACTGAATATAATTTCATTTGGAAAAAAAAAAATCACACCAAAAATAGTGAAACTCAGAGAGAAATACTTAGGCTTGGAAGTTTGCTGGGCTTGGAAGCTCAACAGTCTCACATAGTAAAATACAAAGAATTGGCAGAAAGATCAGTCTCCAAGACAGGGCAATTCATCAAGGTTTGCCAACTGCATATTTTAGGTTTTCTTCCAAGAATCAAAATGAATACTGTTTGGGTTAATAACTAGAAACTTTTATTATAGAGAGAGGCAACTCAAGAAATGTCAGGAAATCCAACGTGAAGGGTATTTAAACTGTGTAGACTATTCCACCCACAAAGTAAGTGGCTGCTTGTGAGTGCTGCTCACGAGCTGCTTGTGTCTTCACCAGTAACAAACACACAAATTTCTCTTTTCAGTTGTAAGTTAACTTAAAATACGCTGGAAACATCACACTCCAGAGCACCCTCAAGTGCTCTACACCGCTCGAATAACTAACAACTCGGCAGAGACACGTGCCCAATCCAGATTCTCCTAAGGTTTAGGTAGGGCAGAAATCCGCTTAATCCTGCGCTCAGCATCTCGGCTAGACGCCGGCTGTGTCTACAGCGTGAGCAAAAAGCGTGGAAGCTCTCAGTTCCCAACGCGGACAGTTGCGCGCAACGGCACCAGCGCGCAAGGGCATCAGCTCGCAACGGCACCAGCGCAGACTCCACCGGCCACGGCACGCAACGGCGAGGCGCGCGACCCGCGGCAGGCCCGACAAGACGCATGCGCGGAGCCTCCGCTCGGGCGGGCGAATTCAAACGGGCCCCTTGCCTCTTCTCTTTGTCGGGGTAGCGGTTGTGCTGACGTCATTGCATCGCGTCGCGTTCTGCTCCTCTGTGCAGTTTTCCGGCGCTCGCCCGCGCGTTAAGTGCAGCTGAGCAGGGGGGAAAGTTTTCGTTTGTGTGGTTCACGGCACCGTTACTTTCCCCTCTTCCTCGGGAATGGGTGGTCAGACGAAGCAGGCGCTCACCCATGTCCCTTCTGGCCGCCTCTCGCGGAGCAGAAATGGCTTCGCGATATGAGGAGCCAGCAGCACTGCGGGTGGCAGAGCTGGAGGAAGAGCTGCGGAGCCTGGCGGAGGAGCTGAGTCGCTGCCAGGTACCTGGGGCCAGGGCGGTGAGGGGCAGCCCGCTCCGGAGGGCATGTCACGCCTGCTGCCGGAGCCCCTCCTGCCCACGACTCGCTTCGCTGCGTACTGGCTCTGGCGGACCAGGGTCCCCGGGAGCCCGGCCTGTAAAGGGCAGGAGGCGTCCCGGGACGGGCGGATTCAGCCAGCCCTCAATCCCCACTGTGTTCTCGGTGACCGCCCCGCGGTGCAGGGGTTGGGCGGGCTGTGCCCACCTGTTGGGAGGCAGGAGGTGGGAAACCCTTAAATTAAACCGGCCCTTGGTGCCTTGCTCCCACCTAAAAGTAAACACTTGCCCTGAAGGCTGGGGTTTTTTGTTTGTTATATTTCACTCCACAAGAAGTCAGTGTTTATTTGCTTGATGTGTAATGGCAGGAGTGCCGACATACTGCAATATGCAAAATGAACAAACATCGGGGTTTATAGAAATTCAGATCTTGAGAAACCTTTAGATTTGATTTAATCGAGAAACATTTAGATATGATTGCATCTCTTTCCCTAGATCACATTAAAGTTAAGTACACCAAAGCTGTTTGTAGGAGGGAGTGCGTTATAAATTATTGTGGTTGCATTCTCAAAAGCTCCCCCAGGCTGTCTTGCTGTGGCCTCCCTGCACAGGTACATGTCCATTGTTTTTTCCAGTTGGTCATTCATTCAGCATTTAGGAGCATTTCATGAAAATAACAAAATTATATCTGTATGTGGTTTCGTCATCAAAATCTACACCAGTTGTCTGCCAGAGAAGGGGTTTACGCCTAGAGGATACAGCAGATAAGATCATGACATAGAGACCCATATCAGGCTGTAGTTGCTTTCTCACTTGTTTCCACATAGCCCAAGTGATATTTCTTAGTGGGCTATCATCTAGTTAAGTCTGTGAAGGCCTGGGTTGATGTCATCTATGCGTTTGAGTTAGTAGTGGTTTGTTGCTTCAAGAAGCATTGGTGCAACAGGCAATGGATTTCTGCTGTGGGTAGAATCCAGAATTCTTGCAAAAACTTGTTGCGTAGTGGAACTGCAGGGAGAGGGAGCTGTCAATAAAAATCTTGTTTAGAAATACTGAACAATGAATGGGTTGGGGATATCTTAAATGTCTTGTGGGAGAAATTTAGAAAACTCTTTATAATGATAATTTAGTTTCCTCTTTTCAGTATGCAGATGTGCTGTATTGCACAAAATTCAGTGGAGGGGGAAGGAAGGCCCTGTGCTTAGCACATTTGCTAGTTGAACATAAATTATATGTTACTAAAACCTACTAGCATAAAATAATTTTGAAAAGCATTACAATAAATAGAAACTTTGAAGTAAACAGTGCAAATCTGAATTTCTAATTGCTTTGATAATGTAACTTGATGTACACAAATTGTAGTTAAGCATCTTCATTTCCCCTTTAGATTCATTCAATTACATGTGCATTTCTGCTTGCTCCTTGATGAACCCATTCCAATACTTTTGAAGTCAGAACCATAAAATATTAAGTCCCGTGCATAGTATCTTGCTATTCTTACATCTTTTGCTTTGCATCAGATCAGATGTTTTTCTAGGAAGAAAGCAATCAAGAAAGACCATGAAAGTAGTTGTATTTGAAAACAGAACCCAGTCAGCTGCTGTGCACTGAACTTTCCAGCTAGAGGTAGAATCCAATAAATACCAGCCTTCTGAAAACAGCAGATATGTGTCTTCAGGATTTATTTCAGATTATTAATAAAAATAGAACGGAAAGTTAAGCAATATCCTCTAAGTAAAGATTCTTCTCTGAAAGCACTGTACTAAAGATATCTACATGCTTTATTGCTTTACTAAACCATCAGTAAATGTAGAGAGGCATGTTAAGGCATGTATCTCTCATGCAAAGAAGGAGAACTCTAGATTTTAATACATAAAAAGTGAGAACATGGCCAATTATGCAGCTTTTTCAAAGTAGGATTTATCTAAAGTAATCAACTGATTTTTAAGTTTTGCAAGTTGATCTGAATTTAGATGAAACCTAAAGTGGACTTTGCTAAGATTTTTCAGCTGTTTTAAAAGTCAGCTGATAATTCATTAACCTTCCCAGAATAATTTTAAGTTCATATTTCATACAGAAGCTATGTGCAAAGACAAGCTATTTGAAATCATAAATGTATACATGTGTTGTTAAACTTTTCTGATTTCTTTGCAGTTGAAATGCAAAATTTTTACCAACCAATTCCTTTAGTGGAATTATATTTTAATCTGTTGTGGCTTCCTTAGATTCACTTGGATGTAAGATCTTTGATCATAAGTCATCACTTTTAGGTGTTCTTAACCAGAATCATGAAACTCTTTCAGCTTGGAAGGGATCTTTTGACAGCATCTTTTTCAGCCATCCTAAAGCAGTTTGCCCAGGACGGTGTCCAGTCATATTCTGAGTATTTCCATGGCTGGTGACTACATTCTGTCAGAGTGACCTGGTTCAGTGTACGAAAACTTTGACAGTACAAGTGTTTTGGCTTCTTCTAATATGTTCCTTGTCATATGTTCCGTTGTGTTTGTTAGGATTATCTCTTCCATAGGCTACCTTAGCAGGCATTTTGGATAGTAATGTTACATGTATGTATTTTTAAAACACTTTAATGAGACAGTGTTAGCTTTTAACCCCCACCAATGGTATAAAATTTCTTAAGTTTTTTTTTTTTTTCTGTGTATTGCATTCACAGGCTTGTGAAGTGCTCTTCTGAAACAGACTTTCCAAGTGAAGTCTAGTTTAACTGTGTGCCAGAACTAAAGGCTTAGCTATAAGACTTCATTTGGGTGTTAGCCTTCAGGACTTTTTCTTCCAAAGAAGCAAAAAAAACCCATTTATCAAATTGTTGAGGCTTCAAGTTTTAATTGGTTCCAGGGAACACAAAATGCTATAGAAATAGAGATATGTGCATCCAGCAGTTATCTAGCATCTGATTAAAGTACAGCAAGTCTCTTTTATACTTCTTGGGCTGTTTTATCCACTGTCAGGTAACCTGCACTTCTGAAACAAAGTGGATGCTTTTTCAGGGTAATGAAGCTCCTGAGCAGTAGTGAAAATGTTCTGCATGCTAGCTTTACTCTAACCACTGTTATTCCAGGCATCCCATATTGGCTATTGCCTCTGTTCTGCAACAGGACCCTGGAGTAGCTGACCCCTTTACTTCACCAGAGGTGGTGGCCCTTATGTTCAAACCAAGGGTCTTTTTCTTTTTCACATTTATTTTGTCTCTTAAAGGTGCCTGCAGAGCCAAATATAATATTTTGAAGATAACCTTTTTTTAAAAAAAACGTTTACTTTCTGAAGCTAAGATTCTTCCGGTAAGGCTTTACTTCAGCAGCTCAAGTTTGCAGGATTTGGTGTCTTTAAATAACCCTAAAATTATTGTGAGAACTTGAATCATATTAGAGCCTGGTAGAAGCAATTCTATTTTAGTCATTGTGTGAAAACTAATGTCTAATAATCAATTAATAAAATACTTTTAATTTCATTGTAGCTGGTTCACTTAAAATTACTTAAATAGTTGCGTAATTTTTCTTGAAAACGAAAGATCTGTTTCCCTTTGCTTTTTTTCCTTGTATTTTTCCTTTGCGACCTTGTTCCATATCTGTGACTGTTTTGACAATGTTGTGAATCAAAAGTCTAATAGTAAATTATGACACATCTTGTGTCTGTCACTTGCTTAAAATTATGCATTTTATTTTAGGACATACTGCTACCACCACCTTACTATCTCGAGATCCTTCTGTGGAAAACCTTCAGCATCTATATTCTTATTACTTCTGGGAGTTTTTGGCTCTGTTTGGTGTTTAAAAGATATGGTGTGTATTTTGTCCCATTTTATATTCTTCTGTTATTGTCTAGTTTTTGGGGGCAGCTAGAGATGCTGCTTTTGCAGCATAGTCACTCCTGGTAAAGGAAATAAGAGTGATTTGTTTGTTTGTCTTTGTGTGAAGGGAATGATTTGCTGTATCTCTGGAAGCTTATTCTTTGAGTGGAATTTCTGGGCTCTTTAGCTTTCATGTGCTTTCTCTTTGATCTTGTGTATTTCTTTAAAGCACCTGGTGACTATATAATATAATTTACAGCATATTCTGTGGGTTTTTTTTTTGCAGACCCTTTGTGGTGGTTGTTTTTTTCGTTTTTTTTGGGTTTTTTTGGGGTTTTTTTGTTTGTTTTTGTGGAAGGTATTTTATTTGGTGCAAGATAATGTACATTCCTAAAAGCATAAGGTAGATATTTGGTGCAGCATTTCTGTCTGTTTAACTGCTGAACTACAATTTCATGCTTCCTATTCTGAAACTAAAAAGATAACAAAGGATTTTTAATTTTCCCACCACAGGATACTTTAATCAAATACTAGCTTTGAACAGAACAGTCTAATTTAAGACTGGCTTTTTTACATTTGAGTTGAGTGTCTTATGTTGCTGAGAAGACAGGAAGAATCACGCATATAGCCTCTGTTTCTCCTTATGCTGTTGGTGATTAACACAAAAGACTCTGGTTTGATTAGCTTAATTTTCTATTTTCTAATCTAGGATCTCTTTATGTGCTGAAAATGCTCTTTAGGGTTCAGACAAGTGTCTTAAGAGTTTACCTATTTTTTTAAATCCAGTATTCATTTTCATTGCAGCTTTGATATCAAAAGTAGCATGGCATGTCTCTGCTAAAATGAATGGCATTTTCCTGGCTGACAAACTGCCTTTTGACCTTTGTGGTTCTGTAAAAAAGCTAGGTAACTTGTCTCTTTTTCTACAGTTAAAGAAAAGCTCCCTAAAACCAGTATGTGTGTATTATCTTCTCTGGCTCATGTACTTTTCCTGTCAATGATATTCATAATGTCAGCTGCTTTCCTGTGTTAGGAGTTTGTAGATTTGGCTAAGTAAAAAGACTTCTCAAGAATATATTGTTGCAGAGTACTCTGCACAGTTTATACCTCTGACTCAGAAGATACACCCTTACTAGCCACGTGTAGGTTTAAAAAAGAGGCTGCTGTCCATTGTTCAGAAAACTGGGAACTGATCAGTGTAATCTCTGTGTTAGCATTCTGCTGCAGCAGATTTGCCAGTAGAATTTACACAGGTTCTGTCAATAGGTGATAAATACAAATGGGGAAGAAAGACATCTTCCTGTAGGACAGTGGCACAGTTTTGTTTTGATCACTTTGTACTTGTACTTGTGCAGAGATGTAGAATATTCTGTTTGGTGTCGCTAGCATTGATAACAGGCAGGATTGTTGTAATAAGCCCATATTAAAAATAGCTGGAATGCTTGACCCATTTAGTATCCATTGGAAAGAATGTAGCCATGATAACATAGATTTATAAGTAAACACCTTACTCAATTTATTTACAAGTAAATTTTCAAAATATATTAATTAACAAAATTAAACATTGCATCGTTTCATGATACGTGAATAGCTACTTGGTATGCATGTTGACATGTATGTATTAGAAATTTTTTTAAATCAATAGCTAAGAATATAAACCAATGATAAAAAAGCCATACTTCTTCCTTAAAGATTGTTTTTATGTCAATTTGCCGCTGCTTCTGATTTTGTGATCAAAATTTAAATGTTTGTATACTACCAGTACAATTCGAATGTGTTAGTATTTATCAATTGTTTCTGTACATACTGCCCTTTCAAAATGGGACAGTGTGTTCAGTACTCTCATTCACTGAATATTATTATTAGTGATTAAGTGAAGATCACGCATGTATTGGTGCCAAGGGATGCTTGCTACTCCCTGCATTGGATGTGGGGGTTTTTCTTATTTTATATTCTTAGATATTAGATATTACTAATTAGACAAGTCTAATTAGTACAGGAGTTGTTGATAAAGGCTGTACTCTTCACATGTTGTAGATAACTATTCAACAACACTAATTCTGACAATTGTCGATAACTAGTCAACAACACTAATTTTTTTTTTTTTACAAAAAGCAAAATAACACTTGACAAATTTTAGCTTACCAGGTAGTTACAGATTCAGCCTGAAGAAGATTTGCTGTGGCAGGTCCAGTTTTCTCTGTCAAACTGTGCTTTGATTCAGGAGGAGGTATGCTGTTCTTCGTGAATCAGTTGAGATAATCTTGTTCTTTGTAATTGTGTTCTAACCAACTATTTCATGTATTGTTTAGTCATATAGTCATCATGACTGATGATGTAATGCAAATATTGATTTATTATCAATATCATAGGATGTGGAAAGGTCTACAAGTTATTACAGGCAGAGTTGACGTGATGAACTCGAATTCTACCTGATTAGCCATGGTAATTTGAAGTGAATATACCAGAATGTGTATGTATGATTATCTTATCTATAAAATAAAACCACTTGTGCATTCCTGTATACTTGAATGTATTGAAAATCAGAAATGTATTATGATTATATTATTCTAGAGCATTATATTTAAACAATAACTGATTCTGAGGCCTGTGCTGACAATTTTAGATTATCCTGTGCTCTCAAATAAATGATTAAAGTCTTAAGGCAACTCTCAAAATTTCCAAGAAACTTTTTAGGTTATTGGAACAACTAGGTTCTGTAAAGTGTAAAAGTATTGTGACCACTCAATAGACTGGATGGGTTGTAGTGAGAGTACCTCTTGTTTAGGAATATTATGTATGACTGGAAATCACAACCATACTGGCACAACAGGATCAAGAGATTCTGTATTGGCAGGATGCAACAGTGTAAGTTGAAAAGTCTTGTGAGACATCAAGAAGCAAGTCCATCGGTCATTGTCCATGGCAACTCTCTGATTTGTAGATGCCTGTGTACCTAAAAAGCACACAGGGAAGGATTGTCATCATAACAAACAGGTGGACCAGGTGACCAAAGTGTTCCAGGTAGACAGGCATAGATCAGGACCACAAAGATGAGTATTTTTAGCACGGTGGGTCCATAATGTTTCAGTACAACAGATAAGAGATGCTACTATAGATGGGTTAGAGATCAAGGGGTGTAATCGCTCAAGTTATGTCATCAAACAGGCAAAGAGGTTGAAGCCTCTGTGGTACAGGGGGTGATGGATAAAATATCAGCTTGCAGAGGCTTGCCAAATAGACTATGTCACAACTCCCAAAACTCACCAGGGTATGCACTATGTGTTGACAGTGGTAGAAGCTATTGCTGGGTGGCTGGAGAAATATCCCATGTCTCATCACCGTAACACCATTTGGGATCTTGAAAGACGTCTTGTGGCATCATTTGGACCAAAGAGCATGGCATAGGGTGGATTTATTTTGCTCCAAGTTCTGAAAAAACTGAAAGGTAGAATAGTTTGTTGAAAACCATCCTGAAAGCACTGAGTGGATGAAATTTTAGGAATTGGGATAAGCATTTGATGGATGCTACCTGGATAGTTAACACAGGTCTGCTCACTCAGACCTGTCATGTGCAGTAAAAGGGGAAGGAGTTCTTTTTGTGTGTGAAAACAACCTTCTAGGGAAATCTGGGTACACTAATACACTCCAGACCAGAGGCACCCTATTTGCCCTGTACTGCTTCTTGTGGTTGCTCCTGGTAATGTAAAGAAAAATACAGTTTGCTTTTCAAAGAACACATTCAATGCCTTATGTAATCTTAACCTCTGTATGTCTTTTAGTGGTGTGATGAACTGAAATTATTTACGCTGTGTATGGAGGAAAAATTTCCTTTCATAATTTTTTATTTCTGATGTGCAAACAATTTCAGGGTGAGTGTCTTTATGTAATATCAGTCACATAGTGAATTATCTTATTTTTAATGAGTACTTTTTGCAAACTTTCAAATGACATACATATTCTGCCTTGCATGTCTAAAGTCTCAGCTGTTCAAGGTACACTCTTGCTGACTTCTTGAGCTGTTAATGTACACATGAGTAGGCTGAATATTCCTTGGGTACACTGCAGATTGATACATCCGAAGCATTGACAGCTGCACTGTTTTTTTCTGCGCCAACTTCAGACAGTTTAAGCAAGAAATTGTTTGGCTCCCAAGGTCATTCAGGGAACAGCTTTACCAAGTCCAGTAATTGTGCCAAGAATTAAAAAGGCTGTTTAAACTTATTTTCATCTTAAAACTGTAATAATTTCTGGGTAATACTCATGGTTAATTACTTATAGATTTAAATGAAACTGTTTCAGCTATTAAAGTGTTTGGCACATTAAAGAGAACAAAGTCACATTTTTATTGTAACATTCATTTACTGACGTAATGAGAAGGCTTTTAGATTTCTATGTTTTGTGTGCTCTTATAGAAATGTAGTTAAAGGCATTTGTTAATTCAGATTAGAAAATATGTTGATGTAATAGCAGCACTGCTTTATAATTCTGTGCCTGTTCATTCTTATGTTGCAATATTAAATTTAAATGAGATTCTGCCGTCATAAAAAGTAAAGACAATTTATTGAAATGGTGGTATTTTCCAGGTCTGGAAATTCCAGTGATTTTTCAGCTATTTCTCTGTGACTAGGGAAGTTTTTTGTTTGCTTGTGGTTTGAGTTGGGTAGTTTGTTTTTTTTTTTAATGGACATCTCTTTAGCTGCAAGTAAGTTTCTTTTATTTTCAGGTTAGCATCACTTTTTCCTTCCTGCTTCATCTACTGTTCTTTCAGTACAGATGGAAGTGCTGCAGAACAGATGAGTACAACTTAAAGAGTTAGTTTTCTTCTTCCTTGGACAAATTTGAAGTTTGTAAAATAGTTGTAGGTGCTTTGGAGTTAATACAAACTCCTTATTCAATTAAAATAGGTCATTTATCTTCTTATTAGGAGGATAGTGTTCATTATAACATCATATTTTATAAGTTATCAAAAGGTCAATTCTGGGAAACCTGTCAAAGTTGAGGTAGAAACTAGATTTCCAGACAGTCGATAACTGCTGAATAGTCCGCAAAAATCGTGGGAGGGCTGTGAACACATCCCTGTTGTATTGTACATATATTGTGTTGGTATTTATTAATTAGAAACAACTCTGTATATGCTATTGTAGTTTTCCCTTTTTATTGTTTTTTTTTTTTTTTTTTGTAATGAGGGAATGTTGTTCTTAGACGCCTGTATCTCAAACTTGGTTATTATCTCTTTCAGAATGCCTTCCCTTCTGTGGTCCCTTCTCCAGCTAACAAAATCTTTCTACTGTAGTTTAGTTTGCAAAATAGTTTTGAAATAGAGTTAACAGTTAAACTGAGTTGGAGGCTAGTTATAAGGGTCGTTCCCCAGGGACCAGTCTTGTGTAACATCTTTATCAATGATCTGCATGAGGGGGTTGAATGTACCCATGTGCCCTCATCAGGTTAGCAGATGACACCAAATTGGGTGAGTGTGTTGTTCTGCTTGAGGGTAGGAAAGCTCTGCAGAGGACCCTGGACAGGCTGGATTGATGGGCCAAGGTCAACTCTATGAAGTTTAACAAGATGAACAGCTGGGTCTACACTTTGGTCACAGCAGCCCTATAGAATGCTGTGGACTTAAAGTGTTGCCTAGGTGGCCAAGAGGGCCAATGGCATCTTGGCCTGCATCAGAAATAGTGGTTGCTGGATCTAGCAAGGTGGGTGTTTCCCCCTTCTCAGCACTAGTGAGGCCTTACCTGGTATATTGTGTTCAATTTTGAGCACCTCAATACAAGAAGGACAACAGGATGCTCATGTGTGTCCAAAGAAGATCTGTGAAACTAGTGAAAGGCCTGGAGGGCAGGTCTTACGAGGAGCAGTTGAGAGAACTGGAATCGCTTAGTCTGGAGAAAAGGATGCTGAGGGGAGACTTGTAACAACTCTGTGAAAGGGTGTTGGAGCAAGGTGATGATTGCTCTTTTCTCAAGTCACTAGCGATAGGACAACAGGAGTTATGCCATGGGAGTTTAAGGAGGACATTAGGAAAAGTTTCTTCACTGAAAGAGTGCTCAAGTATTGTAACAGGCTGCCCAGGGAAGTTGTGGAGTTGCCATCTCTGGAGGTGTTCAAAAATCATAAGGAGATCTGGCACTAGGAAATACTGTTTAGTGGGCATGGTGGTGTTAGTTTGATTGTTGGACTTGAGGATCTTGTAGGTCTCTTCCAAAATTAATGATTCTATGATGTTTGTGGGCAAACATCATAGAATGTTTTGCTCTCTGGTTCAATGGGAAAAGTAGTCAGATTTGTTAGTGGTACATATTCTTAAACTTGGAAGTGAATTTTTTTGCATTTAAAACAGTATCTTAATAAGGCAATGAATGTATATAATGCTTTCTTCCTTGCTTGATTGAAGAAGTTGATGGTGTTAGAAGTTGTAAATAAAGGTTATTTATTTATTTATTTACTTAAATGTACAAATTACTGTAGTTGAAAGAGGAAGATATTTTTTAAACCAGCAATCATAAAACCTGTCACTTCTCAATTTCTCAGGTTTTTTTTATTGTGTTCAGCATCACCTTGCTTCTCTATGCAATTTTAAAATGCAAAATATATACATTTCTAAATTTGAAGGAAGGATACATCAGAACTCCAAAAAATAATCTTAGAGGTGTTCCTCATAATTCATGGAGTAAATTGGTACAGCCAACTCTTCTGGTTCTCCTATAATTGTTAAAGTTTGTTTAATCTGTAATGCTATGTGTTTGACTGTTGTATTAATCTTGTTTAAAAAAATGTAAATTCAGGACATTGATATATCTTTATAAAATTCTGCTTGCGTTAGAGGCCTTTCATACTGAATACAGTTGGTTTATTGTGAAGAAAGAGGAGCTTTCAGATGTGCTGGAACTAGTAGTGCTTGTAAAGTCAAGTTTGCTTCTTAGAAGGTAAGGCTGTTTGGGAGCAAAACGGAATAAAACATTGCAATCCAGCAATTTCTGCTCTTGAGATTTACTCTGTCATACAGTAAGTGGTCTTTTCTGACTCCTGTGAGCCTGTCAAACTCATACTTTTGTTGAGCTCTTGTTGTCTCAGTGATCATTACTTTGAGTTGTCTCAAGTTGTGTCTAAACAGTGCTGTGACCAAAATGTAATCTGCTCTTACAAATTGAGAAACTGGGGAAGGAATTAGTGTTTTCTTCATACTTACGAAGAAATCAAATAGTGGATGTGAAGATAGGAACTCGGGTCTAATTTAATATTCAGGGTTAAGATAGACTTGTGGAGAGGTACTGCATTTAGCTAGTTTTGTTGAGGTTTGGAGTTAACTAATGATGCTTGCAATATGATTTGCTTACCAAATTTCAACCTCTGTGTTAGTCTGCTTAGTCCATTCCTTGGTTTATGTACCTATGCTTTCTTACTGTTTTCTTTGTCTTCATATTTTTGATTGTTTTACTTTCCTCCCTTAATATTTATATATAATCAGATATTTTTGGATTTGGTTGGTAACATAACTACATCAGTATTGGTGCATCCAATTATCTTTTAAATGAAACAAATGTAAGAAAATCTTACATTTCTAATAGAAAGAAAAATAATTTCAGCTGATGTTGAGTTTCTACAAACTTTCTTTAATTGTGTTTTTAATAAACACTTCTTTTGCTCCCATTTTAGAAATTTTTAGAAGCTTATATTTAATGCAGGTTAGCTGAGTATTTGTTAGAATTATATACTGTTTATTTTGCAATAAAATCTAAGCTGCATATGGTAAAGTGTTATGTTACAGCAATTATTCCAGGCTCAATGTTTATTAATAGATACTGTGTCCTGCTGCTGTAAGTACTACTATTTGTTGTAGAAACATGCATCCTTGTTTGAATAATGTTGATTTCTGCTGCCTTCTGTCCCACACAGCACTTTCATTGTTGATTTTAGACTTTGTCTTCCTTAGAAATTCTGTATGATTGAAATTGTATTTATACAAGACAACTGTTGGTCACAGTTTTTTTTATTTACAGGACAGTGTGTAATTTTTAAAGAATTCTAACTAGAATACAATAGTTTTTCACAATTGTCTTTTGAATATACACAGTATAACTTTATCAGCTGTCAAAGGTTTTACATGCATTTAACTTTTGTCCTTTTTTTCTAAGGCTGATAAAGAATTTGTGTGGTCTCTTTGGAAACATCTGCATGTGTCGAGTCCAGATCTTACGCATGCTATCGGCTTGGTTGTGGAAAGGTGAGTTGAAAGATTTAACACTATTAAAACCAAAAGCAAATAAAGCCCTCCTGCTGATACCGTGTTCTTTATCATTTTAATTGAGAACCATGCAAGATTTAAAAAACGGTTTAAAAACGTGTTAACAAAATTTAAGAATGAGATCTTTGTAAGAGTATCTAGAAGATGTTGCACATTTCCTTTTTTTTGGTGTAAGATGAAGTCAGTTTCAAAATCAGTTTTCACTGAGGTGAAATTGACGTCTGACTGCAGTTGAATTGCATTTTTAAATTATAAATGTACTGCATGATCTGTTTTCTTATTGAAAAGGAAGTAAATTATATTTTCCAGCATCATAAGCGGTGGTATAACAGTAACATATGTACATTATGTTAATCTGCATTCTTAAAGAAATGAAAGGTGAAGACATAGTAACAGAAGAGACAGCTATTCAGTTTAATTATTACTCCTCTGAGGGTATTAATGATGATAATTTTCTTATGGTGTTTAAATACAATAATCTGATTGCTATAAATGTCTGTTAATAGTCACAGTATGTGGTTGATTGTTTCAGAATGTTATTATTTACACATTCAGAATTTGTGTAAGGTGAAGGTAAGTAGGATATGAATGAATTCAAACACTTGATTTTCTTACAGTCAAAGTATTGGTCTGTTCTGTCTTTTTGGTCTGTTGGTCTATTGGTCTGTTCTCTGCCATGAGTTCTCACTTTTAAAATGAAGACGGATTTTAGCTTCTTTGAATGGCTTGCCAATGTTACTCAGGGTGTTTGCTGTAGATCCAGGAGGGGCCCTAGTTCCTTTGGGTTCCTGCTTATTATTTTGATCTTGACAGTCATGTCTTGACAAGTTTCTGGACTTGATCAATAAACATGCTTCTGTTCTGGAAAATAAAGCATCAAGTACTATGGTGTTGTCCCGTCTTCTGCATTGCACAAAACAATGAAAATTTTGTCCAAAATACCGTGCGATTGTGTAATTGCAGCTGATATTTGAAAGTATTCATATCCAGGGGAAGAATCCATGTTGTAAGCACGCGTACCTTGTTTCAAGGCACCTGTTAGCTAAGAGTTCACATGTGGTCTTGATGACCATCAACAGATAACTCTATTCTGCGCTTCCCTGCAGAGAGTAGTAGCTTAGCTGTTAGGACAGTATATTGCTGTCACATTGCTTTCATGTTTTGATTAGGGAAATGGTTTGAATTTATGAGAAATGCTTAGGAACAAATTTAGGGCATCCCTCATTTACGTTGAAATGCAAATTCTTACTGTCTTGTTTCATGCTGTAGAAGTATGGTGTATAATATTCTTTTATGCACAAAGGTGTTTTGGATTTGGTGTGAGGCTGGTGATAAGTATGCTAACATGAAAGCATCTATTAAGATGCTTGTCTAGTTTTCTATATCTTCTCTCCTTTCAATGTTTTATAACACTCTTTATGAATTCAAGACTGTCATACCTATACCACATTTCTCAGTTACAGAATTAAGAAAGAACTGCTTCTACAGAATGAGTGCTCTCATTAACCTAGAGAGACCTTGGAGTAGTTTTGGTTTAAACCAGATGACACCAAGCTCAGTGCTGTGATTAAGATGCCTCAGGGGTGGGATCACATACAGAGGGACCTGAGAAGCTTGAGAAGCAGGCCCATGTGAAGCTCGTGAGATTCAATAAGACCAAGTGCAAGGTTTTTCACATAGGTCAGGGCAACCCCAGTATCAGTACAACCTGGGGGGTGATGGGATTGAGAAGGACAAGGGAGAAGGATTTAGGGTTACTGCTGCGTGAAAAGCTGATCCTGAGCTGACAAGGCATGCTTGAAGCACGGAAGACCAACCATATCCTGGGCTGCAGCAGGGGCAGTGATCATTCCTATCCACTCAGCTTTGATGAGGCCACACCTCAAGTACTGTGTTGAACTTTGGACTCCTCACTACAAGTGGGAGATTGAAATGCTGTGCTGGTGGACATGGTTTAGTGGTGCTGGTAGGGCTACAAAAGGGTTGGACTTGAAGATTTTGAAGGTCCCTCCCAGCTGAAACTATTCCATGATTCTATGAAAAGAAGCATGGCCAGTAGACTGAGTGAGGTGATCGTGCACTTGTACTCCATGATGATGAAAGATATTTGTCCAGCTCTAAAGTCTTTAGCACAAGGACAGTGCCCTGTCAGCAGGTCCATTATAGGGCCACAAAAATTACCAGAGTGCTGGAACAACTCTGCTATGAAGACAGGTTGCAAGAGTTGTGGTTGTTCATCTTGGAGAAGAGAAGGCTCTGGGGAGACCTTATGGTGGCTTTACTACTTGTATGAGACTTGTGAAAAAATGGGGACAATTTTCTTAGCAAGATGTTTTGAAATGAAACAAGGGCTAATGGTTCAAACTAAAAGAGGAGGGATTTACACTGGATATATGGAAGAAATTTTTTTGCAATGAGGGTGATGAAGCACTGGACCAAGTTACCCAAAGAGAAGGGAGATACCTCATCTTGGGAAACATTCAGGATGAGGTTGGTCTGGGGCTCTGAGCAAACTGATCTAGTTGAAGATGTTCTGTGCTATTCCAGGGGGTCTTTGGCAATATGGTCTTTCAGGGTCCCTTCCAACTTCAACCATTTTATGATTCTATGATAAACCCTTTTATTATGTAGGAGTTGTATTAACCACAGCTTTGAACTCTAGGGTTGCTTTGATTTGGCAGGTGGAGCAACAGGTATATTTAATTTTAACTCTTGCCTGAGAACAGTCAAATGGCTTTTGAAATACTATGTAGCCTTGATTTACCTGTGAATCTTTAATACCTCTTAACTTTTTCAGCTATAACTTGACATAATCTTGTCATAAGTAGCCTCTGTTTCATGATTGTAGCTCCTTGCACTTGCATCCTTTCAGAAAATTGTGTTATTTTGTACTTCATATATATACTTCGGATTTAAAGGGTAAAGAAATTGTATTGCCAAGTCACTGAGCAAACTGTGCTGCTCATGGCTTGTTTTTCTTTAATTTACATGGTTGTGATTAGACAAGAACAGGAAACAGATAATTTATGCTGAAATGTATAGAAAGCAGTTTTAGTCATAGAAAAATTTTCTTTTCCTATCTGTATTAGGAACAACATTGACCCAATTGTAGAAAAGTTGCTAATCTTGCCCTGGCTTACTTGGAGATTCTGAGATTTTAATACAAACAGAATGAAATAGTTTCAACTTTTAATTGTTTCTGTTAGTTGTGTGGATGCCACCAATTTTTTCATAATTTTTCAGAGTGTTCTTTCCACCAAAAATTCCAATAATTGATTCAAGAGATTATACTGACAGGAATAAAAAGACAGGGGCATGAAAGGACAAAATGTTCATTTATAACCTTGTACAGCATGGATATGTAAAGAAAGAAAATGAAAAAAATAAAGTAGGAGAAATTGGATGGGCAGTAGTAGGCGTACTGTCAAGTAATTTGTATTTGTGGCATTAGAAAATTTCTGATAGTATCTTATTGACAAGTAAATGAGGAAAATGTAAAAGGCATAATTGGGAGGAAGTATTGGGGAACTAATAGTAGGTTTCAATTATTTGTCTGCTATTTTGAAGTGCTTTCATGGTCCCAAAATAGAAGCTTGCTTGCCCTAAAATTGTAAAAATGTAGCTGGTACGTTTTATGGCTGTGCTGTTGATTTCTATAATACACCAATGGTATTTTTCTTTTCAGCATTCTTTGCAGTTCTTGCTGAATAAATGTAACTATATTCTCATTTTAATATTCAGATATAAACAAAAATATCTTTACTGTGCAAATGAGAAATGCCTTTGGGATATGTAAAAGCCTCCAGGTATTTTCAAACAAGCCATTGTGAAAGTACTACTCATGTTAGTATGTTTTCCAGCTACTTTAAATACTATTGATCTCAATATTATGTAAAGAGAATTTCTATTTCTAGTTCACTTCCTTCTGAAAAGTAAATATTTTTTTATGATCAGTTTGAAGCAAAAAGTGCTAGAAAGTACCTTTCACAGGTAAGTTCATGTGTAATCTCAAATAAAGTTGGAATTCTGGTGAGAGTATCAAAGGTTTTAAAATAATTTTGTAAACTTTCGGACCTTTCTTGTAAGACTTCTGTCTTAAAATACGTGAAATCTTGGCAGATCAACTGAATGATTTTCTTCTAGAGCTTCTAGCTGACTCCTTCCTCTGGAAGAGACATATAGTTGGATACATTAATGATGAAACTGGTAGTGATATGAAATTTGGTAGATGTAAGAGGCAGAGGGGTGATGTAAAACTAGTATTATGCTAGATGACACCCTTGCAGACAGTTATGTTTGTAAAGCTTGTATTTCATAGATGCTTTTCCACACTTCATTTCCAAGTCTGATGTGTCTGGCAAGACTTGACTAAAAGAATATATTTATCATTTCAGGCCACTGTAAGAAACAATAATAGCTGAATGTTAGTGCCAGTGATTGAGAGTGAGGTTTTGTTTTGTTCTTCCTAAGGAGTTACATTTGTCTGAGGGTATAAAAAAGCGAAAGAAATATGATAGAAGAGCAATTGATCAGAAATAAGTCACAGGAATCATGGAACCATTGAGGTTGAAAAAGACTTTTAAGATCATCATGTCCAACCATATACCCTACTTTACGAACTCCACTATTAGACCCACAGATGTCCTAAAAGTTGAAACTACTTATGAGAAAGGATAACTGAACATGCCCTACGAATTATGTGAATTGCTGCTGTTAATTGAAAGATTATTTTAAAAACTGTGTCTTGCATCCTTTGAAGAGATGATAGACATGTTGCAGAAGCTTTCTTAAAACATTTACCGTTTTACTGTACTGCAAATGTAAGGAAAAAGAATGACAGGAGAACAAGGAAGTAAACAAGATCAAACACATTTTTAAAAGCTGTTACCATTTTGTCGCTCAGTTTAAAATACACTTCTTACTACTACACAATAGAGTGGACAGAATAATGGAGAGTAAGAGTATAACCTTTCTATCTAAGGTCAAATAATTGTGATTTTCTACAGTTGATGAAAGTTTAATATCCTGTTTCATTAAAAATTCTCAGAACATTGAACATAAGTCAACATTCCATGGAGAAGAAGGTATTATGCAGCTTGCATGTGTGCATATCTGCATATCAGAGCACAAAATATTGACATGATAATTGCAGTCAAGCCTGATTGAACAGTGGCCTCTGGGAATTCAGCTGGTGTTGTACCAACTGGATGGCTGCTCAGGACACAGTTTGAAATGCAAGGTGCAAGTTAGCACTTTATTCAGCACAGGCAGGCATCATTTTAAAATCCTTGGGGAAAACCCTGGTGATGTGCAGATGTTAAAGCAGTCTGTTCTGAAGTGCTGATATTTTGAATGCTGTAAGAGTCTTGTATATTTTAAATGAAAAATGTTTGTGAAATTATTAGGGAAAAATGTCACTATTTTTTTTTTTTTTACTACTCTAGTGTAAAAGTCTGTTTAGTGTTTTATCTTCGTTGCCTAAAATAAGATGGCTTAATAAATAATCTAATGAATTAAATGTATCAAGTTTGAGATGCAAGAAAAATCACATTTCTATAGTGATGCTTTTCCATTTTGGTACATATAATGGAACATAGAACTGGCTTTATAAATTATTTACTAAGGAAATAATTTATTTTTAGAATTTTTCTTTAGATCTTAGTTTTTATCTTTATAAAAATAATTTAGCAGCTATTGATAATAACTGCTACTGTGGAAAAGTATCTACAACTTGTAAAAGGGCTGTTTGTAAGCATTAAAGGAGTAAAACTTATGGCATTTATCAATTATAATGTATTGTGAAATAGAAGGATGTTCTAGGATCTGAGGTGACAGACTATGCTAAATGAAAACTAGCTCTATTTTTTACATCTTCTTAGGTATGTGGAAATACAGTAAGGTTGTAGTATTATGGCAGAGGCTGTGTTTCTGCCAGCTATTGGCCATGCAGCCTCAGGGATGTGGCTGCATGTAGTAAATTACTGTATTGGTGCCATAACATTGTCAGTCTGTGCCCTACAACTTCACTTTGCACACAGATGATTCATTATGTACTTAATAACAACTTATTCCATGAAACATATGAAAGGCAAATTAATCTTATTAATTAACATTATTGTAATTTAATAGATCTAACAATAACATAATTATACACAACTCTGAATTACTTTTATTCTTTACAAATGGTTAATTATTTGTCTGATTCGCAGCTGTGGTAGAATACAAGATGCCTCTTTTCCTGGGCACTGTTTTTTCTGAAGATTTTGGAAGCATGGTGTATTATAAACTTCAACAAACTTTACAAAAAAATAAACCTAAGGTTTTTATAGTGCTTATTTTGTTTCCATGCCTTATTCATAGTTAAATATTTATCTCTTGTGTCATGTTTTATTTTTGACAACCAAACCTCAAAATACTACCCTGTCCTGTTGTGTGGAGTGCAGCAGAACATAGGAAAAACAGTCATAACATGGAAAATGTGTTAAACCTGAGAGTATTTTCTCAGATTCTTCATTTTTGTGGGAAGTTGAATCTTGATAATCTTTGTAGCTAAATACATCTGTGTTAAGCATTTAAAATAGGTTGTACTCATGGGAAAACTGATTGGAGCTAAAAACTTGTACAAATTGACAGCCTCTCTTCACTCCATTTTTCATCCTAAAGAAGTCTGCGAATATTCTTAGCTCACATCATTATTGCTCATCAGTGGTTCTAATTAGCTAAACAGGAGTTTCTCTCAGTCATTGATCATCATCAGCTTCCTGACAGTGCCTGATTTTTTTTCCCCTCCCTATACTGCTGTGGACTTTCAGAAATATGTTGTAAAAACATAGCTCAACTAAATCAATTGATGATTTTTCTTAATATTTTGATACCCTTCTAAAAAAGAGGTGGTGATTGCTGCAGTTCTTTTCAAGTGTCATTTTAAGGCACAATAGTAGATCCAAATGTGATGAATTCTGGTCAGTCATATTACCTTGAATATGGGTAAGAGTCCTGTAACAAGCATTGGAAGCCTTCCTGTGCTAGCAGGAGAAGCTACAGATAACGTTCCATAAGAGGTTTCCAGTTATGCTTTAGGATTGTGATAACCCTTATTGTGTGCTTAGACTTTGATTCTTAGGATTTTTTTTCATTACTTACAGGTAGTAATCATTGAAATATTGAATTTATGTCTTGGGGCATTACTACAGCTAAGTAGAAATTCTGAGGGAAAACCTCAGAAAGCTAAAATGTTGAATTTATTTTAAGCTTTTCCCACTCTTAATGATGTTAGATAGACATTTATAAAATTAGTTCTTTGACAACTTTGTTTGAAGGATTGTTTGACCAAGCATTGGATAAACTGGGAAAACACTGTTTAACTGGAATGCATTTTGAATAATTGGTTGTTGTGTGCAATAATATGCAAATTATTTACTTAAATGAATATAGGTTTGTTTTCCTCTATAATCCCAGACTTTATTGTTTGAACTCCTTTTGTGCAGCCTTGTCCTAAAGTCACAGGGCTCTATAAATTCTTGACTATCAATAATACACCAGAATTAGCTATATTTAGCATACTATATTTCAGTTACTCTACCTAGGTATGCTATTTTTCAATTATCAAAAGCAGTGTATTTTGTAGGGTCCTTGGCTGGTATTCATTTTCTTGCCATTCTCTCTTTTAACACAAAGAAGATCCAGACAAAACCACAAAACACCACTATGGTTGTCGTGGGTTTGGTGAAACCCCATTTGTCTATAGTCCTGCATCAAATTCTCTTCCAGCGTTCAAGGAGTTGCATCTCCCTCAGCCACTGGAATTCTTTCAAGCAAGAGGAAGGTGGAGTGGGGGCGCTGTTGGGTGCAGCTAGGAGGAAGTGTGGGGTAACACAGCGGACTAATAAGGGTTAGGAAAACAGACTAATAAGGGTTTTCCTGGGGAGAGGCTCTTGCTGCTTTCTTCCCCTGGATATGCTTTGCCCAGGGGTTGGAGTTGGACAGCGATAGCGGCAGCTGCCACTGCAGTTTTCTTTCTCTTCCCCACTACTTCTTTTTTTCTCTGTAGCAAGCTGCTGTTTTGAATCTCTTTTCTTTGGCTGGAGCTGTGGCTGCCTTGGGCAAAGCACTCCAGCTCTTCCTCTCTCTCTCTCTCTCTCTCTCTC
>VZRI01010774.1:0-29156 GCA_013397515.1 Upupa epops | reverse complement strand
GTGTGTTGGCTCTGGGGATTGGGGTTTTTTTTTCCTATCTTTTGGGAAATTGGTGGATGGTGGCCTAGAAGTCATTTTTTATAGTTGTGGACAAACAGAAGGCAGGAAATAGAAGGTTGTTTCTTTCATTTTTCTTTCCCTTTTATTTTTCCTTTGTTTTTCAATAAAGTCTTCATACTTGCAGTTCCATTTTCTGCAACTGTGCTTATTCTCTTCCTTCCGAGATTAAGGAGGGCAAGAGACTATTTTCTGTATGATTAAGCAAAACACCAGCCTAGTGCTGCTAAACTGTGACAACTTTTTAACTTTTTTTTTTTTGAGAAATCTACCTGACCTGTATTCAGTCAATTAGTGCATTAGAAAATGTTTGATAACTTTTCAAGAGATGATGGCATAGGTGAGTTAGAACCTAGTCAATTATCAAGTATTTGTGTTTAATTTGGCCCTGTTTTAAAAAAGGCTGACTTTATGAGAGGAGATAGCAGTTGGAATAGGTAATAGATAAGAATTGGGAAGACAGTGGTGGATGATAGATATAGAATGACTGGTTAGAGTGATGGTTTACTTAGAAATTCAATAGAAACCAATCTGAGTGGAAAGGACAGGAAATATGACCCTGTAGAAACAAAGTATGGATAGGTCGTGTCAGCCAGCAGTTACAGATGGAATACTTTGAGGGCCAGAGGCAATACTATTCATGGGTTTGCGGGGCTTGTCTGTGTATCTTATTGTATGATTCTTTCTGTGTCTACTTACTACTATTCTAATCACATTGTAGTAGAAATTTTTGCTTTTTGTCTCCTGAAGTCCTGAAGGTGAAAATTTTGGATCAAACAGGTAGTGTAAAGAAACTTTAAGTACTAGAATGTGTAGAGTTTGGGCACAGATTAAGATAAGTCCAATCACTTCCTTAGATAGATTATGTAGTGTGTTATTATGTATGGGAGACGGATACCCTTTTCCCAAAATACTTGGGGTTTGTGTACTGCTTTGAAGAAAAGGGGTAATTGTTGATAGCCGTTAAGGACCCTACAGCAAAGTAATTATTTTTAAGCTGGAATAGTTTATAGTTCAAGATGTAGTATAATGTGCAGTACCTGCCATGAGCAGTATGCCTGATTTAGAACTATGCACAAACTTCTGTGATAAGTATCGCACAACTAATCTATTTGCAGGCACTCTCTCTTACTAACTCCTAATTTTTAAGGATATGGTAGGAACTCTTGTGTTAAGCAATCTCTGAGCATCCTTACTATTGCAACATTTGTTTTCTTTCTGGATAAAACAGAAACCAGTGAGGGCATCATAATTTAAAACTCATTCAACTTAGTCAGCAGTGACATGAACCACTTTGTTAATGACTTATCAACTGATTTTCTGGGAAGTTTTTCTGAGATGTTTATAGCCCTGCAGTTATTAGCCACATAGCAACTCTCTGCTATTGCTGTTACCAAAGTTACTAAGTTGTCTTTATTTTCCTTGGTAAAAGTTACAGGTTCTATCCATGTGAAAGGTAGTAAAATACTGTGATGCACAGAAATGATGCTTCAGAGTTACAAATGCCATTTGTCTGAGTGAACGACTTCTTCACAGCTTCATGGACACACTGAAGTGTCCTGTCCACAGCAGGACTAGCAGTTTATTTGCTCTGTGTTGCTAAGGGAAAAAAGCGTTCTGCTCAGTCTGTGAGCAAGTACATTTTCAACATTTGGGAAAGAATAAGATAATTTCAGGTGCATAAAAATGTGTCCTAGAGCTCTTGTTTCTGTTTCTTTTGAACAAAGTTTTGTTAGCTGCTTACAGATGTAATTTGCTGTCACTTGCCATATGCTTCCTGATTAATTCAGCAAGGCCTGTCAGCTTCAGATAATTTAATTTTCTGTGCTTTAAAATGACATTCATTATGAGGACATTAAAAATTCAGATGATTAACTGCAAATTATGACTAATAAAGTGTCTATTTTTTTTTGTTTTGTTTCCAGAGAAGAAAGGAAAGCTGAAGTCAAGGACAGAAAGGCTTTAGAGATTTTGCAAGCCAAAGACATCAGAATAGAAACCCTAGAACAGGTTAGTATAATGTGAAATTGAGCAGTTAATAACATTTCTGTCATTGACATAAAATTTGTATTTCCCAACATGAAAACAGTTTGTTGTATGTTAAGGTGATTGTTGTGGTTGGTGCAGAGATGGATATCTTCTTATTAATTAAAATGCTTCTCAAAATAATGGATCAAAATGGTTGATCCAGAAAGTTCCTACAGTTTTTTTTCTGAAAAGTTTTATGAAGTCATTCATTTATTCTGCCTAATGGACTAAACTTGGATTTTAATCTAGAATTCTGACTCTAAAACCTAAGTTTTATAATATTCCTGTGGTTTTAGATATATTTGCCATCCTGACAAATACAGGTATGAAACTTCTACAGTAACAAGGACTAAACATGTAGTATCCCAAAATCAGTTAATCTGCATTTTACTCTTAATAGCATATAACATATTAAGTTCAATGTTAGCGTATACCATAAAACAATATTGATGCATCCAAAATGTCATATGTCTTATGTAATTTTTTTTTTCTGTTTTGAACTCTTTACTCAAACTCAGTGCTGTGTATCAGTAAAAATATTTACATGAAATCCATATATCGAATTAAAGTATCAGTGAAATTGAGGAAATATCAGCATATTTCCTAAAATTCAAAATATTTGAAAAGTAATGAAAGCATTTGAAACCTCATTGTGTTAGAACTATGATTCTTACGAAATCCAACATTAGGGTATACTAAATACATACAGAAGAACAATAGATATTGCATCGTCCTTTTCTACATAAATCTCAAATTATTACCTTCTTGAGACTCAGAGTAGAATACAATGTACTTTTCCGTATTGTTAGCAGAGTCATAACTGGACCAAAGGCAATACAGAGGGAGAGAAAAAGAATTAGAATCCATTGCTTCACAGATAATAAAGCTGCTAGAAAACCACAGAGGTCAAGGTGTGCTTTTGGATGTCTAAAAACTTTTTATTTATGGAGATTAAGCCTCAATGATACATAGTTTTTTTATAGAATCACAGAATACTTGAGGCTGGAGGTCTTCTGATTCAACTCTTCTCAAGCAGGTTAATCTACATCCAGGTTCCCAGGACCATGTCCACACAACTTCTGAAAATCTGCAGAGATTGATATTCAACAACCATTTTGGGCAACCTATTACCTGTGCTCAGTCACCTTCACAGTGTGTGTTTTCTGATGTTCTGAAAGAACCTCCTGTTTTACAGTTTGTGCCCGTTGTCTCTGCCCCTGTTGGCCACCACTGAAAAGAGCCCGTTCCTGTCTGTTTTGCACCCTTCCTTCCGATATTTGTATATATTGATGTGATTCCCCTGAGCTTTTTTTCTTCTCCAGGCCAAACAGGCCCAGCTGTCTCAGCTTTTCCTTGCAGGAGGGATGCTCCAGCCTTTAAGTCATCTTCATGGGCCTTCACTGGACACTTTCCAGTCCTGTAGAGCTCAGAAATGGACATGGGACTCCAGGTGTAGCCTTAACAATGTGGAAGGCAGGAACTGCCTCCCTCAACTTGCTGGCAGTATGTTTTCTAATGCAGCCTGGGATGTCATATGCTGTCTTTTCTACATATGTGTATGACATATATTATGTATTGTACTTTACTGGTTTGTGCTCAGTTGGTTGTCCACCAGGACCCCACATTCTTTCTTACAAAGTTACTTTTCCAACTGAGCAGTGCCCAGCATATATTGCTCTGTGGACCATAGAAAGTTGCATGGAGTTCTTCCCCAGGTGCACACTCTGGTGTCAACAACTTCCTCAGGATGTGCTCTGCTGCATCATAGAGATCATGAGTGAATTTTAATACATTTCTGATGTCCTTAACTAGGGTCTGTCTTGAACCGAGTTAAGTTGTGTAGCCAGCTGGTATAAAACAAGGTTTCCAGATCTTACCTACATATGCTTTGTTAAGAATAAAACTGATACACCTGCTGTCTGATAAGAAACACCACTGAAATTAGATTGTTCATCCTTTTTGTTTGTATTGCAGCATTACGAATGCATAGTTGTTCCTCCATTCCTACCCTATCCTTAGCCAAAAAAGAAAATATCTGTTTAAGAAGTTTGTAAGTATTTGCAGTAGTGTGCTTTTTGTGTGTTTAAGAAAGTCTGCCTGCTGTGATAGCTTGTGAACCTGTAATATGCATCTCTGAGAGATTGCTCTTTGTGCTTTCAGATCAGTTTCAGAAGCTGAAATTGATTTTGATCAGAAATTGGTAGAGCAATGAAGATGATGAAGTAGAACGCTTCCCTTTTGAGGAAAGGCTGAGGGAACTGGGTCTCTTTAGCTTGGAGAAGAGGAGGCTGAGGGGTCTATAAATATGTGAGGAGTGGGTTTCAGGAGAATGGAGCCAGGCTCTTCTCAAGTTCATCTGGTGATAGGACAAGGGGCAATGGGTACAAGCTGGAACATGGGAGGTTCCGTATAAATATCAGCAGGAACTTCTTCCCAGTGAGGGTAACAGCACTGGAACAGGTTGCCCAGGGGCGTTGCAGAGTCTCCTCTGGAGACGTTCAAGACCCACCTGGATCTGTTCCTGTGCAGTTTGATCTAGGTGATCCTGCTGTGGCAGGGGGATTGGAGTAGATGATCTTTCGAAGTCCCTTCTGATCCCTGATGATTCTATGATTTTATGATTGGTAGTGTGATGTAATTATGATCTGAAAGTGGAGAGATGCTGGAAAAATAACTATGCCAATGAAATGTAGCAGCTGGGAAAGGGGGTCTTGGCAACAGGATGTTGTAATACAGCCTTTTCAAATAGCTTGCCTTATAGTACTGCTGACTTGGGGAGGGGGGCTTGTAAAGGTGCCATTGGCCAGAGATGTATATAAAAGCTGTGTACAAAGGTGGTATCATTCTGACCTTCTTGCTTCATCCAAGGACTGGGGTGTCACAGGCCTGAAAGAAGTAAGAGATGATAATCTGAAGTTTTGGAGTGGTTTAGATAGTTTGGTAATCAAAGAACAACATAGTTGTGAGCATTTTACTTTATTTTTTTCTGGATTTTCTTTTATTTGTCCAAGGAGAAAATAGTATTTCTGTAATCAGCACACAAATAGGTTGTCCATGGAACAGTTTTGATAGTAAAGACAATGAACTTTCCCTTCTGTAATGTATAGACACCAAGAAATCCAGGCTGTATTGCAGTGCACCAATCTTTTAGGTCTGGGAAGTTGGCATTATCAAGTATTCTGTTGTTTTCCCTTTCCCCTTGGTGAAGAGTTCAGTTGCAACAATATTGTTTGTCACAGGGTATTTATTTACTAGGTATTTCTGAGTGGCCATCAAATAGCTGTTTGTATTAACATTGGTAAAAAAACAAATGAATATCCCATAGTTCACGATGTATATAAGCTTATATTGCTGCCAGAAACTGTAAAACCCTAGAAGAACATGAGATAGTTTTCCATCACTGCTATTCTGCTAAGACTTTGTCTTGACATGCTTAAGAGCCCTTTTAAAGTGAGTGTAAATAAGAGAGCATGTTGGTCACATGACAGGTTAGCTGGACTTGGTTATGTAATAGTGAGAGCTAGATTAGCTTTATTTGTAATGAGATAATTCAACTCTATAAAGGGTTTATATTTGAAATGAAGTTACTGAAAATTAGAAATGTAATGCTGGGAAGTGATATGATCTTTAATCACTTTTCTATACAGGAAGGGGAGATAAATACTCAAATATTATCTGTGGCTTTTAATTGAGTTTATTGTATAATGCATGTTGTATTAAACATTTTACATACCAAATAGTATGGAGCATTTAAAATTGAAGCATTCAACGTTTCAAATAACTATAGTATTTATTAAAGCATTTAGATTTTTTAAATTCAGTAAATATATATATTGTATTTGTAGTTTCTGTTTTTTTATCTTTGTTCTTATTTATTAACTAATTTGTAATAAATAAATTCATTTAGTTAATTAGATTTTAATTTGTTTTTAAAAAAATCTTTGCCACACCTGACACATACTTACTCTAAACACTGGTAAAGACTCATGCATTTGTAGTGAGTAGCTGGATTCTTGTATTGATTCCTGTCATTTTACACAGTGAAAACTCTCTTGAGTAGTTACATATATTTGCTATATACACACAATTTTTTGCTGTGTGTTTTAACAAAAAGTATATGCTGCTTTTAAGTGGATTAACTCACTATGCTAGAAAAGAATTTGAATTCTAAAGTGTGACTGCTGCAGATATCTTTTTTCATTCTTCCTTTTCTTTGAAAACATTTCCCATCTGGTGTGTTAATTTATGGTATTTGTGTATGTCTCAAATAGATCAATGGTACTTTAATTTTCAGTGGTTTTGAGAAATGCAGTGAAATTTTTGAATGTAAGCTGTTTAGAGGATAATGTGGGAAAGAGAAGCTCTGTCTTCTGCCATTTCACATTTTCACAGTAATGATGAGGCTGGAAAATACCTTAAAGTTCATCCAGTCCAACCTAAAACCAACCAAGTAAACCTAAACATCTGACATATAGATTATGGCACTCAGCACTTCATCCAGCCTAACGTTAAACACCTCCAGAGATGCTGACTCAGCCACCTCCGTGGGCAGCCTGTTCCAAAATCTGATCACTCTTTCAGTAGAAAACCTCTTCCTAAAGTCAAGTCTAAACCTCCTGCGATGGAGCTTAAGACTGTGACCCCTTGTCATGTCTCCAGTGTCCAAGGAGAAAAGATCAACACCCGCCTGACCATAACCACCTTTTAGGTAGTTATAGACAGCGATAAGGTCACCCCTGAGCCTCCTCTTTTCCAGGCTAAACAGACCCAGCTCCATCAACCTCTCCTCGTAGGGTTACCATCCAGGCGCTTTACCATTCTAGTTGCTCTTGTCTGGACTCATTCCAGCACCCTCTTGTCCTCCTGGGCACACTGCTAATTCATGCTAAGTTTGCTATCCACCAATAGCCCCAAGTCTCTTTCTACCTGAGTACTCTCCAAGATCTCCATTCCCAGCCTATAGTTCTGCCTGGGGTTGTTATAAACAAAATACACAACCCGACTCTTGGACTTGTTAAAACTCATCCTATTAGAGTCTGCCCATCTCTCCAGGTTCCTCTGCAGGGCCCTCCTACTCTTATGCAATAGATAATCTTCACTGTTTTCCTTAGAAGATTAAATTAAAGGTGTGTAAAAGTAGCAGTAAACCTTTTCTGTCTTCTATAACACTGTTAATTAATTAGGTTTCAATTTTGATCTGGAGGAACTAAAACTAATCTTTTTGTCCTAGACCTTGTCTCAAAACCTTATCAACTGATTATACTCCAGAGGGATTAAAATAGTACTAGCTTGCCTCATTATCTGCACTTGAAAATCTTCAGCATGCTGTGCAAATCTATATTAAAGCCCCTTTAATAGGTCTGATTGAAAGAAGTGTTATGCTACCTTCAAGCATTAATTAACACCAATAATTTTTTCTTAACTTTTGTGCCTTCACCTGATTGTATTTTTCTTTGTAATAAGGAACAGTTATTAAATTAAGACAAATGCATACACGTATTATTGCCATCTAAACACTTTATTACCAGTAGCATGTAACCTTGATTATTCTTGTGTAATGAGGAACTTGAGGGTAATTTCGGTAATAGGGAATTGGTAATACGGAATTTGAATGAGTCAGTAGTGATGAGATTGTGCAAAGTTTATAAACTTTTTGCACAAGAAGTTTATCTAGTGAATGAGATTTCTAGTTACTGCGCAGAAGTGACACTGACACTTTTTTTTCCTTTAAAAAGATAATTTTACTGAAGTTGTACCTTGAATGAGGGATCAACCTTTAGTGGTGAGACCTGTGTTTTATGTAGCCCCTCTGAACTACATCAATGAATTATATGAATTTTTGCCTTTCTGCTTGTTATGTTCTAGTTAGTTTTCTTGTAAAATTAAGAGTGAGATATTTTTTTTAAGGAGCTGATCTGAGTGAGAAAAGATGAGGAGTAAGTTACATTTATTATTCAAATAGTTGAAAATTGCTGATTCTGGTTATTGTGAGAACACTACCTGAGATAGGTGTTAAGTGACTATGGCTGATACCTTGTTTGTCTGAAGAAATTAATAAGCTGTAAATTAGGGTGTACCTTTATAGCTCATTAGTACTTTTGTGTGAATTCCCATTAGGAATGATTTCTCTACAAGTTGAAATGTAGGTAGCTTACTTAATTTTGAGGAAAGAATTTTTCTACTTATTCTGCAACAAAGCATTTATATCTGGTGCTTTTACAGTTGTGTTGTAAATTCATGTTTCACTTTTTCAATAACTTGTCTGTGTAGCTACGCTTGAAGCTGGCTGAAGTTTCTGGTTCTTTATTGCTAAGCTTTCAAGTCTTTACAAAAATACTCTGAAATCTTACTTGCACTTGGATTAGACAAAAACAAGTACAGTAAGTAATGTCATGCTTCTTGTAGTTTGCCCATTCCATTGGTGTGAAATACTCAATTCTTAGCAGAGGTCAAGAAATGTGGGAAAAATACAGAAGGAATAGGTAGGTTATTTTTGCAATCTCATTCAGCCTCTGGGGTCTAGTTTCTTCAGCTCAGGTGCAATAGTTATAATCTAGCCAATTTAAGTTATGATAGTGTTTTATTCTTAAACTGTTAGAAACCAGTTTTACTGTAAAACATTAATTTCTTAACTGCTTTCAGTGTATTGTCTGCTTGCTGTAGTGACGCCATGGTTTTTTTTTTAAATTTTGAAGTCAGTACAAATTGTATTTTATTTGCCCTTTAAAGATATTTTTGAGGAGGAATATTTTTTCACTTACCATTGAAACTTGATTTCCTCAGCCTTATGGTTTTCATTAAGGACAAGCTTCAGCTAGCACAAAAAGCATGCAGTGCCCTTTGAGGTGGAGTTCTGCCCTTATGAAATTACTGACCACACTTAGGAAGGAGCTTTTCACAACAATTGTCCTGGTGCAGAGAATAACTGGACCAAAGGCAAAAGGGGATTTATTTAGAGTAGCTTTGGTTAAGGTGTTGCTAGAATGGTGGCAAGATGGTCAGATTATACTTTAGTGTTGGATATAGTTATCCTGAGAGCTGTCATATCCACAATTATGGATGGTTAGTCTCTAAATCTAGCAGATGCATTACTGTAATATACGCTATACTGCAAGTGATGCAGGGTATATTGTGAAGCTACAGCTTTTCTTTGTTGGAAAAGCTATGTCATTTCCAAATTAGAATTGTGAAAAACTGACTTTTAAGTATTATACTCTTCCAGGATAGGGACCTTCCGTATTCCTTTTCTCAAAGATGGAAAATAAAGTGCGCCAGAAACAGTATTTTGCACCCTTGTCAGTGCAATAATGCACCTGCTGGCAGTGCTTGAACAGCATAAGGAACCAGCAGAAGGGATACAAAGGGTTGTGGGATGTCCTAAGTGAGAAGTGTGGAAGAACTTCATTTTTAGGAAATTAGAGGAGAAATGTGTTTTAGTGTAATTGTAAGGAACAGTCTCAGTGGAATGAAGTACACATCATAGAAAAGTTTTGTTGTTACTATGACCTACTTTAGCATATTGCTGACCAGTGTTGATGGTTCCTTTGCTGCTAGTGAAAGTGGAGGTGCTAGAGTTGCAAGACTGACTAATAAGCTACATATAGGTAGCTTATTTCCACTACATGTTCAAACACTAAGAAATTCTGTTAGGTGGTTTGATTAAGATAGCAAACTGCTAAGACACCAAATTAATCATATCATATATAAGTCCAAGGAGGGCATTAGAAAATGTGATGTTTGTAACGGATTATACTTATGGACCCTTCCTTAATCTGTGGGTCAGTTGAAAATTCAGGAGCAAGACTTGACTGCTGGTAGAGGAGTAAGACATATTTCTTACCTGCAGGTGGATCAACTGCTTATATTTTCTGGGCCTCCTCTCTTCAGAGACATTTTTCTTGATCCTTTTAAAAAAGTTTTAAAGAATCTTCATTTCCTTTTATTGTTTCCCTTTATCTCCAGCACATAAATGGTAGCTAAGAACATCTGAAACAATAGTGTTTTTCTTTGTACTCAACTAAGTTACTGTGTTTTATTTCACATCTGTAATTGATAGAAATATGAGTTCAAAAATTATAATTTGTTTTGGGGATGGTTTTGTAGATGCCTTCTTGCATCTTTGTACTTCCCAGAAAGAGTTTTTGAAATTCTTTAATCTCAGGGAATCCTAAAAAACATAGGATAGGGAAGAGTAAACAAGCTTTTCGTCATATAAAAAAATCAAGTGAGCTCCTGCTCTTCACTTCCTCTCGTTTAACATCAATCCATCATACATCAGTTGCTGTTTTTCCTAGTTGTTACTCCTGTTTTTAGGAGCCATGTTATAATTTGAATAGTTAACTGTGAGTATCTTGTGAAAAGACATTGTAGAATTGTGTAGAATTTGGCATTTTACTTTTGGAGCAGTATTGATAGACAGTGCTATTTTGTGAAAGAACCCTATACAGCATGCAATGGATGATTTCTATAGCATATGTTTAGGTTTTCATTAATTATTTACATAAAACTTCTGTTCATCCTACATCTGAAAATAATTTTAAAATCTAGTGAATAATCATTAAATGAGAGACAGAATTTAATGTGTGGGGTTTTTTTGTTTTTTGTAAATTTTATTTTGGAGGATTACATGTAAACAGGAATGGAAATCTATGATCTGTTAGTGGCACATTTTTGCTTGTGACTACTTGTTACGTTTTTCCTAGGAAAAGGGAAGTTGGAAGTCAATCTCTCCTACTTATTTGGGAAAAAGAAATTATGAAATTTGATGAATAATTACATAAATTTTGAGACAGAACTTTAGACAAAAATGAAGCTTTGAATAAATAACTGTATGTTCACATTTAAGTTGGGACAAAATAATTTCCTTAATATATTAATTTTCTTTCTGACTAAGATGTTTTTGGATTAGTGTATTAAAAGTGTGGTATTATTAAGAAAAACTGTAGTAAAGGTAAAATTGTGATATAGAATGTAATGAAGAAAGCACAGAATATAATGTTTAAGCAAAATACAAGATTGTTGTTGTGTAGCATTAGCCTGTATTTTCATGGTATCTAGACAAAACCAGTAGCTACTGTAGAAGTAGATGAATCCCTAATGAGTACTTTTAACTGGTGAAGTCTGTTAAAATAACCTCATGTGAGAGGCTGGCCCATGTGATGATCAGTTATTTTTCTAGTTTTTTTCCTACTCCCTCCAGAGTAGGGTAGCCTTTTAGGAACAATGTAGAAATTCTCTGTAGTAAGAAACCATCTCTCTTCCTCCTGTTACACAAAGTAATTCATAGGTTGAAGAAACAAAGTGCAAAAAAGCTGCACAGGCAAAGGCAGATGATAATTTACTTAATAATCTATATTTCAGAAATTCTTTATGACCTGTATTTCTACCCAGTAGTCATGACTCCAGAGTAATATTTCTGTATTTTTTCTCTCTCTTTCTAAGCATGTGAAATAAGCACATCTGAGAGTAAAGTTCAATTCATTTACATGGAAAGATATGAGCATACAAAATAGTAACCAAGTAAAATGTTTTGAAAAGTATCAGGGTGTTTTTCAATGCAGGTGTAATGTTACCTAAATAATGTTTCACTATTGCTGCAGTAGACAACTTTGTGAACTACTCAGGTGAGTTTGCTGCTTTGTGATTGATGTGGTGCATTTGCGCTTTGATTGACTTAAATAAAGTCCTAAGTGGGTAAGTTACAGGAGCAAACATTTAGGGTGTGAGCGTGTTTCAGGATAATCTGATTATCTTGCATAGTACACAAACTAACTTACTCGAGTTTAAAATTTAATTTCAGCAATGTGGAACAAACAGTTGAAATAACTAATTGCAGATTTGTGTACTTATCCCTCAGATAGCTGGAAGACATGCAATATCTCATTCTGAAGGGGATGCAAAGATCTTTGGTTTCACTTTACAAATACGCATATGCTTACCGTTTTTCTGCTCAGTATACAATGAAACTAAGTAGTAACACAATGTAGTTGCATTACTACATTAAATGCTGAAGTTGCAATCGTGAGATTTTTGTATGAGCATGCATTTGTAAACTTACAAGTCTGTTAGAGCCAGTAGGCTCTTTCAGATAGGAAGAATTTCTAAGGCTAGTCTTGGAATACAGACTTTGTCTTGGAAAATGTTGAGGAAGTATTAATGAGCTGGAAGAAAGACTCAAAAGGTGCTGCTTGTTCAGAATCTATAAGTTCCTGGAGAATGGGAGGGTGACAAATAAAATTTAATACATTTTAAAAGTGCAAATAAATCAACTCTGCATGACTAGTATCTGAAGTGAAAATGCTTTGATTTCTGAATATTAAAAATTGAACCTAGTCCTTGGTATGTTCAGAATGTGAAAGATGGGAGTACTTAGTTATGATGAGATTTCTTATCCTTTCTTTAATGTCTGCTGGTAACAAACTGGTTTATATGTTGGGTTATGTCTCGTGAAAGAGTTAATGTATATTTCTAAATTTCAAAATCAGGTTTAGTTTTTATTTGGAGGAGCTGGAAGAATGATTATGAATTTCTAATACGAGGGAAACTTTTTGACTGGAGTCTGTATAAAGTACCAATGCTGTAGAAGTCTCTATAGGAAAGTGGTAGTATTTTTTAGAAGAAGCTTCCTATAGGTTCAAGATTAAATTTCCACTTCAACACTATTTAAAATACAAGGCAGTTTGGGGTTTTTTTGTTATACCTTTTTGTTTTCTTTGTTGGAGTTAATGATATCTGAGGCAAAAATCCCAAGATAAAATAAATTTTATCAAGAAACATTCAGAGTAATTTGGAAAATATATTTATAAGGGTTCTGTTTAAAGCAAAAAAAGTCATGTACATTTTTGATGACTAAGACATTTGCTAAATACGTACATTCATTTCTTTGCACATCTGCAAATACAGTTTTACATACCTTGCTGTCACATTAGCTTACTAGCAGTTTAAGTAATTCATTGTTATTTCTTCTAATTTTAGTCTAATTATAAACTATGTGAAATTAATGCTTTTTTATGTTATTTGGTAATACTGAAAAAGTAGCTTCTTAGTTATTAAGGTAGTTGTCAAATGTTGTAGCATAATGCAGCAGAAAGAGCAGATGTCTGTGCTCAGTGGATGTGCAGAGTAGGGAGAAAAGTACGTGTGGCTTGAGAAGTTGATAGGCAAACTGCTACTCAGACTCAAAATTGCCCCTTCTGTTGCCGACTGCTTTGTCAACAGTTTCCTTGTGCAGTCTGGGTGCTCTGGATGCCAATGCCCTGAAGATGTTCAACACATGGGGCAAGTACTGCTTACTCGTGCACAGCTTGATCTATAGGCAAGGTTGCTATCTATAACACACGTTTCTTGAGAGCCAAGTTCAGTGTTGAAACAATTACTGGTTTTGTCTTAATTGTTACATGTAGGTTTAAAATCACTGGTTGTTGAACATTATAAAAAATGTATTCTAGGTTTTTTTGGTTTTGCTCATCACGTTTTCATTCTTTTTCATGCCTGACATATGAACCAGATTTAACTGTTTGGATGTTGAGGAGGTTGAAAACCCTTATATATTTGTCCTGGTTTAGATTTCCTATGGCATTCAACCATGAAAAATACAAGGACACATTTATAGTAAAGTGCTAACTAGTATTAACGAAAAACAGTAAGAGCACAGTAAAAAGGAGGGAGAGAAAACAAACTGTAAACATGTTACCTGGCCACACATCAACTGCCTGCTAAACAGTAGAATTCTCCTCTTCTCCTCTTGCGGGGGGGGGCGGTGGTCGGGCGTGGGGGGAGCAGTTTTTTCTCACCCAGCTCTTGAGTAGGAGCCATGTTGTCTCTCAACATACAGAGTGGAGTGTTGATGCCCCTTGCTGGAGCCAAGCCACCAGCAAAAGTGCTGTGAAAAAAAGAGAGGAAATCTGCTAGAAGAACATGCCTTTTATATTGCAATGGGAAGGTGTATCTGTTTGGTTCTCTAAGCTGTCAAGTCATGCCAGAGGTCACTCCCCCAAAGATTAATCCATGACAGCAGTATTGTGCAATAATTTAAAAGAATATCCTCTTTTAATAGTTTATGTGGCTGAACACCTTTCATTTATATTGAAGTATGTTAAAGGCAATGTGATTGCATTTTTGCCCTGAGATAAAAGTTTCATCTGTTTCTTACTACAGTTACAGTATTGCTGTTGGGAAGATGATGTAGATGAATGCTGCTTTGATTTAGGAAGGAAAGATTCAAAGCAGTACATGGAATTAAGATGGACTCCTAAAGAAAATGCAGATTTCAAACATGCACTTAAGAATGAGGGTATTTTAATGCAAATGTCAATGAGTACAATGGTAGTACTGAACACAGAAAGTTGTAGTTTTTTTGATGTCAGTGAGATTTTGCTATCTGCAGGTGCACTAAACTGTTGTTGAACGTAGTTGAATTAATTTTCTTGAGCTAAAAATTCAGTCTTAATTCCACTTGTATATCATACTCTTGTGGAGAATTCTGAACTACACTTCTTGTCTCAATTTTTGGTATGCTGAAAATTCAAATGAATCAGTAAGTATTCTTAATCAGGAAGCACGAAACTAACTTCTGCAAATGTCTTTGTCTAAGCCTGAGTAATTTCCATTCAGTTCTGTATTTATGGGCTCTTCTCATTAGTAGTAAGAAAGCAGTCAGTTCCTTGTTTACACTGATTTGTTGTTTAGTCATGCAGTTTTGAGTATCATTAAAGGACTAATGAAATGAAAATAATGGTACAAAACTATGTATTTTGGATTGTTATATTTCAGATGTCTAAAATGTGCACATCTAAAATCTAGTATATATATAACTCATTGTTTTACAGTTACCTTTTGTCTATTAAGAAGTTTTTTGTTGTTTTTTTAAATAGAGACTTGGAGAGCAACAGCAGGAGATAAACAGCTTAATACGAAAAAAAATTGCTGCGGATAAGGAAAATGCCCATTTGAAGAGTGAATTCAGTAACTTGAACCAGAAATTTAAAGATAAAAGCCAAGAACTTAAGGTATATTGACTTGTACATAGTTTTGTAAGACTGTAGCTTTGAAGTAGTTCTTTAAGCAATGTCAGCTTTTGTGGCACAGAAAGTGACAAGCTTGGAGAAAAAATTGCCTTAGGCCTTGCTATACCTTACTGTTTTCTCACATACTAACTCTGAGGAAGATGCTTTAAAGCTAAGAATCTAAGCTTTATAACTTTCAGATAAATAGTTAATGATGGAAATGGAGCAAAGAAAGTAGGAGTGTGAAGATGTGGCTTCTTGTAATTAGATTCTGATGGGACTGACATTATTAATTGATAAAGCCGAGGTCTGGGAGGATATGTCTGTGTGGGTCTCAAAAATAGCTGGGGACAGCATCAAAGGCAGCTTGATCAATTAATGGGCTCTTTGCAAATGTGTACTCATCAAAGCTGTCATCCAGCTAAAAAATATGACCCTTCCACCTGCATGAAGGAGGCCAATAAAAGTACACAGGTGACCTTGGCCATCAAATATAGAAGAAGCTGCTGTGAGGGTAAAACTGCACAGTTTATATTTGCTGATTAGTTCTTACTTTTTTTGTTTATCGGTCCTTGTGGTACTGTTCTACAGGACACTGAGGAGTGTGCACAGAAGAAGGAAGAGCAAAACAGGCTGGTTATAAAAAACCTGGTGGAAGAAAATAGGGGATTAAATACATGGTGTGCTGACCTGCTAAATGACCTGGAGAAACTGAGGAAGCAAGAGGCAGAATGGGAAGTAGAAAAATCTGGTCATTATTCCACAATACAGGTAGGAAGTGGAATGGGCTCCTAGATGCAATTTCAGAATTAACTTCTTCAGACATTTGCACTACAAGTTATTTTCTTTAAATAACAAGTTATATATTCAAATCTACCAGTGGGGACTTGCATTCATTTACATTCCTTCATTTAAGACTCATGGCTTTTTAAAAATTGATGTTGAAAAGCAGGAATCTGACTTCAAATAGTCATTTAAAATGTAATCATTAAAAAATAAAAGCCACTGTATTTTAAGATAAAATATATATGTGAAATAATAAAAATTTTAAATTATTATCATTGACAACTTTTTTCTCTATGTGTAATATACTTACTTACAGTTTGATTGAGTAGGCTTGATATTTGTTGTTATAGAAAAACACTTTAAAACTTTAGCTGCTTTTACAAATAAATTATGTCCTACCCTCCCGTGGGCTCTACTCTGTGAGAAGCCTTATTATTGCATATAATATAGTAAAGCTATTTACACTGTTTATGGTAAAATGAAATAATTACATACATTGTACAGAATATTCTATGTTTTATTTAAATGATACTTTATCTTGTTTGCTGTTGAAAATTAGCAAGCGCTTCTTAAATTCCTGAAGAAATAAGCCACAAACATGATATCAAAGTGTTTGAAGGCTGCTTATGTATACATCTAGTTAGTAGATTCTTTCTATTTACATGGCTAATGAACACTTAAAAGGCTGTGCTCTTTTACACTTATTAAAGTACATGGCCTTTTGGTATATAAAATGTAGTATCTCTGCAATCAACATCCTGCCCAGAAACATCTTTTTTCGCTCTCTAGCAATTCTGTGATTTTAGTGACGCTTCTGATTGTCATGCTAACAAAAAATCTCTTACAAGGAGCTTCATTCAGACATGTTAAGGTATTTTAAAGTTCTTGTGATGTCTTTGGAGTGGTTATGATGAAAGAATTACAGGATTCCCAGGACAATGAATGATTTGTTGATATTTGGAGAGAGAAAATCTACTATGCACTAAACTGATTTAATAATTTTTAAGTTGTCAAATGCAGTTCTTGTAATATTGGCGAAAGTATTGAAAATCATTGTAACCCCTGCCTTCACTGAAAACAGAATAATTTTTAGCGTACCTGTCTTTCTGGCTGGTAAGGTGTATGGCAGCCATATGATTCCAGATAGATATTCCCTGAGCCAGTCAGGAATGGCACATAACTGGATCAGCTGTTCACAAGCAAGGAAGAACTGATTAAAGAGGTAATAGTAATCACTGACAGCCTTGGCTATAATGACCTTGAAATTTCGAAGACCAAGTTCCCAAGAACATCATAGAATGATTAGGGGTTGGAATGAACCTTGAAAGATCATCTAGGCCAATCCCCCTGCCAGAGCAGGATCACCTAGACCAAGTCACACAGGAACATATCCAGGCGGGTCTTGAATGTCTCCAGAGAAGGAGACTCCACAACTCCCCTGGGCATCCTGTTCCAATGCTCTGTTACCCTAACTGGGAAGAAGCTCTTTCTGATATATACATATATATATGAAACCTCTTGTGTTCCACCTTGCACCCATTGCCCTTGTCCTATCACCAGATGAGCTTGGGAAGAGCCTGGCTCCATGCTCCTTACACCCACCTCTCACATATTTATAGACATTAATGAGGTCACCCCTCAGCCTCCTCTTCTCCAAGCTAAAGAGACCCAGCTCCCTCAGCCTTTACTCATACGGAAGGTGTTCTGCTGCATTCATCATCTTTGTCGCTTTATGCTGGACACCCTCCAGCAGCTTTATGTCCTTCTTGAACTGAGGGGCCCATAACGGAAGACAGTACTCCAGATGCAATCTCACTAGTGCAGAGTAGAGGGGGAGAAGAACCTCTCTCGATCTGCTAACCAGCCCCCTTCTCTTGCACCCCACGATGCTCTTGGCCACAAGAGCATATTGCTGGCTCTTAGGACCCCCAGGTCCCTTTCTCCTACGTTGGTATCCAACAGGTCAGTCCCCAACCTGTACTGGTACCTGGGGTGGTTCTTGCCCAGATGCAAGACTCTACACTTACCCTTGTTGTACTTAATTCAGATTCTCTTTGCCCAGCTTTCTAGCCTGTCCAGGTCTTGCTGAATGGCAGCACAGTCTGCTGGGCTGTCGGTGACGCCATCCAGTTTTGTGTCATCAGCAAACATGCTGACAGTGTGCCTTAATCCCTCATCCAAGTTATTAATGAATAGATTGAAGAGGACTGGTCCCCGTACCAATCCTTGGGGGACTCCACTAGATATGGGCCTCCAATTAGACTCTGTCCTATGACCACTACTCTTTGACTTCAATCCTGCAACCAGTTCGTGATCCACCTCACTACCCAATCATCCAGTCCACACTGTCTCAGTTTGGCTGTGAGAATGCTATGTGAGACTCTGTCACATGCCTTACTGAAGTCAAGCTAGATGAAGGAAGGAGAGTAGCACAGTAAAGACCTTTAATTAATGAGTGTCTTCAGCATGTTCAGGGAAACTGGTGAAATCCAATGAGAAGCAGGACTGAAGGTAAAACAGGTCAGGAAACTTGTGAACTCTTGAAAGATTCCTTCATCTAAGCCCAAGTATGGTTCATCGTAATGCTCAGGAAAGCAAGTGAATGTATCAAGATACCATCTTGGTTAAACAGAATTAATTACTAAACTCCTCTGTGCAGTGGAAGCATTTAGGAAGTGGAAACAGTGAAGGCTACAGAGGAGGAGTTGAGAAGCATTGTCTGAGGACAGTGATGGTGGTAACCTACCTGTAGTTGAGATTTGCAAGAGATGACATGTACCAGAAGAGTTTCATGGACTACTTTAGTCATAAAAGGCTAAACAAGGAAAATGTTGTTTAAAAGGAAGGATGAATTAGTGACAGCAGGTAGTAAATACAACGGAGATACTGAATGTTTTCGCCTCAGTGTCCTTTAGCAAGAATCCCTCAAGCACGTAATTGAGAAAGTAGCTAGAAACAATTACCACAGTTGAATCGTTCCCAGGCAGCCCTATGTTTTCTGTGATAAAATTGCTATGTCTGTGGACAAGAGGAGAACTTGAATGTGATGGACCTGAACTTCAGCAAGATTTTTTACATGGTCTTGCTGTTTTCCTGTACAAATTCAGAATGTTGCAGCTGTATAGATGGGGAACAATGAGTTAAAAAGATGTATTTGGTTGTTTGGATTCAGAGGGTTGTGGTTAATGGGTTGCGCTCTGTGGACCAGTAATAAGTGACATCCTGCATGACCTGTCTTGTTTAAAATCTTTATCAGTGGTCCCAAAGAGAGGACAGTGGGCATGCTCGTCAATTCCCCAGGTTCCCACCATCATGCATGTGTCCATGGGTCTGATGCCCTAGCTTCTGCCTTCTTTTCACCTTTTTTTAACCCTTTCCTTAATGGACAGAGTTAGGTGAAATTGATTGCTTTATCAAACAATTGTAAGGGTTGAGGAATATATTCAAAATACAACTGAAAAACAGAAATGTTATATTTGGCCTCTAAGAAATTATCGTCAGTTGCGATCCTGTTTAGGTACAGGACTAATTAAGAAGGACAGGGAGTGCCTAACTGTCTTCTTTTGAGTTTGACAAGTGAAAAAGTTGGAACTGGACTTTCAGGTAAACATATTTATATTTGGGAGTTAAACCAGCATCAGCTTTTGTAGGTATTTTTCAATAATAAGCACTATATTTAGCAATGTTGTAGATGATGATGTATAGAGGCACTATTCATGTTAGTTTCCTGTATTTGTGAAAAAATAAAATGAAGCCACATCAGTATTAGCTACCCCAACCTAAAGTGAGTATTGCTATGTCTAATTAAGACATTCTTCTCTGTTGAGAGACTAAACTGTCACTAGCCCATTCATAGCTGAGTGGGGTTTTTTTTCAATCTTTAAGCCATTTTCTGTGCAGAAAAATGTTCTCTCCTTCAAAGAGTGATTGTTTCCAGACCTGTATATAATTGAAATACAAAATTCAACTTTTTTCAAATTTGGAGAAGAAGCTTCTTTGACTTGTTTTTCCATTTCAGAAATTTCTTTAAAGATTTGTCATGTTAGCTGTTATCAATAAGACATTAACAGAAAATACACCATAGCGTAGCTAAAAAGGCAATATTGTTTTACTGTTTGTTTTTACAATATATACTTTTATTAAATATGGTGTACGTAAACTTAACATAAAGCTTTCCTTTCTGCTTTAAAGTAGTTCTTTACAGAAGAACTACTTTACAGAAAGTAGTTCTGTACAGAAGAATTACTCTTCTGTATTTCCCAAGTCTTATGTCAGCTTTCTGTTTCTCCCAAAATTGCCCAATTACAAAAGCTTTCAGTCAGCCAGCCATCAGCATCGATGTATCTCCGTGTTTAAGAATGAATGTAGGTGTTTCAATTTCTTTGTTCTTTGGGTGGAGGTTGTGTAAATTAAGGTTTAATAATAAAAACTGTATGTATTTTCTCAAACTCAGACAGCTATAAAAGTCTTTCTGTGCAGACACAAAAATTGTCAGACTGCAAATTTTTAAATGGAGGCGACCTAAAAGAAATTGCTTACTGTTTTGTTTTTCTAGTTAGCAATACACCGTTTAAAGTTCCACAAGTTTGAAGGTGGATGCTTTTAAAGAGAAATGGGGAAGAGTTCTCTGTTTGAATTATATAGTCTGAGAAGCAGTCATTGCACAGTGAAGAAGAGCTTGGGATTTAAGTTCCACTGAACAGTTTAAGTTTCTTTCGACATGGAATCTTGAAGACATACTCTCTCCTGTCATAATCTTTAAAAAAACCCAAAAAGATGAAAGGAAAGCTGCTGCATTTGAAGGACTTTTTAAGGGTTTTAAGCTACAGCAAAATCTTGCTGTTAATTCATGGTGTGTCTGCAATTTACACACAATTATTCATCCTTATGCCTTGTTTGTGTGTTACGCTTTTCATGTTTGAAGTTCTTTTAGATTCACATTTTTCTCTGATTGTCTTCACAGTTCTTGGCTTGACATGATCAAAATATTCTTGCAATGTTTCATACTATATTATTATTTATCTTAATTTCATTTTTAGTTTAGCCACTTTTCATGCCTAGAAATAATGACTAACCATGCTTTTCTTTCTATACTGTTTCAAAGAAGTTTTAAGTCTTTCCTCTCGTAGATTGTTCTCTAAACTATGCTTTTTCTTCATCTTATATAACTGAACCAGCAGATGTTTTGACTTACTGTGTTTTAAGTAGAACTTACTTTTCTTTAATATCTTTTCAAAGAATGAATTTCAAACAGTCTGTACAATGTACAAATAAGATTTAATTTCAATTGAAAATCAGGTTTAGATTTTGTATTTAGCAAATTTTCAGTCCGCATGCTTTTGTGATGAAATTACCTTCTCATCTACTGTATTAACTAGAAGGCAACATAAAAATTCTGTGTGACTTTAGGAAGTGCAGATACCCAGAAATTGAATGTAAAATATTGCATTATTTCTGATTGTAGATTTCTGTTGTCTGTACAAAAGCTATATTATGTGCCTCAATAAATGATATTTAATTGTGTAAGCTATTTGTGTAACTAGTGCTGCCTTGCTCGTGTTGTCGTGTTTTGCCCTTTAATGCTTCCAAAACAAGGCAAATTTCAAAATGTGTTCAAATTGTTGAACTGCTAGTTGAAACTGATTAGTTGGAATAAAAACTGAATGAAACTGGAATTGCACATGTCACAATTAGGGTAAAATGCATGAAGATACTTCTTTTTCTTAAATTGTACCATTATACAACTTTAGAAGTTGTATATGTATGGAAAACATCATTTGTTACCTATTCTTTGTACCCTGGAATGGAGAATGGAAGTTTTATGTGTTGGCAAAATTACGTTCATGGAGGTTTTTTATTCTCCTCCATTAAAAACCTCTGCAACTGTACAGTATGACATGAAAGCCAGGCAAATATGAGCTATTGCCATTTTTGTTTACATATAGAATAACTTTTAGATGCTTTGGGGATTATAGCCATTAAAAAGAAATGCTAAGATTGTTTTTCTGCAAGTTTTAAATACCTTTTCATGTCTTGATAAAATGAACTGCCTCCTATCATGTTGAAATCTTTGGTTATCTGAGGAAAAGTAATTCTTTCATCATAGCCTTTGAGATTCAGTGATGACTCATTAGTTAGGTGAACAAGGCATATAGTCTGAACTGTCATGGAACAGGTATCAGTTTTTCTACCTCTCTCACTTATGAATTTTGCTATTGATGTTATTAACAGGAAATTATAGCTTTTGTCCAATGACCAAAGATTTAACTGTAGTATACTTCTGATACATCCAATTATTTATATGAGAATTTAATACTGTTTTAAAGAGGCATTTATTTGCTCTTATCTATAAAAACATTGATATATACAGTATTTGAGTTATGTTTTTTGGAAGGGAAAAAATATGCATTTCTTCTTTTTTTTTTTTTTAAATAAGTCTATATGTAAATGATATATGTAAATATACTGTTGCAAATAGTTCAGGGATGCATTCTTACTAGGACATCCTTATTTTAATTTGATGAATTTTGGAATGTTTGCCATACTGAAAACAAGTGAGTGTCTATGGGTAGCCTATAGTATCATAATGAAAAATGACTGTTGCAAATCACCACTAAAAATTCTGTTGTAGATATTACTGTAATATTTCTGTTTCCATTCGTGTCACAGAAGACTGAGAGAATAGTCGTACAAAACTTTTTAAGAACTGACATATTTTTTGAAGCTGGCAAACTTCCAAAGGGCTCCAGTAAGGTCACTATGTAGAGACTGAAGTCTTGCTGGAGTAAGCTGCCTTGCTGCTGTGTTTCCTGGATAGACCTTCACACTTTGCTGATTAGCTGCTACAGTAAGGCTTCCTGTTAAAAGGAAGCAACTGATGTTCATGTTGATTTCAGGTATCGTTTTCTGAAGTATTCCTGTATGCAGTTTCTTTCTGTGAACAAACTATTCCTTTCGCTGAATTAGAAGCACAAAATCAAAGCAGATTTAGCAAGCAGACTGAAAAATGTATATATCCGTGATCTTATTTCAATTGTGCAATATTGTGTGTTTTGTGAGAATTTAAAGCAATGATCTATAACTAATTTTTTGTTAGGATTAGGGTGGTTTTCTGTTTGATTTCTGCCCAGAAAACAATGTGTAATCAATTAAGTAGTTGAATAGTGTATTACTGCTTTGCAAGAATTTGATTCAGGATTCTCCTTCCTTATGCAGCAAATTAATTAAAGAAAACATCCTACAGTAAAAAGAAGGTGGCTATCTAAAATCTGAAATACGTAGCTTTTCCTTCCATATTTCACTTTTTTCATGTATGCACGTGTGCACATATACCTGCATATATTTACTTAGACCACAATAAAAGTATGTATATGTGTGCACATCAATTTGCGTATATATGTGTATGTAGCACAGTAGATTTTAGCACTTGTACATTTTCTTTAATATATTTTAAATTCTTTCTTTGCAGGATTTGGAAACTAATTTAGCAGAGGCAAGAGAACAAATGAAAGAGTTGCGCAGTATATGCAGTAGATTGTCATCTCAGGTAGATGCAAAACAGGAAGAACTCTCCCAAAAGAACTGTGATATGATCACAGCCAAGTAAGTATTTGATTATTTCATTTCTTCTAAGCCTGAATCCTCTCAAAAAGACTGTTCATCCTGCATTAGATATATTTTTGTGCCACACTGTATTTTCTTACCGTTAGTTTTTTATAAAATGGAAAGCTTTTGTAAGTCTACCAGTAGTTCACAGATCATGTAGATGCTTTCTGATTTATTTTAAGTCTGTATATTGCAATTAGGTTTTCTGTGGGGATGGGCTTAAAAATTACACGTTTGTGATTAGCATTGCATCAAAGTACTACTCATTTCTGCTGAAAGTAACAAAAACCAACATGATTAGTGACATAAGCATTTTGTTGGAGAGGCTAAATGCCCTAAGTTTGGAAAAGCTTTAAGCCTAACAAGTTTTTTAATTAGGATAAAATGTGGCAAGCCAATAGAAGTCTGCCTGTACTAAAGGGTTTAAATTGTGGTGATTTATCTAGGTATCATGCATTGAATCTGTAAGATTAGTGCTGCATTATTATGGGCAATGGAAAAGCAATTGTCCGTTTTTCAGTTCTTTGCTTCAGAGACACTCTTTATCACTTCTGTGTTAGACAAATAGTATTCCTTCAGACAGTGGTTATGCCTGAGGAGCTGCAGCTTGGGTACAGAATATATTGGTAGCGATGCTCCTTTTTGCCTACTGTAGGGACACAGCTCCTAAGCTTTTTGAGAAAAAAAATGGAAGTGTAATTTTTGATGCCTATGACATAAATTTTCATCCCAGTATTTGCTGAAATCTTTACAGTAAAAGCAATGCCTTTTTCATGTTTACATTTGAGTGGTACAGTGATAAGCAATTGGCAACGTATAGAAACAGGCAATTTTAATGGGAAATTGTATTGAAGAAGAGAGTCACTGGAATTTATGCACTTCATCAATGGTCTTGTAGGTATTATTGCCTTCTGGAATTATTCAAAAAACCTTCTACATTTGTGAAAATTTACTTAGGCAAACTGGTCAGTGTTTTTCTTTGTGCTCAAAAGTTTTCCTTCCTAGATACTTCACTGATGCTGTGATGAGTGGTAATGTTTTTCCATATTACTAGTTTGTGACTTATACTTGACATCTTGTGTAGTTTTATCAGTATCACTGTAATACAATGTTTGCTAATCTTCCTTAATTAGCTGTCACTGGCTACAAGTCTCTTGTTGACATTTCCATTATGAAAATACTTTTGCTAAATGCATTCTATAAATTCACAGTTTCAGGCACTAGTGTTAGTAATGGGCATTGCAAGCCAAGAATTTGCAATAATACATATTTTTTGTAATTAATTACTGAAATTTCTCTTTGTCTTCCTGAGATGTCAGTATATAGATAAAAACATATTTTATGTTGCTTCTTAATGAAAAAAAAAATCGAAGTATTAAAAATGTCTGTAGGCAAAAGCCAAACTCTTAACAAGTTGAAGAAGGTAATAACTTTAGAATTAAAGGAAAAATCTGAGTTAAAACAAGGTGTGAAGATCTAAAGATCTTAGAACTGTGTTGACTCTATAAATGAAGTATTTGATAGTATTCGGTTTGTGAGGTTTTTTTACTCATTTTTTTTAGTTCTCCTTATTTAAAACTTCAGGTTATATAAGTTCACTTCACACTGGATGTTCAGTTTTTACTTCATGCTGTCAGGAAATTTTCTGACAGGTAATGTGGAAAACACCCCATCTCCCTTTCTTTCACCAGTTTGTTATCAATTTCAAACTTAGGGAGTTGACAAAGACAATTGTATTTGCAGTTCTCACTTTTCCCCACCTCTGTGTCTGTTTCTTTCGCTCTCTGCTTCCTGCCTGCCTTCCCCACCCTTCACTCTTTTGAAAACAGACCAGCAGTATAGTTATGGATGAATAAAGGAAGGAGACTGACTTCTTTAATATGTACTCTAGGCAGATCCAGAAAAGGTATTTCTTTTAGCTGACACCTTGGTAATACTGTTGAGTGTTTTTGCAGTAGATGCTAAAAACAATTGGAAATTAAAGTCCTAAAGGAGTATGTGCAAACCGGTCCAATGCTCTGTTTCTTATGCAGCCGTAACTTCTTGCTGTGTTTTGCAGCTTTATTGCCAAGAGTTTAACAGTAGCTGTGTCTGTAGTCAGTAAGAACTCATTTTCATTATGTGTAATGCTTTTCAGCACATTAGCAGGGACTGGACTTTTGAGGAATTACTCTAGTCTACAGAATAGCATGTGTTTTTGAAAATCCTGTTCAGTGTCAATAAAAGTCTGCCATGAATGAACAAACAATATTTACAGGATCTATCCTGTGGATGTCCTCAAGAAGCTACTACCTTTCTTTGCTACTTTTATTTTTCAAAGCACTCGTGATCTTTGAGTTTAATTTCATGATCACTAAGTTTAATTTCAAACTCCTGAAGCATTTCTTGCATCTGTGTGTGCTGTCATTTCATGCTTTTGATTAATTTCATGTCCAAATATATCCCTAATCATTTTACAGCCACTTCTTTTATAACAATTCTATGCCTTCCTCACTGCAACCGTTGCTGGTTGCCTCTGTGTTTCATATTATTAGGCAGTCAGATTTTTATGCAATCCATATTTTGCTGCTCAGGGATTTTCAACTTATGGTTTGATATCTTCAGCAAAGTATTTCACATTATCTGTGCTATTCCCCACAGAATTCATACTTCATAGTGCCTGTCACTGTGTTGGATTTTTAAACTACTGATAATGGAATCTAGAGTTTCCCTGAATTACTTTATAGACCCCCTTGTATTCCCTTGGTAATAGAGGCAGTTGAGTAGCCCTGCATATTCAAAAAAATTGTGGTGGTGAACAAAGCCAACATCACCTGAAGTGGTAGGTGTTTGTGACACAGTTACATTTCCATGTTTGTTTTTGTATTGGGGAAACCAGCACAGGTCACAGCAAGGAGATGTATTTTACCGCTTATGAATAGAGGGAAAGAATCACCTCCCTCCTGCTAGCAACTCTTTTTCTCAATACAGCTTGGGTTGTCAATGGCCTTTGCCACAAGAGCATATTACTAGCTCATGTTTAAACTGGTGTCTGTAAAGATCCCCAGTGAATTTTCTGACAAGCTGTTTTCCAGCTGTTCAGACCTTTGTCTGTGCTAGTACATGGGTTTATTACTCCCCAGGGGCAATAATGTGCCCTTTCCTTTGTTAAACTTCATGATGTTCCTGTCAACCCATTTGTCCAGCCTGTTGAGATCCCTCTGAATGACAGCACAAACATTTGGTAGAATGGCCACTGTCCCAAAGTTGTGTTATCAGCAAACTTGCTATGGTGTACTCTATCCCATTGTCTAGATCATTAATGAAGACGTTACAAAGTATTCATTTCATGTTAGACCCTAGCATACTCCATTAGTGCCTGGTCTTCGACTAGACCTTGCTGATGATCACTCCTGCTTATGCCCAGTAGTTCATCCAAGATCAAGACAACTTTACTGCCCAGTTATTTAGCCTATACCTCATCAGTGTGTCTCTAAGCACTTCTGGGAGACAAGTGTTGAAAACATTACTACAGTCAAGACGACCAACATCGTAATTTCATCAGAGAAGGTCATCAGTTTAGTTAAGCATAAATTCACCTTGCTCTGAATGATCTTGTCTTTTATATGGTCCATCACTGTCCCAGGGATTGAAGTGGGGCTGATTGCTCTAGTTTCCCTGACATGACATGATTTGTTCCAGTCCTCAGAAACCTCCCATGATAGCCATTGACCTTTCAAAGATTATTGAGTGTCTCTCAGCACTCATAGGTGCATCACATCAAGTTCCATGGATGCATGTATGTTCAGTTTATTTCAATACTTATTCAGATGTGTTTATTTTATTATATCTAATCATCCTCCACTAAGTCTATAAGTCTCAGAGACTTGCAATAGCTGGAGATGTTACTTTTTCAAGACAAAGCTGAAGAAGGCAATAAATACTTTATCCTTTTACCAGTGCACTTCCTGTTTTCAGTAGTCAGCTAACTTCATTGTTTGTCATTGTTTTGCTGCTGGTATACTAAAAGAAGTGTCTTGTTGCCCTCCCTGCAAACCTTCTGCTAATTTTGTTTGACATCATGCTCATTGCAGGGGACCATTTTTGATCATTGAGGAAGCAGTCCTTAAAAAATATTTATTGATCCTTCTTCTCTCCAGGCTGGTATTACACTGGATTCTTGCAAGTGGGTCCCTGAAAATGCCTACATTTGATCACTAGGGTTGTGATCCTGAATTTTGCTTTATTTTCCTCCTTTTGGAATCCTGAAATCCTGTCATCTCAAGCATGCTTCAGATATGGCTGTCCATTACCTTTACAACCCTGACAAGTTCTTCCTTGTTTTATAATAATGAGGTTCAGCAGTGTGTTTCCCTATATAGAATCATAGGTTTGGAAGGTACCTCCAAATGTAATGCAGTCCAAACTCTCTGCAATGAGCATGGACATTGCTCACTAGAGCAGATTGCCTAGATCCACATCAATCCTCACCTTGAATGTGTCTCCAGGGATGGGACCTCTACCACCTCTGTAGGCAACCTCTTCCAGTGATCCACCACTATCATGTTAAAGAACTTTTGATGTACAACCTAAATCTACCCTTTTCCAGTTTAAAACCACAGCTTCTCATCCTGTTGTTACATGCCCTGTGGAGAACTCTTCCCTAGACTTTTTATAGTCTCTTTTAGATACTGGAAGTTTGCTATAAGGTCAACCTGGAGTCTTTTCCTCTTCAAGCTGATCAAACCAAATTATTTCAGTCTGTTCTCATAAAACAGGTGTTCCAGCATTATTTTGATTATCTGTAGCAAGAAGTTATCATGAGAGTAATCCAGAAGCGTTCTGGATTGCTTGTGCCCAGATGGATTGTTTCTCCAGCATACACTGGGGTGATTTGAGTCCTCCATGAAGAGAAGGGCTTGTGAACATGACTTTTTCTAGTTTTCAGAATAGAACTTTATTATTCCTGGTCAGAAAGGATCATCTTCTTAACTGGTCTGCCTACACCTGACTCACACTCTCTCAGATGGTTCATTGCCCATCCCAAGGTAGGACATTATTTTTTTACAGCACTCTTTCATGTAAATGGTCACTTCTTGCCATCCCAGCCTGCCCTTTATGAAAAGTATGGCAGAACTCCACCTATGAGAGTTATACCATATTGTCTCTGTGATCTGGAGAGCCGAGCACCTACAGACAGATCCTGTAATCCTGACAGATTCCTCCTGTCATGCTTTGTGGGGACATAGAATCATAGAATCATTCAGATTAGAAAAGACTGTTGGGATCATCAAGTCAACCCATTAACCCTACTCTGCCAAGTTCACCACTAAATCATAGAATCATCAGGGATCGGAAGGGACCTTGAATGATCATCTAGTCCAATCCTCCTGCCACAGCAGGACCACCTAGTCCAAGTTGCACGGGAACATGTCCAGGCAGGTCTGGAACTTTTCAAGAGAAGGAGACTACACACACACACACACACACACGCACGCACACACACACCCCAGGCAGCCTGTTCCAATGCTCTGTTACCCTCACTGTGAAGAAGTTCCTTCTGATATTTATATATGGAACCTCCTGTGTTCCAGCTTTCACCCATTGCCCCATGTCCTATCACTAGATGAGCTTGAGAAGAGCCTGGCTTCATCCTCCTGACACCCCTGACGTATTATAGGCATTAATGAGGTCACC
>VZRI01010772.1:462229-481684 GCA_013397515.1 Upupa epops | reverse complement strand
GCTATGTCATCCCTAGCCTCCCTGTTGTTACTGATGTATGCAAAGAAACCCTTCTTGTTCCCCTTTATCTTCCTGTCAAGATTTAATTCTATCACTGTTCTTGCTTTTCTAATCCGAATCCTGGCTGCATGGACAAATACTCTGTACTCCTCCCAGTCAGCCTGCCTCTGCTTCCACTGCCAATAGACTTTCTTTTTGCATCCAAGTAAGTCCAGAAGTATCTTGTTAATCCATTCTGGCCTCTTGGCATTCTTGCCTGCCTTTTTCTTTCTTGGAATACACTACTCTTGGGCTTGGAGGAGTTGGTCCTTGAATAACTACCATCTCTCTTAGGTGTGTCTTCCCTCCAGGACTTCATCCCATGATACCCTGCCAAGCAGATCCCTGAGGAGGGTGAAGTCAGGTCTCTTAAAGTCCAGGGTTGGAAGCTTACTATGCATCCTCTTAGGTACCCAAATAATCTTAAAGTCAACCATTTCAGGATGACTAGAGCTGAGACTGCCCTTGAGCATCACTTCGCTTACCAGCCCCTCCTTGTTGGTGAGGACAAGGTTCAGGACAACACTTTTTCTTGTAGCTTCCTGTATCACTTGGATGAGAAAGTTATCCTCAACACACTCCAGGAACGTCCTAGATCGCTGATGTCATGCTGTGTTGTCCTTCCAACAGATATCTGGGTGGTTGAAATCCCCCATGAGGACCAGGGCTTGTGAACTTGAAGCTGCTCTTAACTGTTAATAAAAGGCCTCATCCTTCAAGTCTTTCTGGCTGGATGGCCTGTGGCAAACCCCCATTGTGATCTCCCATTCCCTCGCTTCCCTTTCATTCTCACCCATAAGCCCTGTTAGTTCTTCTTCCTTTCCCAGGTGGAGCTCCATGCATTCAAGTTGGTCTTTGATGTAGAGGGCAACACCCACTCCCTTTCTCCCTTGCCTGTCTTTCCTAAAGAGTCTGTACCCACTTATCCCTACATTCCAATCCTGAGAACCATCCCATCATATTGAAGTGATACCAATGACATCATAACCCTGCAGGCATGCATAGACCTGCAGCTCTTCCTGCATGTTCCCCATGCTCTGTGCATTAGTATAAAGGCATTTCAGTTAGCAATGGTGTGCACTCTGCATCTACCACCTCTGCAGCAGTGAGAGGCTGTGGGGTATGAGCAGACATGAATGAAGCCTCTTCTTTAGCCTGTAAGGTCCTGTGGTTTTATGTAAGCAGTAGGTAGACAATTCCTGAGATGGGAAAGTGTAGAACCAAACTAACTTAGTCTGTCCTAAAATACAAGCTAAACACACTTGGGATACAGAACACAGTTTTTCTTTCAAATTTACTGTTAACCACCACATCTCTTGCCAGGCAGAAGGTACAGACACAAACTTCAGCTCCTGCCAGACACAGCTCCCGCTGCCTGTGCCTTACATCAGTATTCCCCTCACCTAACAGGTGTATTGCTTTCCTCCTCTGCTGTCTGGCACTGATTGATGCTGTCATTTGTGTATTGAGATGACCAGAGCCTATAAATCCTTCCAAACACACTATTATTAAAAAGAGATCTCACCTTCAACTTTGGGGTGGCGAGAAGGGCTCATTATACTTCTGTTTGTTAACTGTGCGTATGCAGGCAGTGTCTCTTGGGGCCAGAGATAATGCTGGGATGTGTGGTGTAATGTGGTCAATGAGTATGTTGTATGCATCTAAAGGTATCTTGAGGGCAGGCAGAGATTTCAAAGGCAGCAGCATGTGGAAATTGAGATTTTTACAGCTGCATTGTGAGGGCTGGTGACATGAGGATGGGCATTTGTGAATTCTAGGTAACAGCTCTCTCTGGAGTGTTTCAGAGTGGTGACGCCAGTCCAAGGACCCTTTGCTGCTTCCTTACATATGACTGAGAGTGAGGATGGGTATAAAACCAGAAACCCTGCCTAGCGAATGCTAAGCCTGTTGCAGGGAGCCTGTTCCAGTGATGTTTTTAAGGGACAGAAATTGCCAGTGTGAGAAAGACAGGCACTGTCTTGAATGGGTGAGAAACTTCTCTGGATGCTTGCTCCTGTCTCAGGGCCCCACTTCCACATGGGGCAAGCAGGCATGGATGGTCCATGCAACATACTTATGTACAGGCTGTAATACAAAGACATCTGTGAAAAGAGCCATACCTGGACAGAGTTGGGAGTATTGACTGTCTACTCCATGTCACTTCTAAAAAAAACTAATGCTGAGGTAAATGCCTACCTCTGTGCCCATTTGAATTGAGATTTCCTGTGTTCTGAAGATTTCTTCCCCATTTTTTATTATTTTACTTCAGGCTGAAGGGTCTGTTTTAGGGCCAGCTTAATAGCTATCATAACTTTGTCAGGCTGACACATCAGTATGGTGCCAATCACAGTTATAGAGACCCAGGGACTACTTCATCACAGCAGCTTCACTCCAAGGCTCCTTTTAATCTTTCCTAATAAAATTTAAATGACAGTAGCTGTTCCAGTCATGAGCGAAGAAAGACCTTCCATATTATTTCCTCCCTTTTTTTCTTTCCAGTGTTGGGTTCTCCATTTTATAGTGACTAATTTATATGAGAGTTGACATCTTCCAAAGCCAGCTATGTGTGTCTGAAACAAGAGGCACTTCTGTTTAATTACTGTCTTCTCAGCAGGTAGGGTGTGTCTAGAGTGATGTGGAAAATTGTATAGTTGGACTATTGCCACCTTCATCAGAATCCAGACTGAATTTCCATATGCTTTGACCAGGAGCTGCTATTGGGCTTGGACAGAGAATTTCTGCATCTTCTAACCATCCACTAGACACCTGACCCTTTGATGGTGTGGAAGTGCCTGTCTGGCTTTCAGATCCACATTAAAAGAGGAAGAGCAAACAGTTCCTAACATGCTTCTACTTTACTCCCTTCCACAGCAAAATGCAGTAGAAAGAAAACTTGCACAACCTTTTCACTTGAAGGATGAGTGGCATTATATGACCTGCCTTGTTGGGAAACAGGCCTTGCACTTGGAAGGGGAGGTAGAGTGGTTTGTAGTGGCTTTCAGATCCTGCAGGCTGCACAGTCCACATACTTGGACCAGACCCTGAGGGAAAAGTCTTTGGGAGTAAATATCAAGCCACAAAAGTAAATCTCAACCTTTCTGAAGTGTGAGGAATCAGGTTGCTGTTTAGAAATCCTGTGGCTGGAACCTCAGTCTGAGCTATTTCTAGCACTGAATGCACTGGGAGTGGAGGAATAATTTAGATTATGCTTGGTTTTTATTTAACCTGCTGATGGCTGCTGTCTTGTATTACTTTTCAGATGTACTAAGAGCAAGGGCATTAATGCACTAGTGGGAATGGATGTTTATACAGATTCCTTGGTGGCTGCAAAACCCATTGTGCACCATCAAAACATCACACTCAGCTTCATTCAAACAGGTATTTTTTTCCAGGCTGTTCCTCAGTATGCTTCTACCTGAAAGCTGGAGAATGACTGCAGACTTTGAGGCTCTCAGAGTCTTGGTTGGAAAAAGGAACGATGCTGCCATGTGGAGGTGATCAGTCTAGTGGGTGGATGCTTACCCTGTCCAACCACCCCATGAACAAAGAACTCATGTGCTGGTGTTATGTGCTATGGATGGATAAATGTAGGATTGCTGACCAAGATTCCAGGTATTGCTAGGTTCCATTCATGTCATTCATATCCTGTGAAGCTGGAGGGGAGGCAGGAGACTCCTTTGGTAATGTGTGAAATCCAGGTGCTGTGACAAGGAGGTGGGAGAGGGGGACCTCTCTTTCTTGTCCCAGTTATCTTCTTCATCCAGTGAATTAGCACAAGTAGAGACCTTCCCTTTGACCTTGGGACTTTTTCTTCCATTCTTTTAGCAGCTGGTCAAGTCCCAGTTGCTTGAAATGATGATTTGATGCCAGCTCAGTCTCTTGCTGCATGGAAATTGAAACAGCAGCATGGCTGGGCTGGTGCTGCCTGTGTGAGAAGTTTCTTCTCAGTGAATTATAGTCAAGGCATGTTCCATCTTCTTTCAGCATGCATGCCAAGGATGTTGATACCTGAGGTTTTGCTCATACCACAGTGGTGAAATGTCACTAATTCTGTGGCACAAGCAGTCCTTGATTTACATGAGTATAATAGGGAGCAGACTGAGATCCTCAGACTTCAGTGTCAGAGGCCTGTGGAGTGGTACTGCATTTTCTTCTCTGATGATTAATATTAAGTCCTGGGGGAAAGGAATGGTTTGGTATCATCCAAAATCTTTCTAGACTACTGTAGCCTTCAGAAACTCTGACTGATAGCCAGTGCCTCTCTTCTTGTCAGTCTCAGCTGGAACAAAAAGGAATGAATAGTCTGGGAACCACTGTTTTTTTTGCATCTCCCACCCTTCCATGTTACCTCATTTAGCTACAAGATAAAGGAAAACCACTCAGAATATTCACAGAGTCCTCACAGAGGTAAGAGTGAACTTTGTTTATTGCCTTGATCAGTGCGCTTTTATAGGGTTTTACAGGGTTCACACGGCATAAGCAAAGCTACTATTGGCTAAACTAACTTGACCACGCGTGTTTACTTTCGTATGAATGGTTATATGCAGATCTGCACGTATCTCTACATCGGTCTCTCCTCCCCATTCTGCGGTCAGCGCATCTTGCTTATCATCCTCATTCTTGCTATTCCAGGAGGCTTCAAGGACACTGCCTCTGGGGCCACAGGCTGGGTTGTGCAAATAGGCTTTGAGCAAAATATCATGCCTGTGCCCTTGATCCTCTAGGATATTCTCTACAACAAGAGGGCCTGTTATCAGGAGTATGTGTTTGTTGTGGTATGGTGGAGAATGAGATAACATTTAGAAGACACACTATGCATTGCCTTCTAGAGCCAAACCCAAACAGATCATCTTTGAAGATGATATCTTCAGTTACATACCCTTGTTTTTACTCAATTTCTAATGTACTTCCATCATTCTAAATCTTTATACATGACTTTTAGTCTCATACCCAGTGGCATCATTGCCCCCTTTGTACTGATACCTTTCCAGCATGCTTTGCTGGAAATCTGGTCCTTTAATAAGACTATATGGTCTTGGAAGACTTGCCCTTGAAAGGCTTCTAGCCAAAATGTACCTATCTCAAAGGCCTGGATGTTACAGAGCATCATCACTCCTGTAGGAGGATGCCTGGTGGCTAGACAGGTCTAGGCTGCTTGTTTCCCTGTGTATCAGAAGTTGTCACCTACTTCTTAGTACAGTGCTCTTCTTGGGTCTTGTTTATCCCCACTTCCTTAAGACTTAGTTATAAATTATGTCAGAAACTAGAAGTTACAAAAAAGTTGTGACTGTCTTTATTTTGACTCTTTCCAGGTATATGTCCTCCCAGGGTGTATTTGAAAATATTCCCTGAATATGATCTCAACCAACATTGTTTCTGCTGAGGTAGAAACAAAGCCACAAGTGTCATATTGATTTCTGGCAGCAGACAGTCTGAGTAGTTCATGGGCTGTTTTCTTCTAATTTTCAAGGGATCAAACCCTTTTCAGCTCAGTATAACTGATGTAATAATTGTACAAGATGTCTGCAGCTTGGTGCAGTATGATTCTATCCATAGACATATTCTCCAGTCTATTACTTTTTGGTGGATCTCTGAAGAACATCATAAACCATCAGTTTTGAAGCCTAACAGACCCCTATGGGGTAAGTGAGGCTCAAAGACTTACAGTAACTCCAGCAACATCTTTTAAAACCCCATTCTTTATCCTTGTGACTTTTTAAGTCTAGTGTTCCTCTGTAATTTCTTAGCATATACTAATTAGTGCAGCTTCTAGCAGAAAGCATCCAGAATTCTGTTTATGGGGGACCTGCCTATGAATTATTATTCACAAAGCTTTCGGTCAGACAGTGGGTTATAGTACTAATTAAGGCAAATGTCATAGCAAGAGCACTCTGACGTTGTTGGAATTAATGGCCCAGAGCATTACTACTTAGCACACCTTTTGAAGTTAATGGAATTGTATTAATTGGGATCTTGGAGGGACTGAGGGACACAGAATACATCACTCCTGAACAGCACCTCGTTATTACATTAGGGCTGAAAGAGCATCCAAGATCTCCCCACCTTTTGTGCCCCTTTTGCACAGCCATTTCACAAATGGGTGGTTGTGACAAGGACCCAGAGGAAGGTTGTTTGGTCTTAGAGTAAAAGGTGAAAAAGTCTGTTCCAGCTGTGGTCCTAGAGAATGGCTCTTCCTCTAGAAACCAGTACTGAGACTGCCAAACTCTCTTTGGCACTATCCCAAAGGAAAAAAGGGTGTGTTCAAAAATACTGTGCACCGTTGTCCCTGAGTCTTATTCTGCAAATCCATCTCCCCTTCATGGAGCTTGTTCTAATGAGAGCAAGCCAGGGTGTTGGTGCAAGGCACAGTATCAGAACATTAAAAAACCCAAAATGTATGTCAGCGATATTGAGTCCTTTAGGATATAAGCCAACTGTGGGGGTCATGAGACTAGTGCCTTGTGTGTTAGACCTAATGCCAAGAAAATGTTAGTTATCATTGAAGAAGCAACTCATGGAAGACATCTGCTTCCTTTGAAAATAATCTCAGAGAGGTGATATTTTCTTGTGGAAAACCAAAACTCAAAACCCAACGCAGTGCTTTGCACAGTTGAAAAAGGAAAAAAAACCCAGCAGTTTTCTACCAAGAATTTTGATTCCAAACCAGAATGTTCTCATTTTAATCCAAGTTTTCCACATGGGGGAAATAATTTTCAACCATCTTTCATATAAAGTAATTAACTATAGATGAGAAATGGGTGATTTCAGAAGAATAAAAACAATACTATCTTTAGATAATAATATTAAATCCATTGTGTGCTGGGAATGGAAGTTTTTATGATACATAGATTTCCTATGCAATTTTATCCTTATTGAGTTCAGATTTTGAATAAAACTTAGTGATGATACAGAATTTTATCTGTATTAAAAGGAATACAATTATTAATTGTCTTTTGTGCTATCACTGGCAGGTAGATTCTTAATTACCATTGACTACTTTTGCAGACTTTCACATGATCTTTTGGGGTAGCAGAGGGCAACAGTTCTTATTTGTTTGAAATGATGATAAGATGTCAGTTCAGTCTCTTGGTGCAAGGAAATTGAAACAACAGCATGGCTGAGCTGGTGCTGCCTGTGTGAGAAATTTCTTCTTAGCTCCATGCTGGCTTCTCCTCTTGCCTTGGATATATTGAAGGCCTGACTGCTTTATTCAGAGCTTATCACGTATGGTGCTGTTCAGCCAGGCAGGAGCTGAAGCATGTGAACCCTGATCCTGCTATGGACTTCCTACATGATGTTGGACACATCTCAGCCTTACTGCTAGTTTGCTGTGCAGTCACCTATGACTGGCTGCAAGGGAAAGGCAGGGTTTGTGAGAAGAAAGTAAGTCCCTTTGTTCAGGGCAGTTTCTCTCAGGGCTTGTTACCCTGACCTTAGCCTGCAGAACTTCTTCACTCCAAAGCAAGTGCAAAGCGCTCCTGCTTGTTTAAATGTATTGCAGTTCTGTTTGGATTGAAAGATTCCTCTGTTCCTCAGCGGAGCATGTTGTAAAACAATCAGTGACATTTGTTAAATGGAGAACACATAGGGCAAGGACTACATCAGCTCTGAGGAGACAGTGAGTAATGGTCTCTTAATGTCTGAGAGCTTTAAAGCTACTATAATATTCTTCAAAGTCAAGACAATGTGGTGGGGCTGTGCATTGGTACCTTGTGTTCAGAGGCAGGCTGTTTCTGAGCACGTAGCCAGCTGCCATACTTCAGTAGCGTCTCTGCGGAGGGGAAGGAATTAGTTGCTGTGCAGCATGCATCACAGATGAGAGATTTATTATTTACTTGCAAGGGTTCCTGTAGCAGCCATCACTCAGATGGTTACCCACACCTGCTAGACACTGCTTTGCACTTCTAGTGGCATCTACTCTGCCCTCTTCCCAACACAAATCAATACACTAAACCTCACTGCATTTGGGAAGGATGTAAAAGTCACACAACTGCCACCACAAAAGGGAGTGTGGAAGGGGAGTTTGTGTGTGTGACGGGATGGAAACTTGTGGTACAGCTGGACATAAGTCTCCTTGTTTTGAATCCCTTCAACCTCTGCTGCCAATGTACTTCTGTCCAAGGGTTCCATTCTACTCCTTGGGCAAGATCCTATCTCTGGATGGATGGATGACCCTTACCAGGTTTGGTTTAAACTCTCTTTTCCCCTTATGTGCAGAACTCTTGAGCATAGCAGAGGAAGCTGTTCTGAGCACATGCAGGACCTGCAAAGGCTCACTACCAGCCAGTATTACCATTTCTGCCATGCACAGCACAGGGTTGAACTGGTGGACCTCGTCTCTCACTGATACATGAACATGCATACTAATGCTATTTGAAACTTGGCTGAGTAGCAACTGTGTGGTAATAAGCTGTGCATTTTTAGCTTCAGAGTCTCTGGGACAGATGGATTGAAGCAGAGGGATGATTTATATCCTCAAACCTGTTATTTACAAGCAGTCATGTTCCTCTTCTTCCTGTAGACAAATTGAAAGAGTTGTAAATTCGCCATATACAGTCCCGTGAGCTAATGCTTATGTGAGATGTAATTTCAAACATTAATTTGTCCTAGAGAACTGATCCTGAACAACATTTCCAAAACCTGAAAATAGGCGGATGCACTCCACACAGTCCTTACTATAAAGAATTTACTGTCCATTTAGACTCAACAGAAGAAACAGAAGGGGAATTAGGTTTCCTGAGTAGCAATTCACCTTATTAGTAACTACCAATGGTGACTAGTTAAGGACTAACTAGTTAAGGATAACTGAGGATCATGGGAAGTGAACCAGCTAACAAACAGGCATGACAACATTGGGCATTTATTCCCTAACTGATCACATAGAGCTGTGTGTTGGCATAGCAGTAGTAGCGTTCTGGTGTGGGTCCCTGTCTGGATCCCCATGTGTTCCACCTAGGTCACCACGAATGTCATGGGTCAGAGACCCTGACTGTATTTCAACCAAGAGCTTTGAGCTGAAGCATCTGACAAGAAGTGGTTTAAGCAAACCACTTACAAATCTGCAGGCAATGAAACAACTTAATTTGGAGAAGAAAGCCACTTCAACTTTTCAAACCCAAACTTTTATATAGAAAACTCAGAAATTAGCCTTACAGATTCTGTTCACCTTTTAAAGCATAACAACTGAGAGTGTGCTCCTGTAAGCATGGGACTACTGACATTTTAGAATTGATTTGGAAAATGATTCTGCCTTTTTTCTAAGAAAAAAATCTTGCGTGTGTATGTCCCTGTGGAAACACCACCATTATGTGAGATAAGGTACAAAGTGTGGGGGGGATCAGGCCTTAGAATATTTGCATATCTTCCTTTCTGGACAGTGTTATGAGAGCAGTGTTGTTGGTAGCATTTGCTTTACGCAGGAGCATTAGTAACATCCCCAGTGGCAAGGGACTACTCTTTTTTGCAAATAGTCCTTTTAGTATCATGGCTCTGAGTTTAAGAAAGGTGCAATATTGCTATTTTCTGTACTTTGTCTGTTTTCTCTGCCAATCTGCTTACAGCCTTGAATATGGATTTTTGAGAGCTGATGTGAAAGTCAATAGATCTAGTTAAATGGATTGGATTCCCGTTTAATTCTAGTAATTGAGCTGGCTCAATTGGAGTTGTGCCATGGATTTCTTATGTGAAGGAACAGGCCAAGCTTCTGCAATACTTGTGCCTCATTTTCTCCTCTCCCACATTCACAAACTTGTTTCCTGCTGAGAGTGGAAATACCAAGTATAGTGAATCCCCAGTGTCTGCTCTGGTTCATGGGCAGAACCAATGACAGATCCTCAGATTCGCAACCACAGGAGGCTTCTTGCTGCCCTGCTGTAAGGCTGCCACATATTACTTTTTCCTACTTGGTTGTTATCATAAAATAGGGGGAGAAAAGTTTGCCTATCTGTCCAGGACTATCTCAAGGTAATATTACAAACAGATTGCCTGTTTCCTCTGTGCTCTGGAACTGCCTTTTGCTCTCTCAGTGTGTATCAACAAGTGTGTGCGGGAGCTCTGCAGTGCCTAGTGAAATGGGGCTTCATAGAGTAACTGCACCCGGGGCTATCAGTGCATCTGCTTGCTTGCCTCTTCCCTCAGTCTCAGTGCTGTGCTAATAAAATACCAGTATTCCAATGCTAATCAAAATATGTCCGTCTTCCATTGTGTTCCTTTGCTAGCACTGCCAGATGTTTTAAAATAGCTTCTTTAAACCCAATGCTCTCTGGCTGATATCTTTATTTCCCCTCCAGCTGTTAGGTGTGTTTTCTCTTTTAACTGGGTATTTCATGTATCTGTGGATGGTGAATGCCCTATATTTTCCAGAACCACTTTTGTTGCTATTTGCACATTATCTATCTCTCTTTCTCACAGAGTTATCGTCCCTGTCATGACATTGGTTCCTCTCTTCCCTGCAAAGAGGCAGAACAAGAAAAAAAAATCACTTCATAAATTCTCCCATTTCATCACCTGCTGACTCCAGTTCAACCCTATCATTTTTACTGGGGTAGTTGTCTTGTTTGCTTTCTGTCTGGTGCAGATTTGTCCACAGTGCATTATGCTTCCTGGAAACCTCTCAGTAGCTCTGATACTCAGTATCTCTTTCTGATTCCTTAATAATTCTCCTAACTCACTTCACCTTGTTTTTATAGGTCTTCTAGTCCCCTTGCTATGTACTTCATATCTTTAATACAATTCTCTTTATTGCTTGTATTTCTCTTTACCTTCTGGCCTAAATGCACTGGCCTCTTCTACCTCGGTTTTGCTCCTAGTCCAGACTCTGGTAATTAGCACTGAGGTCACAGCAGGTAAATTTTGTAGTTGTTCATGGACCTCCAGGGGCATAAACAGATTCCTCTGCTCCCTGAGCTGTCTCTGCCCCTGATGCTCCAAAGACCCTTCTTAGATAGTGCTGTTTCTTTGCTTATCTGTGCCCTGTTGTTATTTCAAGAACTAGCTTTGCCGCTTTTTAGGGCTGTTTGACATTTGCCACAGTGAAGCAGGCACCTCCCACTTGCAGATATAACAGTCGTCAAACTGGTAGTATTAGTAGAGCCATTACCTCTGCAGAGAGTTATCTGTCTGCAGAGTGTCCAGTGCCAGCACTGTGCAAGCCCGGGGTGGATTTGACTGTGTGCTGTAAGGCACTTCTGTACGTGGACACTTCAGACTTTGAATGTGTAAGTTAGGAAAACATCTGAGGATATCCTGATATTGCAGTAAAGCTGGGAAGAATCAGGAATGTAATGACTGGAACAAATGGATAGTAGAGGATACTAGATGTTGTGTAGTTACGGCTCTCACAAAGCAAACATGAATTCTCATGACAGTGTGTTCTGCTTAATGCATCTCTTTTTTATTTGATGTCCTTGGTTATATGTGCAAGATTACTATTAGGTAGCTGTAACTAGTCCCCAGTTTGGCAAGTGTGTGAAGCAAGGTAACATATGTGTGTGACTACTTTTGGTCCAGTATCCAGAAAAAATCCAAATAAGGTTTCAAAAAATATACCTGTCTTCAGCCTGTGCCCATGTCGGAACAGTTTCAGTCACTCCCTATGAACCATGCAGGCTAGGACCCTGCTCCATGCAACGTGTCTTCAGTATGCTGTCTGTGGGTAAATGGCAAAAATACTCTCATCCAGTTCAGTGTCATTCCCACTGCTGTCTTCAGGCTTTTCAGAGCAAGCGGTGCTCAAAAGAAAATGAAGGCCAAAAATGAATTTTCTTCTATTCCCAGATAGAGGACTTTTCTTCTCATCTATGCACTGGTTTATTTTCATATGTAATGTAGAAATTATTCAAATGGACATAGGACTGCTAACTCAAAGGGAATATCTCTACAAGCAAGAAGTTAACAGACTGAAAACAAATTTTCCTTCACATTTCTAAGATTAAATGAAGTGCTTTTCATGGCCCAGACCTATCACATGAGCTCCTGTGTTGCCTTTTTGTCTGTAGTAATAATGAGAATAGAGATCCAACAGTACAACTTCTCGTGGAAGACCCAAGAAATGACAGAGAGGTGAAACATTATGAGGTTGTTCTGAAAAACAAAGACCTTGGATAACAGCTGTATTTTTTGTTTTTTAATGACAAAAAAGCTGTGCCAGTGTAACTTCCAGGGCAAGAAACTTGATAAGATTAAATGTCCTTGTAAGACCCTACAAGTGTTGGCAGGCACATAGCAAGTGTTATGTCTCTTCTGTCTCTTCTTTGTTGCTAGAATCTTGGGACACCAAACCTTATGCTAAAATGGAAGAGACAGAGACCAAGTAAGACATAAAAGCATTGTAGTGGAATATAACACAGTCTCACATAGAATCCTCGCAGCCAAACTGAGGCAGTGTGGACTGCATGATTGGGTAGTGAGGTGGATTGTGAACTGGCTGCAGGAGAGAAGCCAGAGAGTAGCAGTCAACGGGACAGTCTCGTTGGAGGTCTGTATCTAGTGGGGTCCCCAAAGGATCAGTACTAGCACCAATCCCCTGCAGTCTATTCATTAATGACTTGGATGAGGGATTAAGGTGCACTGTCAGCAAGTTTGCTGATGACATGAAGCTGAGTGGTGTTGCTGACACCCCAGCAGACTGTGCTGCCATTCAACGAGACCTGGACAGGCTAGAGAGCTGGACAGAGAGAAACTTAATGAGGTACAACAAGGGTAAGTGTAGAACCTTGCACCTGAGCAAGAAGAATCCCAGGTACCAGAATAGAGTGGGGACTGACCAGCTGGAGAGCAGTGTAGGAGAAAGGGACTTGAAGGTCCTAGTGGACAGCAGGATGACTATGAGACAGTAATATGCTCTTGTGTCCAGGAGGGCCTACAGCATCCTGAGGTGCATCAGAAAGGATGTGGTTAGCAGACCGAGAGGTTCTTCTCCCCCTCTGCTCTGCAGTAGTGAGACGACATCTGGAGTATTGTGTCCAGTATTGGGCTCCTCAGTTCAAGAGGGATACAGAGCTGCTGGAGGGTGTCCATCGTAGAGCAACAAAGATGATGAAGGATGTAGAAAACCTCCATTATAAGAAAAGGCTGAGGGAGCTGGGTGTCTTTAGCTTGGAGAAGAGGAGGCTGAGGGGTGACCTCATTAATGTCTATAAATAGGTGAGGGGTGGGTGTCAGGAGGATGGAGCCAGGCTAATCATGTCAATGTCATCTGGTGATAGGACAAGGGGCAATGAGTGCAAGGTGGAACATAGGAGGTTCCATATAAATATCAGAAGGAACTTTATCACAATGAGGGTAACAGAGCATTGTAACAGGCTGCCCAGGGGGGTTGTGGAGTTCTCTTTCTCTGGAGACATGCCTGGATGTGTTCCTGTGCGACTTGGCCTAGGTGGTCCTGCTGTGGCACGGGGATTGGACTAGATGATCTTTCAAGGTCCATTCCAATCCCTAATGATTCTATGGTTCTATGATTCTGGGATTCTGGCACAACAACGAAAGGCAGTGAGGACTTCTGCTTTGCAAAATAGGGTTGCACAGACAACTCTAGAATTCTTTTGTTTTCAGAAGCAAGGTTTGCCAAGAAAGACTCCTTGCCTTTTTTTCCAGGACAGTATTACAAAAATGAATATATAATATAAGATTTCAGCCTGTGTTCCTAAAGTATTAAAGATACTGTTTCATGAGATGTTACAAGACAATGAATTTCAGTTTTCCAGTAGATAAATGCCACCCCAAAGTTTCAGGGTTGCACTTAGGATGGCTGCAATATCGAATGCAAACTTCTGTCTCAGCGGTGGTGTGTGTGATTTTCCATGCTTGAATATTAATGTGCTTATTTTCTCTGTCTTGCTGAAGGAGAAAAAAAAATAGAGATGGGAAGTGTTCTGAGTAGTTCTCAAAGACTGCATTTCAGTAGGACATTCTCTGGTCAGCGTCCTCTCCACTGTCTGTGAGCTATCTAAAAGTCATCTGAGTAGACTTCATCACCTCCTAAGGAAAGGGCTGGAGATGGGCAAATGAGAAAAGTCCACCAGAAGAGTTGGTCTCCCCTCAATAAGTATGTTTCACTATAGGTGTCATTTCTGGATGACCCATGTTATGTGAGAGGTGTCCACACCTGTGGTCACACTTGCAAAGGTATTCCATGGGAGTTACCTAGCTGCCTCTGTACTTACAGGAATTCCTGCATTCTGTAGACAACAGCTTGAGGGCAGCTGGAGATAGTTGTGCTTGCCACTCATTGCAAGGAACTGAGACTATATGCTTCAAAGTGCTTGAAGAGAAAAATAGTTTCCAATTTGAGCATAAAAATTCTGATTTCCTTGTTTGCATCTTCTGATATCAAGTATGTTCTGATGTCAGTCATGGTAATTGCTGGCTGTGGAGTTAACACTGCATGGTGCCTCAGAGCAGAGCCTTCCTGTGCCTCCTCTGTTTTGAGGATTAGTAGGAATATTAGGTGGACCTGGGTTGAGGTCTGTGACAGAAAGCAAGACAGGCATCATAAGGAGATGATCCTTTTTTGAAAGGATTATTTTCTGTATTTCATTTTCTTTTTCAATACCATCCATGTTTTCTTCCATTCCCAATTCCTCAGCAGTTTCAGACACTTAATTAAAAGGTCATATTTATCTATGTCCAATGCCCTAGGCAGTTTCTGTTTCCACTTGCAAGAGAAGCCAGAATTCCCTAGTGAGCATAAATGGGGAAAGTATTAGATTAGTATATACAGTTTCTGTGGAACACAGGGAAGAGAAAAGCATATGCAGGAATCGCATCTCCTGACAAGACTACTCAGGCAAGACATTAGTCACAGGCTGGGAGTCAAATGGCTTCCTGAGTAACACCAGGAAACAGCAGCTATCATCAAATGACACACCGCAATGTGATAGTTTGGGGCAAATTGCTTAATGCATATGCATTTCAGCTTAACTCACTGTGAAATAAGGACAACACAGTGCTCACTCATCCCAAAAAGTAAATATGTCAGGAAGGTAATAAGTTCACTAGATATTCATGTCATGGAATGATACATCAGAGTGTACTGTGCACTAGAGCTTATACACTGCTGCCTGCTCTTCACAAACATGCAGTTTTATACGGGGATATATGGAAGCACCTGCTTAATCATCCTGGTTTCACCAATGTCCCAAGTGAAGAGAAGTGCTCCTAACTGCTGATACATGTTAATGAAATTTCCATATTCCAGCACTCTGAATAAGTGTTGTATGCACATGTTCCATGCATGTCCTCATGTGCACACATAGTAGAAAACTAAACAGGCCACATTCTCTTATCCCTTAAAGAGAAGATTATTAAAATTCCCTTGTTCCTTAAACAGGTTACTAAATGTGAACTTCACAGTTAAAGTTGTAAAGCCAATTTCATAACTCATTTAGTAACATTCCCTCTATTTAATAAGGCAAGCCATTGATCTGCAGGAGCAAATTATACTTCTTGAACATTTAAGTAGTATTTCCAGTTGGCTTCCATATCCATATTATTAGGCTATTTAATATTTTCCTGGGTTCACTAGTGCTGACTTTAAGAACTTCTGGTATTGGGCATTTATTCAGCATAGAAGCTTGAACAAAGTTACTGCTATTTTATGAAGAAAATGGGAGCATTTCCCTCTAAAAGTCTTCCCATTGCCCAGCTACCATTGGAGTACACCCAAGTGTACTCCAAACACATCCAAGTGAACTGCGTAGAGTCAACATAAGGAACACCTAGCCCAAAGCAGACATGGTGCCAGAATTCTAAAGCCAGCCTGACCTGGTCACCGTCTTTTCAAAAGCCCCAAAGGACCTGGCATCTCCCCTGGGTAATGGGGAGAATGCAAACATAGGAATCAAGTGCCTATTTCAGGAGGAGCCATTGAACAAAATTTGGCGTTTGTGTTGAGCCCTAAATGATTTGAAGAAGATATTTTTATGATCCTAAAGCTGTTTTGTTCTTCAATTTAGACAGGTTCACGTAATGAAACATACTGCTCCTGTCTACAAACCTCTTATCTGTAGCCTTAGGACATAGCCAAGAGGATGGTCACAGCTGGAGTCCTCCCTGTTGACTCCATTTGCAATAGTGGTTGTACTGGAAATCTGACTGAACACTGAAGCTGATTTCTGGAGACAGATATATCCTGCTTGTAATATTCCTTTTCCCATATGGATCCTTCTTCAGCTAAAAGCCCCCCCTAGCCTGGTGAGAAACGTTTACTCCAGGTTATCTCAGAACATTTTGGAGAAATTCCCTCTAGGTGGCAGTCGGAGTACAGGAATGTTCAGCCTCTTTGCTACTCTGGACTGCTGCGGAGACCTGGGTTAGTGCTGAACATAAACTCAGTTTTACAACTTTTTTCACAGCCTAACACACATGTTTTTATTTTCATTATTAGAGAAACTTGATGATGAGCTGAAGTAATGAGTCAGGCCCCTTCTATCTGTCTGGCTAGTCCTTTGGGTCTTTGTCTGTAAGTGCTATGATGGATGAATGCTTAACACAGAAATGATGCAGTCCCTGCCTGGGGGATCTTGGTCTGGGGTCAGTATTGCCCACATATAACATTGTCATGGAAAGTGAAAGACAAGTTGATGGAGAGGAGAAAGCCTGTGAGTCAAAGTAAAACTATCAATAGTCTGAATACAATTGTAGTAGACCTGCAGAATTCCCTGTCTCTGGGATGTCCCTAATGTCAGCTTATCTGCTGAAACACCAAGAGGTATGCCTCTATTCCTTCTCTCATTTTCAGACCTTTCTGAAACTCTTGTTTGTTTTGGAAGGAAGTTCCCAGCTGATGTGGCCTATCACATTTCCTGGGAAATGCTGTGAGACTTATGGATTATGGACCGATTGTGAGATGAAGAGGACTACAAAGCCCTTTTCCTTCCAACACTGGAATGTCTAGGAGTCTTTTGGGAAGAGGAACGGTGGAACTCTGTACTCCAATAGGGTGCAGCTCAGGCTCTTCCATATAGCCAGAAATGAACTCTCAGTACTGCTGAGTGGAACCTGCCTCAGGCAGTTGTGGAAAGCAAGGAAGAGGCTGTACCATGGCTGTTGTCTCTCTCACCTTTAAGTGATGTGTGATCTAGCTGAATGCTTGTTGCTGGGGGCCTCAAGTGGTTGCTCCTATGCTGCTGTGTAAGAGCTATCTCTGCTTCAGACCCTCCTAACCCTCTGGGCCTGCTGGCTCCTCATTTCTTAGTGCTGCTCCAGAGAAGGAATCGGGTTCTTCTGTGTATTGGGCTCCTGTCTTCTAAAGAGGGCTCTGAAGTGACATGATCTTCTGAAGAGCAAGCAGATACACCTGATCTATACATTGCAGTGACTTGTGAAAGCTGCCATCTAGGAGGTATAGGTCCCAGTATCCTGGCACTGGTACTCTGTATCCCAGTTTCCCTGGTATCCTGTCACTATCAAAAATCCTTCCATTAATCTGTCAATGAACAACAACTGCTGCCTCACACCCTCCTGGAGCCTGGCCATTTATCTGGCTTTTATGGTGAGTAAATAATATGCTCAGTTATATGGCTGGAAATAAGGTTCTGTACAAATTCCTTGGGCAATCAATATACAGAGTCATTTTATGTTAGAAAAAGCTTGTTCCAAATGGCCATATATATCTTTATTATACTGTAAATTCTCACACTGTCACTGGAAACAACATATGCCTTATTACCCACCTTTGGGTACAGAGCAAACTCCTTCCCTCCTACCTTTCTCAAGCCTCTTTCTTTCTCTTCCCTTCCCATTGGCTCATGGCTTAGGAATTAACCAACTGCCCCATAGCACCCCACAAAATCTGTTTCCCCTCATGATATGAAAGTATTTGGGGATTTTTTTTCTCCCCTACTGAAGCCTTTTTCCAAAAATAAAATTAGGGCTTCAAATGTCAATATCCTGTAGTCTTACTATCTTAGCTGTGTTTTCTTTGCCAGAATTATTTCTACAGCAAAAGCCTTGAAAGCTTCCAGCCAGCACTGATTCCCACTCTGTCAGATAGGATCTTCAGCCATCTTTAGCCAACCATTTTACCAGGACTAGCATGAAAGTTTTGTCAAAGATAAAGTTGTGGAACCTGAGGTGTTCAGATAAAGTGAAGACACTTCTGGACACATCATGGAATACAAACTTAGTAGAATCATAGAATCGTTTATGTTGGAAAAGACCTGAAAGATAATTGAGTCCAACCATTAACCTAACTGTGCCAAGCCTACCACTAAACTGTGTCCCTAAGCTCCATATCTGCATGACTTTTAAACACATTCAGGGATGACAATTCAACTACCTCTTGCGGCAGTCTGTGCCAACGTCTGATGACACTTCCAATAAAAGAGTTTTTACTGATGTCTAATCTAAACTTCCCCAGGCACAACTTGAGTCCATTTCATTACTTGTGAGAAAACACCAACATCCACCTCTCTACAACATTCTTTCAGGTAGTTGGAGACAGCAGTAAGGTCTTCTCTCAGCCTCTTTCTCTTCAGATTAAATAGGTCCCTCAGTGTGTCCAAAGAAGGATGACGAGATCAGTGAAGGGCCTGGAGAACAGGCCTTATGAAGAGTGGCTTCATTGGGACCGTAGGCAGTGATATGGGAGATAGTGGTTACTGCCCCTCAACAGCTGGAGTACTGCTTCACAGCCCTGCTTTAGCTAGAAAATGGCTGGCAGTGATATAGGAGGAGGAGGGTTTTGGTAGTTGTGAGTATTCTCTCTGAGGAAAGTGTAAAAAGATCCAGTGAGAAACAATGTGTTGATATCTGCAGATGGAGAACAACAGTGCTAGAACTTAGGCAGAACTGATTCTCTAGAAGCATTACCGTTCTCTTCCCCAGATGGCTAATGATATTTGCAATGTTAAAGTTATGGACATTGGAGTCAGCAGAATAAACAATGCCTTGAAAAGAATATAGGAAGGTGAAGCATGGCTGTGCTCTGGGACAATCACTGCTTGCTTGGCAGGTCTTGCTATGTATACCAATTCATAGGGGGTCCCACCTTCAGATTTTGAATTACTTTTACAGAAGGAATCTCTTTTTTACTGTACTTAGCACTGTTGTGCCTGGAGAAAGGGGCAGGGCTGGTCTTGCTTGTTGCAGCTGCAGAAAAGCTCTGGCTAAGTGACAGCCAAACATGGAAGAGATTGATGGTGCTCATGGGGGGTGGGGAGTGGCAGTTGTAGATTACTGTGGGTCTCAGCTAAGCTCAGAAGAAAGAAAATTATTTGCAAATCTAGTATGTTTCAGCAGAAGTCTACAGGGGTCAGCTAAATGCTGTGCTGAGAGTCTATTTTTAGTTTCTTAGGATGAGAGTGGATAATAATACAATCATAGAATCTTTAGGGATTGGAAGGGACCTGGAAAGATCATCTAGTCCAATCCCCCTGCCACAGCAGGATCACCTAGGCCAAGTCGCACAGGAACACA
>VZRI01010772.1:429940-457349 GCA_013397515.1 Upupa epops | reverse complement strand
TCAGTTCAAGAATGATGCAGAGCTGCTGGAGGGTGTCCATCATAGAGCAATAAAGATGATGAAGGAAGTAGAACACCTCCCTTATGAGAAAAGGCTGAAGAAGCTTTGTCTCTTTAGCTTGGAGAAGAGGAGGCTGAGGGGTGAACTCATTAATGTCTATAAATAGATGAGGGGTGGGTGTCAGGAGGATGGAGACAGGCTTATCATGTCAATGTCATCTGGTGTTAAGACAAGACGCAATGGGTGCAAGCTGGAACATAGGAGGTTCCATATAAATATCAGAAGGAACTTTATCACAGTGAGGGTAACAGAGCATTGTAACAGGCTGCCCAGGGTGACTGTGGAGTCTCCCCTGGAGACATTCAAGACCAGCCTGGATATGTTCCTGTGCCACTTGTTCTGGGTGATCCTGCTGTGGCAGGGGGATTGGACTAGATGATCTTTCAAAGTCCCTTACAATCCCTAATAATTCTATGATTCTATGATACTTTGAATGCAGGATGCATATCTGGTTCATAGCAGGTGAAAACTGTAGTCTTACTGCAGACTGCAATGAACCCCTAGTCCTCTACTTGTAAAACTTTGTGGCTTTGTAATAAATCCCTTTGAGGGTCAGAAATCAGCCTCACAAGGTGTCTGATTTCCAGAGCAAAACCTTTGAAGACATTTCTTCTGTAAGTGCCCAGTAGATGCAATTAGCTGTGATGCTCACCAACTGTTCTGTATCACTGTGTTGCTGGTTCTGCCCAGAGTTTCACTGTTACAACCAGCTGTCAAATGCATTGGAAGAGGTCATCTAGTCAAACCCACCCTGCAATGAGCAGGGACATCTCCAGCTAGATCAGGTTGCCTCATCCTGTCAGTTTAAAGGGATGAGGCATCTGATACCCTCTTCATACCCTGTGGAATGAATGTAAGATGGCTCACCACACTTCGGCAGAGGTGGCTGGTACAAGACCACCATATGTGGTGCTTAGCCCCTCCAAGAAGCTGATCAGCCTCATAAGGAGGGGCAAAAATGATCTTCTGGTGCAAAGAAATCTCTGGTGTCTTTAGCCCCCTCTTCCTTGCCTTCTGGATTGAAGAGATCTGATTTGGCTGAGGGTGCATTGTTCATCTCATTTCATGAATCCGTCAACACTCTAGCCTGTAACTCATGTGTCAGAGACATACTTGTATCTATGCTCTACATGGTGTTTTTTGGAGGAGGGTATAAAACTCTTCCTTTGACACAGTCTGTCAGCTTGGTCTTGAACTTGGGCATTGAGCTTTACCAGTAAGAGTGTTCTGAAAAGTGATAAATGTGTTCTCTTCTCAGATAGAGGATTCAATGTCTAAATAACAAAGTATAATGATACTAATTTCATGCTGACAATGTCTACATGCTTGAACGAGTTATTGCGCTTCTGTGTGCTGGTCACTCTGTTAGATGCTGGAGATTTGATGCACTTCAGCATGTCAGTGAGTTGCCTGTGCCCTTGAGCTTAATAATCTGGAAACAATGAAGTAAAGTATCTTTCAAGTAAGACAAACACCTGTGCTCAAATGTAAAACCCTTCAGAGTAGTATTCACTCATGTCTGACCTCCAATGTGGGCCCCACTCTTTAACTTTTGCTTTGACTGCAGGATGGGGCTTCTTAGTCCAGTGCTGATGCAGGATGGACCTGTGGTAAAGAAAGTGAAAAACAACAATAAATCACTGAATTAACAGAGAACTATCAGCCTGAAGAAAAAAAGAACCAGGTTTCTTTCCCTTGGCATTATGACCTGTGGTGTTTCCATCCATAAAATTAAGTAAGACTCTTATGGTTTAAAAACTCTAGTTTTAATGAAAAAAATCAATTCACTGGATATTCATCCCATTGAAAGTGACAGAACTACAATGATGTAGCTAAAACTAATCCAGTCCCTTGTAGTTTTCCTTTTCCCACTCCTGGTTGTGCATCTGGGAATATTAGAATGGGAAAAGAAATTACTTGAAAGCAATTAAACTGTGGAGAAGTCACATCCTATGTAATAGTGGTAAGGACTGGAAATCAAAGGAAAACAAGGGAAAGTGAGAACAAGAAAAGGAGAGGAGTGTTTGTCAGGTGTGAAAAGGACACTGCACGCACTGCATAAACTGTGTCATCAACACTGGCAGCAGGAATCCATCTGTCCATCCTGCGCTGGTCATGGGACTCAGTTCCCTTATCCTACTGTGGTTTAATTTAGAATGTGCCTCAGCACTCATTTGGGATCAGGAAAAATTATCCCTCATTCCTGTGTTTTGTCTGAGGTGACACTCATCAGGTTGCTTTTCACCACTCATTGTATTGGTGACATGGTTTCTTTGTGCAGGATCTTGCACAAAGTGTTTGGGACAGTCCTAGGACCCCAGTTGTCCCTAGGTTTGTGTCTGATATCATATGTCTCTCACATCAGTCTGTCACATCAGTGCTTTCTGGGGTGCATCAGTACATCTGTTAGAGGACCTGCCTGTGTTGGGAGGGATGAGATAGGATTTATTTGATGCTGTTATTTGAGGCTGAAGTTGCAGGCTTAGCAGTACTGTCTGAATGCTCTTCTCTCTCAATTATTTGAGATAATGAAGGCAGCAGTGTCTTGTTTGGATTTATGCTACTTTGGAAGGATTAGCTGTGGCCTGCTTTTGGGTACTTCTGTCTCCCATCACCCATGTCCCATGGCAGCAGATTTGCTAACTGCCTGCTTAGCTGCGTTTCTCTCTGGTTACTTATCAGCAGGACAACTGCATCGACTTGCTAACACTGTCAGGGGAAAAGATGAAATGGGATTTTTGCAATGGGACTACTGATTGACCACTATTATTTTGGTCTGATTTTGAAGTGCTTAGTTTCTAATAGTTGACTGAAAGGGTCATCAGGCATTGGAATGGGCTGCCCAGGTGGGTGGTTGAATCTCCATCCCTGGAGTATTTAAAAGTCATGTAGATAAGGAGCTTAAGGATGTGGTTTAGCAGTGGGCTTGATACAATTGGGTTAGTGGTTGGACTTGATATTTAAGTTCTTTTCCACTGTAAATGATTCTGTGATTTTCTGATTCTATGACACAGGATGCTACCTATATAATAAATGAATGCAACTGTTGTGTTCTGTAGAAAAAGAAGATATTCACATCATACATGACAAACAGGGAAATTTAGCCTTTGATGGCAAGAACAAGCTCAGCTGATTGTGGATGCTTCTGAGGATGCTTTCTAGCTTTATCCTCCCTCAACAACATAGTCAGGACTGGACTGCCTACACAGGAGTGTAAAAGGCTTTGTCTTTATTTCCAAGTGGCCAGGGGTAGCAAACATTAAACTGTGTTGACTGTTTGATAAACCATGTTTATTGTTGTTGGAAGAAAGTAATTATCCATCTGGCAGTGAAGAAAGTGTCATTTGTGAATAGGAATCAGGGAGTGGTGCCATGGCTGCAGATACAGTGAAGGTTTGACAGAAGCACAGCAGAGCTGGATTATTTGTGTGTCAGTGTGCAGGAGCAGAACAGCCCTGTCAAAACACAGACTCTGCCTGCCACAGCCACTGCCCTGAATAAGACCTTGCAGAAAGCAAATACTGTGCAAAATGCCTCATGTACCATAATTGCCAGTTGTGCTTACTAAAGGGCAATTCACCAAGTTATGTGGTACTGGGAAAAGTGGCCTAGCAGCTTCATTTAACACAACTTCAAACATGATGCCATTTTGATGGAAGATACTTTAAGAAAGGTACCTTACATTGGCCAGAGATACTGAGATGCCTACTAAGGTTTGTTACACAGGTCATTGCCTAGTTTTCCTTGAACATTGCTTGTATAGAGAGGACTGTGATTTCTCAAAGGATCTCCATTCCTCTGGTTGCTAGTGTGGGGTTTCACCTCTGAGGAACTTTCCTCTGCTCTAAGCTCCTACCTGGGTTATTTTTGCAACTGATTTCTTCTGGAGCAAAAGTACCTGAGCTGCAAAGTCAGTGCTGGAGGAGCATTTGGGAATGTGCTACTTGCCCTGTTCCTGTAATTGAGTAATTGATTAAGAGCATATCTTGGCCTCTTCCCTAACTTAACTCATTGCCAGGCTGGATGTGGAGAGGACAATGAGTGATTCTGGTACTGATCCCTAGCTCCCAGTTTGTGCAGCAATGCTGCAGAAAAAGCCTCCCCTTCTTACATGTAAAATTTTCACTATAACCACAGATACAGATTGCTCCTCACAGCACATATCTCACCAATGCATGTGGCTGGGTCTGTGCCCTAGACCTGGCCACTACTTAGGAAATAAGTGCTTAGTCTGTTTTAATTTGTTCCTCACAAATCAATCCCAGAAGCCCTGCAGCCACTTCTGCTGCCTTTTCCTGGATCTGTGCATTTTTTTGATACCCAGCCTTCTGCTGGATATTTACAATCTGTGTGTATTTTAAAGTAAGCATCTTTCTGCACTGAGCTCTCAAGAGCAGCAGCTGATGGCTGTGTGCAAGGAGGGGAAGCTAGAAAAGGAGGAAGACCTACCAGGATGCTACTGTGTCTCCCTGACCCCATTGAGGACCTGTTCAGAGCCCATGCCTCATTTCGAGTCTGTCACCTCAGTCATCTTGGAGCTGCTGGAACAGGCTGGGAACAGGCTGTGCTGCTGCCAATGGTACTACACAAAAAGGCATTCACAAATAACGAAGCTCTGAAACACCCTGAGCAAAAGTGTCAGCAGCTTGAATTGGGGTCAGCTGTGGAGAGAAGCAGTCCAGGCTGGGGGAGCACAGAAGAGGCCTCCTCCACTTCTGCCTGTCTGGGGGAAGGGACCTCCAAGGCAAAGGGGAGAGAACCTTCTGCAGACCATCTCCCTGGAAAGTTGGGCTCTGACAGGGATACTAAAACCTGTTGCAAATCAGAGCCTGCTCACCATGCTCTTTTCCAGTCCTTATGTAGATATCCTAAAAAGCATCCTCCCAGCCACGGAGCCTGACATTCTGAGACTGATTGTAGGCAAACAGATGCTGCCTGCAGACCAGCAGTTCATAGAGCCTTCTGACAGTCTGTGATACCCTGAGCAGCCATGGACAAGCTGCCACCTTGTTATCGCCATACCACAGTTTTCCCTGTTGCATAACCAAATAATAATGGTGATTTACTAGGAAGAGAGAGGAGGTAAAAAAAGCTGTGCCATTATGGCTGTCCTTGCCTGAGGGGCTGCCGCTTCCAGAGAAAAAGGAGGTTGGTTTTGAGACTAAGATAGAAGCATACTTGCCTTTGCCATTAAAATAGTGGCTGGCTCTTATCATATGATGATTCCTCTTTGTGCTGTTTCCTTAAAACAGGAAGGCAGACCCTACCAGGTCCGAGCAGCACCAAAGGCTTTTAAAGCTTAGTTTTGTACCACCCAGTCTGTGGTTCCCATCTGAAAGTACCATGTTTCTGGCTAAAGGAAGCTCTTAAAGCTGAGTCCTAAGGACCTTCCATAACAGGATCTGTGAAATGTTGTTTACACTGGCTATATACTTTATAAACCAGCTTTGGGGGATATGATTCTTAAGACTGTACTGAGTGGGAGCAAATCTTGCTCCTACCTCCCAGGTGTTTAGTAGGAGCTCTGCTGCTAAAGGGCTTTGACAGCAAAATTTCTTTGCAGTGCAGTACCTAGGGTTGAGCCACCAGTGCTACTTGCTCTGAAGATATGAGATGCAAACCTGAGGGCGTGTGGTATGTAGTGATGCTGTTCCTCACACTAGAATAGCTATTGAGTGTGCAGATACCAGATGGACATGTCTTCAAAGTTATTACAAATGCAATTACCAAATGCTGTCTCCTGAAACCCTGGGGCTACTTTGTGGCAAATTAGAGAGTGGAAGCCCATATGCTATCTCACTGGTCAAAGTGGGGAGAACAAATTAAAGTGCCTATTTTAGCACAGTGAGACAGCTGTGCTCCTCACAAGGCAGATCCTGAAAAGCCACCTATCCACACTTGATGGAGGAGGAAGCATCTGGCCTAGTAACAGCCAGTTAGCCAGAAGTGGAGTGGCTACTGCTTACTACTGATGAAATCTTTGGAAGGCAGCTTGGCAAAGATCAAAGAGGGGTAGATGGGACCACCAAATACTCACCTCTGAGCAGTGTCATATGCCTTTAATGGGACTGTCACATGTCAGGTGAGAGTGGGTTGTGAAATCGAAATGGGGCTTTTCAGGGTTCAGTGGCAGTGGGTGTCAGGTGTTCAGTGGGATTTGTTCACTGCTGTTTGTGACTCTGAGGTACCATAGGCAGAGTGAAGCTGGGGAACTTGGTAGCAAGAACAGTCTTCATCTGGTTCCCTACAAAGGGAGGCAGCTACTTAAAGAGCCTGTAGTGTTTTTCAAGCAGTGCAGACATATTATGTATATCACGGTAATGTTAAGACTTTGTGCACTCTGGAAATGTCTGGCATTCTCATTCTTCTGTTAGCAAAATGAGGTTTAGGAAGTTTAAGTGATCAGAATCTCAATAGGTTTCTGTATGAGAAGAAAATGGAAAGGTGGGGGTGTTGTCATGCCTGACCACAGGCATTAGATGCAATGATCAGATGTTCTTAACTGTGCTTGTTCTTTATTTTTAACATAGTTTTCATAATAGAAACAAAATTGGAAGTTCAGTGTGAATAGATCACAAGAAACAAGTGGCTCAGAGGATGCGGTCCCTTCCTTAGCATGTGCATAGTTGCTGGTTGTGTTTAACTGTTTCACTACCTGAAATGCTCAGCAATGTTTTAACCCCTTACTTATGGTGTTTTATATTCCATAGGATGAGAGTTTCCCTTATTTGGTGTTTTATACTTTGAAATAAGTTCAACATGTGATATGCATGCTTTTGGATGCTCATGGACTTTCCTGTGTGGTACAGAGCTGAGAAAAGTCTGTTATTGGGAGGTTTTAGTTTGCCAAGCAGTGTCTTCCTGTCTCCTAAAAAGATTCTTATGGATCTACAGTCAATAAAAGTTTGCAAATTATGATTATAAAGGGCTGACTGCCTTAAGACAAAATAGTTCCTTTCCTTTTCCAGGTGAAAACTTGTCCCAAAGATGAAGTGATATGCTGAAAGTCCCTCAGAAAATGCAGAGATAAGATACAAATCAACTGACGCCCCATTTGATGCTTTGATAACCCAACTGCCTGCCTACATTATGAAAAATCCAACAAGAAACACGAGTAATGAAACTGTTATCTGCCTGGAAGAATAGTTCTTCTGCTATACAGCAGGTAATCCTTTAGATTTAAGAAATGGCCTAACTTGTAAGGAGGAAGTTTACAAAATATGTCATCTGAAGACACTGCCATGTTTAATGCATTTGGTGCCAATGATTTGCTTTCCCTTGCTATACTGTTTACAGAGCAGCTGGTGCAGAGCTGTTGAGCTTACTATTGAAGATGAAAGGCTGGTTGTTTTTTCAAAGCCCTTTGTGCCTCTTTGCTCCTAACTGGAGCTGTCAGTGCAGATGCTTTTTATTTCCTTTATCACTGGAGGTCTGAAGTCCCTTCTCTAAAGATCTCATCAATTCAAAGGAAAACTTATTTTGCTCTTAGTCCCAAAAGACCTGAAGGATCTTTGCTCTTTTGTTTGAGCCTAAGACTCCACAGGCAACAACAGTACCTTCGAAGAACTGCTGAAAACCTTTAACCCACAGACAGTCAATGTTGTATCTGAAGTCCTCTGATGAAGGCATGAGAAATTCAGTCCTTCCTGCTCATTTCAGCGACCCAAGTGTGAGAACTACCTGCCTGAACTGTATGGTAGCAGTGTAAATTTTCTAGTGATTATTAAGTATTGGTGTTTACAACTGTACACAAAAGAGTTTCCACCATCAAAATAGCCACATAGAGACTGCACTAGGTACTTTACAAACCAAATAGATCCTTACTAATGTTGTTTCAAAGCTAATAATAAAGGCAGCATAATCTTCCCCATTTCAAAGTTGAGGCACTGAAGCTACCATAGGCCAAGTAATTTGCCCGAGATGTTGAAAGGAAGATGAGACACAGCTGAGAATTGAAAACCAAGGTGCTGCTTTGGTACTTTAAAAACCCAATTTCCCTTTTGTGTGTCTTCTCTCATTGGCTGAAATAGGCTGATTTACAGGATTTTCTCTCTTTCATATAGTCTGTCACCTGGTGGTTCTGTTACTTTGGTTGAGGAACTATCTTAGAAATTGATCTGGTCAGTCATTAAATCTGCATGATCTTGATTTTTTTGAAATGTCCCAGCCACTGAGGTTCTCTCAGAGCCAGTGTAATTGGTCCATAATGTCAGTCCAAAGGGCAGTTCCTGCAATGCCCACCCCAAGCATGCAGCCTTCCCACCCAGCCTTCCCCAGCAGGAATACTTGTCACTAAAACCAATGCTCCTAAATGACTACATCGGCCCAGCTAGAAAGCAGTCTATGCAAATCTCATAAACAAAGCTGTACTGAAAAGAACCAGATCCTGAGTGTTCTCCAAAGCTCTCCCCATCAATGCATTCAAGTGACTTCTGACTAATGAAATGCTCTCCAGCTAAATGTGCTTTACATCTGTGGAGGTGTTTTCTGTAAATGATTAATAAAAGTGATTCCAACTGGTGTTTTTCAGGATGCCCTGAAGCCCTGCTGCAAATACCCACCCCTCTCTGACCACATGCTCTAGCTCCTCCTGGAGAGGAGCATGGCTGGAAAGCTCATAACCCAGCTACTCATGGCAGAATGAGAAACAGTCACAAAATCATGCTGTTCACAGTGGCCAGAGTGGATCTTGCTCTTTCTGAGCAAAGGGTGAATTGATACTGAGTGGGCTGAAATCAAGGGAGGAATGTCCTGGGTACATTTCCAGTTTTAATGTTCTCCACTTACCAGTAAGCAATGACACCTGGTCACTGTGAGCCCAAGTAACTATCTGCAAGCCACACACACAGAATGCACACAAACATCGTCCTCTTGTGCATCCATGCGTGAGCCACTTGTTTGCTGTTAGTGATTTCCCATTACAAAATTGGGATTAGGTGTCATGAGTGTGAGGAGGGACACTTCACTGGCAAAGAAAACTTCTGTCCTGCGTCCCAAGTGTCACATCACTAGGGAACTGTGGAAAGAGTAATGCTTATGGCTATTACTGAAGGTGGCTGTCTCTTAGTAGGGAATGTAGTTCTTTCTCTTCCTGTTATATTTATCTAAACTGTTCAATGTCAGTGCAAAAAACATTCCTCAAAACAAAAAGGCTAGCTTCAGTCACACCAGAAACCTGTACGGAAAAATAAAGTGAATGTGAATTTTTAAATCCTAGAATATTGCCCTCACTTTGCTTTCTCAGACAGTCTGATCTGAGAATACAACAAATTCTCTACCTGATTGTTACCAACTTTGCTGATTTCTATTTTGTAAGTTCTAACCTCTTAACTATCTGCAAGCCAGGGCACTAAATGTGTTATCTTCTGACACAGAACTCAGTTAGCTTAATAATTGGGAGATTGATCACCATTAGCAACAGGCATAAAGTCTAAACTGTACTTAACCCTTCCCTGTACTAATGCAATACAAATGTGTTTACTTTTTCAGTAGTAATTTTACCAGCAATCAAAATCAACATCCTCTTGATGATCAGACAAATTTTCCTTTAAAGAGAAAAAGCAGTGCAAGTGAGCTATTTAGTATTATGGACACATTAGTGTCTTTACTTTCTGCATTTAGATTTTATTAATGATTTTATCATTAATGATTTTATAATTTTGTTTTTCCTTAGGCAAGCAGTAGAATGAACTGAACTTCTAGAAAATTACTTAAAATAGCCAACGGTGCTAAATAATAGACAATCCTGCACAATGTGTAAAAGGAGTGACCAATTCTGCAAATGGGCAGCCCTGCTGTGCTGGTGCTAGCTGTCAGGCAGCTGAAAAAGAAAAGCTTGACTCAAGATGGGTGTTTGAAAGGTGGCAAAATGTTTTCTGTATGGATGTGTGGTAGGGCATTTGGGAGGGGAGAGAGAATGGTGGTGAAATATATTTGTGATAAAATGTTTGGCTAGTGAGTGAGTGGTGTCTGAAAGAAATCATCTTGTGTTGAGCTGGAGGACTTGCTCCTGTGACAGATCTGGGCTCCCTCAGCAGTACTTTGTCTCAATCCCTCAATCCTAGGCTACCCTCAAGAATGACCAATTGTAAAAGAAATGATGGAGACCAGAGAAGGGTCTTTGTCCCTTTGTGTGATACAATAGTAAACAATGAACATTTCTTCATTCTCTCAAGCATTACCAAAATAGGACAACTGGTTTTATTTTCCCATTTTCTTGGCAATGTTGCTTTAAAAAGTTTAAAGAAATCAAGATGCTGCTGGGCTAAAATTTCATGAGTGCTTATGGCAAGGAAAAGCCTGTCGCTCCACATGATGGTATTCTCAAGCTGCAGTGGTTCAGGCAAGCAACTTGGTGGCAAATCACGCCTCGCTACCAAGGCAGGGGGCATTTCCTGTTTTTCCTATTTCCTAGGTCCAGCCAAAGGAGCCTGGGTCAGTCACAGTATGCTCATCATGAGTCTTTCTGGAAATCATAGATGGATTTATGCTTGCAGTTGATTTGAGCGTTACCACATTACTTACATTAGAAATGCAATTCTTGTTGGCATGAGGAGAATTTGTTTGGCTGAACGGAAAGACAATCATGTTATGTATTAATCTTTATACTCCTTTAATGTCTGCATAGTCCTCACCATCCTCTTCCAAAACAAGACCACCTTTGAATCAATTTAATTGCTACATGCAGTGTGTTGCTCCCACCTGACTAGAGACAACTGTTCTGTGGGCATCACTGCATGATGGAAAATGCTGAGGTTCTGAGGCTGACCCCTCTCAAACAGGGGTCACTGCCCTGTGTTTTCCTTTCTGTAATCTTTCAAACCACCCTTCTGTCTGACTGCTGTTTTGTAAACTCTCATGAATGTTGGTTGCAAAGTGCTGTCATTGCAATTTGAAGCAAAAGTAGAGAAATTATGGTGTCAGCTTGAGTACAGTGTACTGAAGGCAGTGACATATATTACATTACAGATGCCCATTTTCTCTCTGGTCCTGTCATTTTTTTATGAGTGGCAAGTTGGCATTAAGTCAGCTTAGGTTGACTGCCCCTTGTCAGAAGGGCCATGCCAAAGTATCAAGAGATGATTAAGATGATGGCCTCCCAGACAACTCAAATGTTAAGCCTTATGTGTTCACCAGTCTGGAAGATTACTCATTAAAGAAACTCTTATCAGTGCAAGTTCAGATCTTATGGTAGAAATACCTCCTTTGCAACCATCAGGGGTGGGCTGAGACATGGTCTGATTTCTGAGGCCTGATCAAGTTTGCAGAATAACCTGCAAATCAAGTTTGGAGGTGTAGGCTGTACCTTCTTGTGCTGCATAGTCAATTTAGCTCATTTTGTAGTGGTAGGATGGGTATAGCAGCCTTGCTTTGTCCTGGAGAGCTGTGTCTCAAAGGACTCCTAAGTTATCTTTTCTGCAGTCAGTGACAGATGGGGCTGGCTATGATATCTGCTTGCTTTTTCCCTGGGGACTCAAATGAAATCAGTAGCTTATTTTAGGTGTGCTGCTGCAGAGCTTCTGAATGGCAGCACAATTGTGTTTTGATACCAGTGGGGAAATTCAGGGATGATTACCTTTCCAAACAGCGGTGGAATGAGCATGGAGACTTCCACAACTGATGGAAAGGGAAAAGACATGAGGTGGAGAGTCTGTGGATCAATGACCTTCAGCATAATGGAGAAAGAAGAGGCAAATCTGTCAGCTGATGGTAGTTCTGGAGTAACTTGGAGGAGGAGCAGTTTTCAGCTGCATGCTGGAAGCAGAAGATTCACTGAAGTGAGTTTTTGTCGTGTGCCCTGAAGCCGAAGAACGTTTATTTCAAGAAGGACCCAATACTAGCAGTGACCTTTTGTAACATATTCTTTGTGGTGCGTGATGGGCTCTGGTGCTCTGTGTAATCCAATCCTTTGTCTTGGTTTTGGCTTTCCTTTGCTTTCCCATATCTGGCTCACCTTGATTCATCACACATCAAATAAATTAATTCCATCCTTGCTGCCTGCCAGGATAGGGCATGAGCCCAAAATATGGTAAAACAGAAGATACCACATGCACAGCTGTTTTCACTGGCCGCTGTGCACTCCAAGCTTGGGGTCCCAAAGCTCTTTCCTTAGCCTGTGAGCAGGCAGGGAGCCTGTTGCCTTCAGAGGCTCCTTTGCCTGAGAAAGCAATTTGTAACTTGTCCTACAGTAAGGTGCTAATTGATTGAGACTTAGCCTTCTTCAGGCCATTCATCCAGCCTCGGAGAAGGGCTGCTCACTGTGCTGTCGAAACTGTTTGGCCATTTGGGTAGACCTGCTGCCCTTTGCTGGTTTGCACATCAATACCAATTGCTTTAGGCAACCACCCAATGCATCTGTTGCAACTTTTCAAAGCTATGACAGCTTTCATTAGCATGTCAGAGTAATCTGTTCTGCATGAATGGGCCTGGCCAGCAACTGGCAAATGTGCCACTGGGATCTGTTGTAAAGATCGAGGAGCCAAGTAATCCAATAGTATAGTTACAGAGAATGATTTAGTCACTGTATGCAATGGCTCTGCCCTGCCTTTGAGCTTTGAACTAGAATGAATCAGGTTCCTTCCCTATTTAAAACCACCTGGATCCAAAATGTCTGTCAGTCACAATATCTGTCATAGGCAGTTTTTTATGTGCCCGTGGCTTCAGTTTCATTGGAGGTTCTCTCTCTATGAAGTAATTTGCTCTGTCAGTCAGCAATAGCAGAGGTAGAGGAGAGTCTGCCCCAGAATGGGAGGGCTAGATGAGGTGGATAGGTGGGGCAGATCTTGCCCATGCAAGGCAGCATGTAGCTCTGCCCTTCCCTAACAGCAAACACAACCCCAAAGCTTGTCCTCCTTGGCTGGCTGGTAAATGAGCTGTGTTTACTGGAGAGGCAGCGTAAACCTGTATTGCTACTCATTGGCAATAACCTGCCTCATTACATGTGCTTTTTCTGTGCCAGCAAAACATTAGCGAAGTGGAGACAAGGCAGGCAGGAGATTGCAGTGGCAATGTGATTGTTTTCTTCTCTAGAATATCTGGGAATGTTAATGGTCTTAGAGACTGAGGGATGCACATTTCCACCCCACAAGAGTGTTTGAGATGTATAAAATCCTTCTATCCCAAAGCAGAACAAGCTTCAGGCAGTTTGAGATGAGTGAAAACATGAAAAAGAAGGCTTCAGTCAGTCAGAATGGTTCTACTTCAATTGTGGGATTTTACTATGTGTCCGCAGATTTTTTAACCATAATAACTGAAATATTTGAAATTACATTTTTGAATAATTTTTAAACTTTATTATCTCACATTGCTCACATAAAACCAATCTGATCGATTTCTTTCCCCTCCAACCCTGTGCTTTTTACTGGTCTAAGTGAAGTCCTACTTCCTCCTTAGAAAAAAATAATCAGTCAGTATAATCTAAATCTGCTTGATTCAATTAGAAGGAGCTTTTGCAGAGCTGTGAAGTCTGGGAGTTTATCTCTCGAATGCTAAATGGTGGCAATGAGGTCACTCATGGACAGAAAATTAACCCAGAACTAGTATTTCCTGGCTTCTAGCTCATTTTTAAATTCTGGTAGTTCTGTCTTTTATTTGAGACTGGAAATCACAGTAAGAAGCCTCATAAAGCACCTAGAAATTATTTGATAGCGAGACAACAGAGATGTGCATCCATGTGTTTTACAGTCATAAATGCAAGCAAAGACATTAACTACTCATTCACTGGAAGTTGATTCCAAATCCCTATTAAAGGGCTCTAAGAAAATGTATTTTCTTGGGTTTCACCCTCTGCTAATTCTCCCTTCCTACTAGGTCATGTATCTACTTGACTAATAACATGAGGCACAAGGGTACCGGTCACCTAACAGCATCACAGTAAATCTATTCTTTACTTCCAGCATGTATTGTTTTTTAATTAGACTTTGTTCCTAGCATACTGATCTGTCTCATTGGTGACAACCCACTGAAACCAGTGGAGTTGTGCTCTCATATGTGTGGATCTGACTCTGCTGCCATGCCACAGCTTCAGTCTGGTATATGACCTGCCACTGGGCAGGATGATGCCAGCTCCAGTGCAGGCATATTAAGGTGTCTGGATGAATATGTATTTGTGTATAGTTTGATGCTGTGTGATACCTGTAATTGAACAGTTTGGCCTGAGGAGGGTTGAATTGAGGTGTGAAGTAAGCAGCCCTGTTTGGGCAAGATACAGCNGAGGTCCCTTCCAACCCCTGCTATTGTGTAAGTCTTTGAAGTCTCTGCTATGATAACAAATATATCTACCCAATAGTAACCAACCATACCAATTACTCAATTAAAGCTGAGCTCATCTTTAATCAGGCCAGTCAGCTTAAGAGGCCCTTGGGATTTTTTAAGAAAGAGGAACACCTAATCAATGCAAAGGGAATTGCTGCTATTTATTCTAGGGTTGGAGTTGTCCCCAAATTTGCAGATGTTAATTTTGAAAGAGAGAGTCAATCATTGCTCCTTGGAAAGTGGGAGGAGGGACTGAAAGCTTTTCCCCATATGGCTTAGAGTTCATAATACACTGACCAGAAAAGCATGTGAGAAAAGTGAAGTCAGATGAATATTCCTTCTTTAACATCTGAGCCAGGAATTGAAAAAAACCCAATTTCTTCTAAATCTGAGTTCCAAGTGACTACCTTTTATCTGAACTCCATTAAATGATTCCCCTGCTAAATTCTCATGAAATAGGCTGTGTGCTGCAGCAGCTGTTGACTTCCTAAGATAATTCTAAAACCATGACATTCTGTAATGATCCATCTCACACCCTGATGACAAGAGGGGCTTGAGGAGGTGTTTGTGCCTAGATGTCGATTTTCTCCACTGAATCCCTGTTCTTCATTGGCATGGGGACAGGCTGTTTGAAATCGTTCCTGCTTGTCTCCCTAGCTTTTGGGTAGCACTGGGGTGTAACAGAAAGATACAAGAGCAGCTGGCGGCAGTGCTACCAGTATGAGGCTATGTCCTCAGCCTCATACTCACTGCACAAACTTCTAGCTAGATACCCTCTCACTCTTGTTCCTACCACAGTGTCTCACCAAGGTCTTTTCTCTTCAGCCCCAGTTATGATAATTTCTTCCTTCCTTCCTTGCTTGCCCTACATGATTCACCCACATGTTTTATTGCTAAGTGACAAATGCTAGATACAATTATTTACAATATCTGTTTATCCTGGACTTACACACTGCAAGTTTCCTACACAGCCCTTTACTTTGTGTTATTAATTCTGCTCAAAGCAGCTGTTCTGAAATCCCATAGGGATGAAGCATTAGGCATGGACAGATGTGATGAACTGGAGCTTCTCCACATACCAAGAGCAGCTGGTGCAGCCTTGACTTTTTTATAAACTGAACTATTGTCCATCCCTGTTTTTACTGACCTCATGAATTATTATGCTGAGGATACTGGGCAGAACTGCCTCAGCATTTCCCAGGTAGTGTTTGCCTGGGGCACATTTGCATTGACAGATTTCTTACTGTGCATGCAATCTGAGGCAGACTGAATGTTTTATTAAGGTCTTCATCTACCTGTTGATGATTTTTATGTTTAATTGAGCTTCCCTTATGTTGTATTGCATCTCTTCCTTCTTCTCCTTGGTGACCTCACAGTCATCAGTGTCTGAATTCTTGCCTTTACACATCCCATTTTCTCTCTCTGCTTTTCCTGCTGTAGGCTCCAAGTCTATGATCCAGCATATGTGGCTAGGATCTGAAGGACAGTTCACATGGCTTGAGCAGGCTATCTAGGTGTGTAGAAAACTCCAGAAGTCTAGGACTTCCTGCCAGAAGCAGCAATGGGACCTGCAAACATACAGTGGGACTTTTAGGCTCCTGCCTCCATGCCAGGGAGCATGGAAGACCCCAGACCTCAAGGGTTTGCAGGGTCCTTGCTGCAGAAATGAGTTGGTTTTCATGGGCAGCCAAATGGAGCTGGGTCTGTTTAGCCTGGAAAAGAGGAGGCTCGGGGTGACCTTATTGCTGTCTATAACTATGTGAAAGGAAGTTATGGTCAGGTGAGGGTCGGTCTCTTCTCCCTGGACATTGGAGACAAGACAAGGGATCACAGTCTTAAGCTCCATCACGGGAGGTTTAGACTTGACATTAGGAAAAGGTTTTTCACTGAAAGAGTGATCCGGTTTTGGAATGGGCTGCCCACGGAGGTGGTTGGGTCACCGTCTCTGCAGGTGTTTAAAGTTAGGCTGGATGAGGTGCTGAGTGGCATGATTTAGATGTCAGATGTTTAGGTTTACTTGGTTGGTTTTAGGTTGGACTGGGTGATCTTTAAGGTCTTTTCCAGCCTCATCATTACATGTGATAATGAGGTTTGGGGACTCTGATAACAGCCAAGGAGGAGATTCTCCTATTAAACCAATTTACTACAAGTCTGACTCCACAGACAAGGCAGCTCCTTCTGCTTCTTACCAAAGTAGGTAAGAGGAAAACCAGTCTCTCAGTCTCAAGGGATCCCATGGCATCTTATCATGCCTTCTGAAATGTTCTGTCACAGGCATCCTTAATGTCTGGTTTATCTTATCTGAAATCATCAATATGTGCTCATCAATCAGTTTTGTTTAACAACTAACATGCTGCAGGTGGTTTAGCAAACTAAGCACTTGGATTGAAATTGCATTCTCTGGAGACACTTGTCTGAAATGGGAGGGAACTACTAGTGTCTTAGTGATTCTTGGGTACTGCTGTGGGCGTGGGATGTCTTTCCAGCTTGGCAGCTTATAGCACACTGTCCTGCAGCATACACAGTCTTGGGTTATTTTCTCTGGTTATATCAAATTCCAGGTAATTTTGTGTTAGGAACATAGCTTTACCTGCCTGGCCTGATTTTTGGTAAGCTACACTTGAAATTCTGAAGTGATTCTTGCATGTGCAATAAGTCAGTGAGCCTGAGAAATGTTTGCCACTCACAGGAGTACTGGCTTTTAGGGAAAACTGAGTAGTCAGGACAGTGAGTTACCCTGCAGCTTGCCATTGACCAAAGCATAAATCTGATTTTAGCCATTAAGATGATTTTAAACTCTTGAAAATGTCCGGCCAATGCTGACTACTGATCAGGTTTGGTAAACTGACTTGATGTGGCCAAATCTTTTGAGTTGTTTTCCATACTTCAACAAGAATTGTAAAAAACGGGGGAGAGATCGTGCCTAGCTAGCTCCAACACAATTCTTATTTTAGCTGTCTATTCTCCTTGTAGGACACACAGTTTCTATAGGAGCCCTGCTCAGGAGCACATGAAATTGGAAAGAGACCCCACCAAGAGTAGAATTACAAAGGTACCAAGAGGTAAAAAATATTACAGAAGACTCCCCTGAAACATGTGAATGATGAATTAAAGAGTTAATGAATCGTCAAGAAGCTTTCAGTTTGCATACAGAAATCAGAAAGAGAGGTTCATCAGTACATTTCTCTGGCCAAACCCACAGAGGAAGATTAGCTGAAAGCCTTGGGGACAAGAAAGTCAACAAAGTTACTGTGAGGCAAAGATATTGTTTCACCACTTATTCTCTGTATGTCACTGTAGCATAGAAGTGCTGCTGTGGGTACAAGAAGAAACAACCTTATTTTCATACCCTGCTTTCATCCCAAACACATCTTGAGGTTTAAACAGTTCATAGAGCTCTTTTTCTGTATTGCACCACTTCACTACTTCCTCCACAGAAATCCATCCATCTGAGGACACTTCATCAACAAGTTTCTTTGAGAACTGCTGCAGATATTTCAGTAACATGCTTTGATTGTACTCCTGTTCTTTCAAGTTCCCTGGTTGGGAGTGCTTGAGCCGACAGCCATCATGTGAGGAATGTTTGTGAGAGTGGGCTGTTTTGAGACAATCATCCAGAATATCCAGAAGGAGCTTCATAGAGTTGTGCAAATCTGTACTGCAAACATGTTTCTAAGATGTTTACTCATTCAGGTGAAAAACTCTGAAGTATATGATGTAGCTTATATGTCCCACTGTGTGTGTTTATACTTGCGGATCACTAATGCTGTCAAAGTACCTGAAGTTTGCGGGAACTACTTGACAAATAGTTCTGAAAAACAAATAAACATAAGAAAAAAATCCACCTCTGTTCATAGCAAAAGGCAGAAAATGAGCAAGCTACTATTATTTTTTTGTGACTGAATCACCTGTCTCCACATCTGACAAAATAACTCAGAGGAGGATGGAACTTCTATTTGCTCTATTTTCAGCCAGCACTGGAAGCAAAAGTGCTAGAAATCTCTCTGCAAAGCCTGTCCTGATGAGATTTCCAGTCACTTTCATGAATCAAGTTGGTTTGGATTAACCCCTTGGGCAGAACTGGAAAATCATGGGTTCATTGATCACAAACACTTCTGTGTATGGAGGCTGACCCAAAGCTCAATACAGGCAAGGAGAACCCTACTAGGGTGTCTTATCTGGTAGCTGTGGAGCCTCTTTGTGAGTCTTTCCAAAGCAGCTGGAGTCAAGTGTTCCCAGACAGTTGGATCTAGATGTGGGTGAATTTTTTTTATGGTTCATTCACCTAACTTCCAGGGGTTTGTGTCAGCCCAGGGACAAGTTCTCTCTGCTGTAGACTGCTCATTTAAAAAACTGATGAGACCCAGTAAGGATCAAGCTTATCTTTTCCTCCTGCTGCTACAATGCCTTGTTTCTCAGCAGTAATTAACAATGACTGATACCCATTTGTTCTGGGATTGTTTAACTGTGCGGACAGTTTCAGGGCTGTCCCTTGAGGCTGTCTCAACAAGAAATATTTTTTTAAAGTTATGCTCCTCTATTGATTCCCTGACTGAACAATTTCCAGTGGTGCTTGCTCCAAGCCCAAAGTTGTCTGCAATCAACCCCAAAATGCTATTCAAGGAGAGTACTATTTTAAAAGGCTGCTTCTTCTGAAGTGTGCCGTGCCTTTTAAAAGCGATAGACTACATGACAGGACCCAAGCCAGAGACGTTTGAGAAAGACTGAGAAGTTTTAATAAATGAACCTGAACCCAGCCATGCTTTCTGACTTTGGTTCGGGAGCCTCTGATTCGAATACATTGTTTTCACCTGGCATCCAAGCCTGGAGCAGACAATATCCCCTCTCCAATCCAGAGTCTTAAAAATCAAATTACACGATAAGCTGTTTCTTCAGAATGACTGTTGTCACTATAAATCTTGTGAAACTGTTCCCCATCTTGTTTGGAAGTACTCCCTCATTCCCAAGCCATATTCCTCATGCAAAACCAAATTCCAGCCTCAGACTAAGTTAAATGGAAAGTTTCAGCTCCTGCTTCAGCACACAAGTAAAACCTTTCCTACCACTCTGTACCTTAAGGACATTTCAAAAATAGAATGGCTGTGGGTTTTGTTTTCTCTCTATTTTTTTTCTTTTTTTTTGCTTATGAGCACAACTGGAGTATGTTTGAAGGACTACTTTGTACTGTAAAGAGGGAGAAAACACTGATTTCTAGGTTCTCCTTGTATTACAGCTTCACAACTCCCTGTATTGTAGTCCAGAGAAGATAAAGAGTTAATGGATTCTCCAGCATTGTTATTGCTTCTGGAGAATAATTACCTCTTTAAAGATGTTTGCCTTGATATTACAGTGCAATACTCTGCCTGGTAACACCTAAAAATCTGATGGCTGGTAGATAAAATCACTAAGAACAATTGTTTCACTTGAGGCATCAATAACTTCAGCGAAGATGTTACAACAGCTCAGCTGCCCAGATAATGGCAAGGAAACAATTTTTTTTTGTGTTAAGTAACCCACTTGTTTTGCCCCACAAGCTGCAGCTGAGGCTCTTGGGGGTCCAAATTTCTAGTGGAGGCAATTGGCTGTTGAATGCTTAATGGAGCTTCAGGGCTACCAATCCTACTTATCAGGCCATGTAGAAGGGTAGTATATGTGTTGAGAAATAAAAGCTCTGACCTACTGATCATTCAGGAATTTTGGTTCCAGTTCTTTATTTTTTCCTGTGACTGATTTTCTGCCCAACATTAGGACTGTTGATTTTGATTGGAAGAGACTTTTAAGCTTAAGTTTAAGCTTTGAGCTAGCACTGCCAGGTTATAATTAAACAATATTCCTAAACATTAGGTTCACATGTTGTTTAAATACCTCCAGGTATGGTGACTCCACCACTACCCTGGTCAACCTATACTGTTGTTGGATAATCTTTCTGGTGGAAGGGTTGATTTACATCAGTTCAATTGCTGGTCACTCTTGCAGTAGGTGGGGCGAATAGGAGAGGTTGTGTCCTCAAGTGTCTGGACATTCCCACAGATCCAGGGTTTTGTGCCTTGATTGAATTCAGTCAACCAAGAGCCAAGGCAACAGTGCACCAAGATCCTGATCCTCCATATGGGCTGTCCCTGTTCTTCTGAGCAGTTGTAGTCAACTGTACTTGTGAAACCAGATGCTATGTGGAAGAGGAGACTTGCAAGGACCATCCTCATGGCAGTGATTTTTTTTCTTTCAGAAGGTGGATATTCTTCTCTTGTTCCTTCCTAGCCAGGTGGTAAAGTTTCTTGAGCTGACAGCCTTCAATTTGGAGGAAGACAGATTGAAGTCAGCCTGTATTTGAAGGAGCTTGTGCTGATTAAGGTCAGATTTTACTATTGAGGGGCTGACAAAGGGCAGCATGCTATCTCTGTAATTTTTTTTTTTCCTGCCTGTTATTTAATAAAACTACTGAGAGAAAGTAGTTTTACTACTTTTGTCTTTAATTCTTTGGCTTCAGTAAAAGCCAGTATTCAAGAAGCCACCAAATACATGAAAGAATTCATTCTATAATAATAACTTGTTTTCCCTCTTTGAAAATAAATATGGTTCTTAGTAGAAAGCTTTATCCATTGCAGGCAGTCAATCAGCCAGGAAAATTTGGGCTCTGAGTACTTGATTAGAATAGGGGAAATTGCCTTTCTGAATCAAGTAAGAATCCATTAACCTGATGAAACAGGGTTGGGGTTTTTTTTTTATCAGAGAGGTTAAGACTGAAAGAACAGCCTGTACTGCATTGGATGAGGCCTCTTAAAATGATGTGAAGACGGAAAGTAATAAAAATACCATCTGTCATTTCTAGTCAATCAGATCTAGAAGACAGATTATTCCTCTGATTGTACAGTTGAAAAATCATCTGTTTGTTAACAATAGGAAGCATCAGGAATGCTGACAACTGGTTTTATTCCTTCAAATTATTTCTAACTGTATTTATATTGGAGAGAATGAATATTAATCTGAGTTTGTACAGCAAAGAAATATATCTAGATGAGTACAATGCCAAGGCATTTCATGTTGAGTCTCTTCAGTGTTCTATTGTTAGAGGTAAAACTGAATGGCAGATGGAGGAAAACGTGCCAGGTACACTTCTCAAAGTGCTTATATCTATAAACAAATCTCTTGCAAGTTACAGAGCACTCAAAGATGCATTGAAGTCAGACAAATAGATAACTTTTGAATGGCCCTCTGAATTTTAAAGGACTGGTATGGTCAGTTCTCATGCAGTCTAGCTGGGAGTCATGGAAAAGGTCGTTGTGGTTTTTTGGCACAGCTTTATTAAAACTGAGGAATGTTTCCACTAATGGATTTCTCAGGCAGTGAGTACCTGGGTGCTCTCCTGTGTTCACAGAATTAAGGAGCACTTGTAGACATCTAAAGGCCTAACAGCAGAAACAGGTGGTAGCACCAGGAGATGGAAGGGGTAGTAACAAGTCTATACCAGCATATCCCCAGCACCACTGCTCTTCATCTGGGATGGAAATGCCTTGTTATGCTAGAGATATATTAACTGACCTGAATAGGCACATCTTCATCTAGCACCTCTTGCTAGTGCATGCCTATTCTACTTCACACCTTGCTATTGCAGCTGATGTGCTTTCTCCATTTGCTAAGCAGAACTCCACTCCAAGAGCAAGTGCTGGAACTAGGGAAATATTTAGCACGTTTGGGTATTGTGCTTTGCTTGGGTACAGATGGGATTTACTACTACTAAGTAATAAATGTAATGAAGGACCAGAAGAATGCCTGATAGTTTACCACAAGAAGGTACTGGAGATCTGTGGAGACTGGAATCACAGGATCATTAAGGATTGGAAGGGACCTTGAAAGAAAATCTACTCCAATACCCCTTCTATAACAGGATCACCTAGACCAAGTTGCACAGGAACACATCCAGGTGGCTGTTACCCTCACTGTGAAGAAGTTTCTTTTGATATTTATATGGAACCTCCTATGTTCCAGCTTGCACCCATTTCCCCTTGTCTTATCACCAGATGACATTGACATGATAAGCTTGGCTCCATTCTCCTGACACCCACCCCTCACATGTTTATAGATATTAGTGAGATGACCTCTCAGCCTCCTCTTCTCCAAGTTAGAGACCTAGGTCCCTCAGCCTTTCCTCATAAGGGAGGTGTTCCACTTCCTTCATCATCTTCATTATTCTATGCTGGACATCCTCCAGCAACTCTGTGTCCTTCTTGAACTGAGGGGCCCAGAATGGACACAACACTCCAGATGTGGCCTCACTAGTGCAGAGTAGAGGGGGAGAAGAACTCCTCTCTTGATCTGCTAACCAGCCCCCTATGATCTACCCCAAAATGCTGTTGGCCCTCTTGGCCACAACAGCACATTGCTGGTTCATAGTCATTCCGCTGTCCACTAGGACACACAGGTCCCTTTCTCCTACACTGCTCTCCAACAGGTCAGTCCCCAATCTATACTGGTACCTGGGGTTGTTCTTGCCCAGGTGCAAGGCTCTACACTTACCCTTTTTGTACCCCATTAAGTTTCTCTCTGTCCAGCTCTCTAGCCTGTCCAGGTCTCGTTGAATGGCAGCACAGTCTGCTGGGGTGTCAGCGACATCACCCAGCTTTGTGTCATCAGCAAACTTGCTGACAGTGCACCCCAATCCCTCAGCCAAGTCATTAATGAATACATTGAAGAGGGCTGGTTCCAGTACTGATCCTTGGGGGACTCCACTAGATACAGGCCACTGAACACCACTCTCTCTGCCTTCTGTTCTGCAGCCAGTTCACAGTCCACCTCACTACCCAATCATGCAGTCCACACTGCCTCAGTTTGGCCACGAGGATGCTATGTGAGACTGTGTGAAATGCCTTACTGAAGTCAAGATAGACCACATCCACTGCTCTGCCATCTTCTATCCACCTGGTTATGCCCTCATAAAAGGCTATCAGATTGGTCAAGAATGACTTCCCCTTGGTGAAGCCATACTGAGTGTCTTTAACGACCATCTTGTCCCTGATGTGCCTAGGGACAGCCAGGATGCAAGACAAGGGCACACCCCATGCAAGATCTCAGAAGGAAGGATACCCTCTATGGACAGAAAAGCAAGTGTCTGCTTCAGTATTTGAATATAGCCAGGTAATGTGCTCCAGGTAAGCTACTGAGACAGAAGAGGTTCTTTCTGGAGAAAGACATGTTGAGCAGAGGGAAGTTACCATATAGCAGACTGGTGTCTGCTATATTAGACATCACTCAGCTACTAGGAAAAGTGGACTATTTTGGGGAGTTATCATAGGGAGGAAGAAGCACAGATGATTTTCCTCTTACATTACTGTAACCTTTCTTCCCAAGGCCCTTGGAGACCCCAAAACTGTATGTTTAGGTCAATGCTAAAAAGAAGAAAAGAAGTCTCTAATCTCATGCCAGTCCCTATGGGACCTGATGCAGAAAAACCCTCATGATTGAGGTGGCCACTGGAGCTGGTGAGAGCTATTCTTGCTCACCATGTTAGCAAATTTGATCCCCATGGATGCTGCAGGGGGAGGCTGGAAAGAATGGATGGCACTGCAAGCTCGTTATGAAAATGCAGGGAGCCAGTGTTAATGTATCTTGGAGGAGCACCTGATTTGCCTGGCCCTTGATGTGGCAGTGGGGAGGATCTGATTAACATCTCAGTAGAAATGATTGTCCCAAGTATGCATCTTGGAGATGCCATTGTTGGAGAGCTGGATCTCTCTGGAATAAGTCTGCAAGATTTTTTATCAGAACAGGGATGTTTGGGGGATTTACATGTTCTCCCTGACAGCTTGCACTGATGTAATACTGATTACACATTGCAATCTAATGTAAACTCCAGTAAAAAAAAATCAACTGTGTGCTGGGAACAACTTCTCTGTGAAGGCAGATATTAGAAATTGTTCAGTGCATTATGTCTTCTGACACAGAAGAAGCTTGCAAAGAAAAAAACCTAATCAGTCTGTTTACTGTGGATGCATGAAAAAAAATGGAAAAGCTGAAATTAAAGCTTTCTTTGAGATTCCTCTAGTGCTATAATTAGATTAATGAATCGAAATGTTTGTCCCAGATGTGCAGGAGATTAGTGCTGCTTGCCTCTCATTTTGTGGACAGTGAAGTTAAGGTTAGCAAACTTGAAATGTATGCTGAAGGTACCTGACAAGTAGCATAGTCATAATTGAACCCAGGGTCCTGCCATGTTGCCATGCACTCTCCTTCCCTGCCCCAAACACTCCCAAGTGTTTGGCATTCCTGAGATCTGGCTGCAAGGAATAGAGTAGTTGCAGGATTCCTGCTTTCTCATTACCAGCTGCATATCATGGAAGGAAAGGCTAGCAAGACTGTAACCAGTTTTTTATCCCAGAGCTGGATGGGAGAGGGTGCAAGACTCACCACCAGAAATGAGCTACTAGCTAGCTGAGGGATCAGTGCTAAAACAGAAAGGCACATGTCCCAGAGTCTGCAAGTGAGCATAGACAGGAGAGCAGGTCATTCAAGGGATGACTGAGATACTGGATTCAGTACTTGTCCAGACCCAACGGTGTGGCATGCTGTGATGTCTTCAGTAGCTGAGCTATCCCTCAGAGCCTGTGGCAGAATAAATCAGTAGCTTGTTTTCCTTTTCTGTGATGATACTACAGGCAGGGCAGCTTAATGGATAGATAGACTGCTGGGCTGGCATGTGAGAGGTTTCAGTGGAGTCTGTCTTCTTCAGGATTGTTATTGCCTCTTTTGCACGTCTCTGAAATGGAGATACTGATATCTGCTCATTGAAATGCTCTGCTGAGACCTGCTGCAGTAAGATCCTGCTTTTGATACCACCAGGGAGAAAAATCATCTGCACCAAATCCATCTTCCACCTGTAGAAACCTCCCACCTTCTAACCTCATGAAGAGAATGACACATCTGCAGACCCAGGCAAGTGGAATTTATCAGAAGTCGTGGATCACAGGTGAGGTCCCGCATGACTGGAAACTGGCAAATGTGATCCCCATTTATAAGAAGGGTCGGAAGGAAGATCCAGGTAACTATAGACCTGTTAGCCTCACCTCAGTTCCTGACAAAGTTATGGAATGGTTAGTGCTGAGTGCTATGATGCAACAACTGCATGATGGCCAAGAGATTAAGCTCAGTCAACATGGGTTTAGGTGGGGTAGGACTTCCCTGACTAACCTGATCTCCTTTTATGATCAGGTGACTAGACTGGTTGATGAGAGGAAGGCTGTGAACGTGGTTTACCAGGATTTCAGTAAGGCATTCGACACAGTCTCCCATGATATACTCCTGGCGAAGATGGCAGCAAGGGGCTTTGATAGGAATATACTGTGCTGGATCAGGGACTGGGTAGATGGACGAGCCCAGAGAGTGGTGGTTAATGGTGTCACATCTACTTGGTGACCCGTTACTAGTGGTGTCCCCCAAGGGTCGGTGTTAAGTCCGGTCCTGTTCAACATCTTCATTGATGATATTGATGATGGGTTGGAATCCATCATGAGCAAATTTGCGGATGACACCAAGCTTGGAGCCTGTATTGATCTGNTCCTGGCCTGTATCAGGAATGGTGTGGCCAGCAGGGAGAGGGAGGTTATCCTCCCCCTGTATTCGGCACTGGTTCGACCGCACCTGGAGTACTGTGTTCAGTTCTGGGCCCCTCAGTTTAGGAAGGATGTTGAGGTGCTGGAATGAGTCCAGAGAAGAGCAACTAGAATAGGAAAGGGCCTGGTGGGTAAGCCCTACGAGGAGAGGCTGATGGAGTTTAGCCTGGAAAAGAGGAGGCTTGGGGTGACCTTATCGCTGTCTATAACTATGCAAAAGGTAGTTATGGTCAGGTGAGGGTCGGTCTCTTCTCCCTGGACATTGGAGACAAGACAAGGGATCACAGTCTTAAGCTCCATCACGGGAGGTTTAGACTTGACATTAGGAAAAGGTTTTTCACTGAAAGAGTGATCAGATTTTGGAACGGGCTGCCCACGGAGGTGGTTGGGTCACCGTCTGCAGGTGTTTAAAGTTAGGCTGGATGAGGTGCTGAGTGGCATGATTTAGATGTCAGATGTTTAGGTTTACTTGGTTGGTTTTAGGTTGGACTGGATGATCTTTAAGGTCTTTTCCAGCCTCACCATTACTGTGATACTGTGATACTGTGATACTGGAAAGTTTTAGGTTTTTCTATTTCTAGGCTCCCTGTCCAGAGTCTTTGAACAGATAGCAGTGGCATTGGGTGTGTGACACACTAAGATACCTTGTTTGTTAGGGGCATAAAGTAATTCAGAATTGTTTGATCACTTGCACTCTTGCAAGTTAAATAGCATTGATTAACTAATGTATTAGAAACTGAGCTTGTGTTCTTTTTTAATACCTGTCTTGGGTCTCCTTTTCTTGACTTGTTTGTTTTTTGGATTTATTTTTTTCAGACCATTCTCTTGGCTGACTTTACTTTGTGAACAGTAAAACTATCTCTTGTTTTAATTACAGGTTGTGTCTAAGAATTCTAAAGTGCTTTATGTAATGCAAAGGAAAAGCAAAGGCCAAGCATAAAGCGCAGAACACAGAAAACATTGCAGGGACTTGATATGTTCCCATGGATCCAGATTACCTAGGGAGGACACATGGCTGTCCATTTTTATGTCTTGAACTTACTGAAGCCATCATTACTTGTAGGCTCTGGAAAAGGGCACATTACCTTATCCCATAGCATCAAGTACAGCTTGGAACCGGAGGGTAGAATAGCTGAAAAGGAAGTCGAGATCACTTATCCCACCTCCTTACTGGCAGCCTGAATAGCCAAATTAGTCCTGATTTTTTATGTGATATATGGTTTTCTTGGTATTTGGCGGTTTGTTCTAAAAGAAAACAAGTCATATTCTTGAGCTAGCTTCCAAGAATTTTGCAGTGGTTTGGTAATACTCCCACCTTGAATGCCTAGAAAGTAATTTAAATTTGTGGTTATATTTTGTTTCTGCTGGGTTTGCCTCAGCTGGTCAACTCTGTGATTTCCTTGAGCATTCCCTCAAATGAAGACAAAAATCCTGCTTTTTCCATGCTCTGGCAGTCTCTTGAAGTTGTTTGGAAATAAAAGCCCTTTCCTGCT